>JAPVLO010000329.1:1800000-2203396 GCA_027257055.1 Cephalopachus bancanus | reverse complement strand
AGGGGAGCACCATCCTCATGTGAGGGCTAGTAGGTTTGGGTGTTTGTCCCCTCCAAATTTCATGTTGAAATGTGACCCCCAGTGCTGGAAGAGGGGCCTAGTGGGAGGTGCTTGGGTCCTGGGGGTGGATCCCTCATGAAGGGTTTTTGTCTCACAGTGATGAGTGAGTTGTCATTCTATTAGTTCATGCAAGAGCTGGTCATTTAAAAGAACCTGGCACCTCCTCCTTTTCTTGCTTTCACTCCTGCCATGTGACATAACTCCTCCTCTCCACCTTCTGACATGATTGTAGCCCCACCAGAAGCAGATGACTGTCTGGTACAGAACTTCTAGCCAAAATAAACCTCTTTTCTTTGTCAATTATCCAGCCTCGGGCATTCCTTTATAGCAATGCAAAATGGACTTATACTAAGGAACCAGCCTCATGTTCGGACTTGAGGATGCAGATAAGAAATAGCCTTTAGAGAATGGAATCTTAACAGGAATACTCATTGTTGGGAGCCGGCCATGGAGGCCCACTGAGCATTAGGGAACAGGAAGGGCCGTTGACCCCGAGACCACTAGGATGCGTCCGGGAGCTATTGACCCCATTTCCTCCCCCTTTCCACTCAGCACTAACCAGATTAAGCTCCTGTGAGCTCAACACTCTGAGATCAGGATGAACACAAGCTAACTTTAGAAGCTCATTGCTCCCATTCTTCCACAAACTGCAGTTTTGGCTTTCACACAACTTATAATTCAAACTTGCGTCACATCTAAGAGCCTTCTGGGTCATGATCTTAGGATTTATTGAAGGTGTAAATTGTAGAATATAGTTTTAGAAGACAGTAATTTTGTTGAAAGGATGCGGCTGGCTTACTTGCAGATAGCCCACTGTGAACTTTGGACTGGGCCACATTCCAAACATTCTGGGATGGGCCACTTTCATTTGTAAAGTAAATACTTAAGTTTCTATAGAATTGTTTAACTTGGCATAAATCAATCAGCTTAGGATGAGAAAAAGGTTTATAGAATATGTCAGTCACGGATTAGGTTATCCTTTGTTATGGGATTTTAAGATTATCATATGAAAAGGGTCTAAAGGCAATCATTGATTAAGTTATCATGGATTAAGGTTTCTGGTGGGTGGGGGATGCCCCTCCCACATCTGACTTTGTGTATAAAAGACCCGTTGTTGTTCCCAATAACACACATCACTTCTGCACTAGACTGGAGTCCAGTCTCTTTCCTTCTCTCTCTTCTTCCCCCCAATCGCCGATGCCGTCTCCACCTTTGGGGTACCCTGAACCCGGCTGGAGCTGGTCCCCAGCAACTCATGTCTGGTGTGACCACCTTTTCCAACTCACTGAAAAAAATTAGATGTGAATGTTAACAACAATCAGGAGGATGGGAAGTGTTTTTAAGTTCAGTGTTTGATAGATTCTTTAATTTTTTATGAAGTTAATGTAAAATGTTATTTTGGCGCTTCCTTTAAGATTGCTAATTATATAAATAAACATGGTGTTAATTTTTCTCTATTTACAAAGAGGTAGAATTTTAAAATTTTTCTCAAAAGAAATGTAAAGATATGGAATGAAGAAAAACACTTTTGCGCCTTTAAGAATGTCAAGACATTATTCTTTTCCTGCTGTCCTCCCACCTCCCAGGGGGGATGGTTTTGTGTTTATGTATTTTTGCATGTAAGAAGCTAAAAATCATCCTAGATTTTTGTGTTTTTTTTGAGTTGGAGTCTCACTCTGTCGCCCAGACTGGAGTGCAGTGGCCGCTCCCGGCCACCGCAGCCTCACCTGATGGGCTCCAGCAATCCTTCTGCCTCAGCCTTCCAAGTAGCCAGAATTACAGGCATGCGCTACCATGCCCGGCTGATTTTTTTTTATTTATTGTAGAGATGAGGTCTCGCTGCCCAGGCGGGTCTCAAACCCACAGGCTCAGGGCAATCCACTCACCTCAGCCTCCCAAAGGCACGGGATTATAGGCTGAGCCACTGAGCCCGGCTAATCATCCTAAGTTTTAAGCGTAAAATTCAGCAGTACTACAGCTCTACCTTAGAAAACATAGAAGACATTTCTTCAAAGTAGAAACACAGCTTTCAAGACACTTGCGATTCTGTGGTATTCACACTTTCAATGACATAAGTATAATAAAATCTAACTAGCTATATGCACTCTTATTTTACTAGTTTTTCTTTAATCTCTAAAAATATTCTGGAGAAGACTATTCAGCTGAAGACAGATAATCATGGACACAACTGTTACTTATTTTCTGTTGGTGATAAAGATTTCTGTCAAATAATTTTGAGAGACTCATCATACATGCACTTAGGATCATTAATTTAAGAGCATTTATGATTTACCGAAACCATAGCTCAAATAGTACTTACATCAAAACTCTATAGACTTAGTATCCCATAATGATAATGCATTTATATAGTATGCCCACACATACTAAATAAATTTAATAATATATAATTGCTTTTAAGGGGGACTAATTCTATAGAATTTTTCAAATGACATTTTAGTCCTGAACAGCTCTGAAAATTATCCAGTGAAATTATTCAGTTAAAATTGTGAATCTTCCCCTGCTCCCAATTTCTTATTGAGAATATCTACTTTTTCAAAGGTACATTGACTAATAAAATTTTTCTCTGTTGAGTCCATTGAAATGTTAAGACCCATAGCTGACTACTCAGGGTTAACTTCGAAGATACTTCTTTCTAATTTCTTCCCAAATTCACCATCACTATTTGTGATGGTAGCTCCTATTTTCAAATATTTTTGCCAAAATTTCTCCCCAAATAACGAGAATATGCCTTTGCTTATATGGGCATTTAATTTCCATGAGATTTAAGTGATCTTTTGATTAAAACACTTACTCTAAGTTAAAAGACTTTTGCTTTCGATGACTGTCTATAAATTCCTATATTAAGAATAATGAATTTAGAGACAGGATGAATGAATGAATTTACTAACAGATGAAACAAACTTTTCACATCTAGAACTGCCTTTTATTTCTAGAACCAAATGGTAAGTGTCTCCTTATCAATTCTCTCTGACATTATACCTCTTCTTAGTAGGTGAGGAGACGAGGCTTAGGCATCGTAAGAGAATATTTAATGTCATATAACAAATTGGTGGTAGAATCTGAGAAAAAAAACTGTGCTCTATGCTAACATATAATTTTGAAAGGTGTGTCTTTGTAGACATTTCCAAGCATTCAACAAAATTAGTCCCTATGTCAGTACCCTGTGGAGAAGTTGAGAAACTGGTCCAGAAAGGCTGACACGCAAGTTAGGGTCGTAAGGAAGAAGAAAACCCACAAAGCCCCATGTGCTAGCTTTGCCTACTCTCCTGAACAGCAGTCATTCCCAGCCATCCTGGTGTGGCTATTGGACCCAGATGCAGCCATGTGACAATATGACTGGCCTTACCTGGCTCCTGACTTTACCATGGTAACCTGGGTCTGACCTTTTGTCTTCCTCAACATGGTTCCTATTTTCAGCATCTATGTCCTTAAAACCCCACTTTGGCATTTCTTGCCCTGGCTTGGTGTACTGACCTTCTGCATCCTACAGCTTGAAGATGTGTCTTGGAAATCTGAACCCTGGACTGCCCTTGAACCCAATGAATCAAGCACAATGGTGGAGTGTAAAGAAATGTGGGCCCCCTTCCCATGGCACATTCGAGATGGTAAGCATCTCCATGCAGGCTATGCACCCCAGTGCCACTCAGCACTGAAGTCCCTACACAGATCCATGCGGGGCAACTGCCCACATGATGGATTGCTGTGACTGAGAATCGTCCCCGACATCAGTGTCACCTCTTCTTCCAGTAAAAGACATTGCTCTACCTTTGCTATTATCACTTGAGACAACACGAGGCTGGTGTCTAATTGGAAAGTTCTGCGTCTCCATCTCCATTTCTAGAAAAGGTAGAAATTCCTTAGGCATGACCCTACCATTGTTACTCATAGCCCAACAACACACAAGTTATTGTCACAGCTTCAATTCACCATTAACAGTCAGTAACTAACAACTGCATTATTCTGAACTCTACAATGACCTCTGCCTGTGTTCAAGCTTCAGAGGACAGTTTTGCCATTAGTCACAACATACCCATTTGACATATTCATATTTTGGATAGTATTCTAACATACTTCCTCCAACACAGTGCAATGTTTTTGAGGCTTAAGTAATTTACAAAAATACTGGACAATTCAGAGTTATGTACAAGCATGTGACCCATGTTGTCTCAAGGCATTCTGCCAATTTTATTAACAATATAAAATATGTGGGTGTCACAGAAGAAATTTAACAAGTGTTTCATATGGTAATTTTTGTTTCTTAGAAAGGAAAGATTTTAAAAGATAGTTGAAAAATTCACACTAGATGGTAGCAAAATTATTCCTTTATTTCTATTCTACATCTTTGCAAAACAAGTATACATAGATGCAAAGGAAAATAGCTTGGACCCGTCTGCAACTGTGTATGCACTGTGTCATGTGCAGGAGATGACAGATAATCCATGCCCTGTATTATAATGCATATACATACAACAGTTCTGACATAGCTAATCTATAATGATACTGCATCACAACTGCATTTTATCGATACACCCAATATTTGAGCGTAGACACAAACAAAGGCTTTGAGGCAAAATCGCAAATGAAGTTGTGAGAGTGTTTGCGCCGGCCCTCTGATGTAATGAACATGTGTCCTGGGCATGGGTGGAGGCAGGCTCCCTTGGCTGGAGTCAGTGGCTGAGCACCCTTCATCATGGAAGTTTTATGTTGTATTGAACATGATTTCCATGTTTAAAGATGTGTATTGCTGGTACCACATGGCCTTGTGTATGCCGGTCAACGACTTCAATTGGTGTTTAAGGGAAAAGTCATCGAATGCTGGGAGCAACAGCAGCAGAAACTTAGTGGGCGATTCCAAGTGGGTTCAATACAGCCTTCTCCTTGGGTGATTCTCAAGGTTAATTCTGACTAGACATATTTCTTGTCTTTGGTAATGACTCCAGAAATTAAATTCGTTTAAGACGTACTCCTCTTGGAATACTACAGGTTTTCTCAAAAGATTTTCATAGTCCAAAATAAAATTAGCAAAATATTGATTGAAAAAGTAAATGGAGGAAACCTACAGAATCTGTATTACCATAACTATAATTCACATTCTTGAATGGAACAAAAATGATCTAAGGAGAAATAACATTTTGTTGTCTATATGGTCCTTGAGCAAATGAATAACACACATACTACTCAATAAACTCTTACCAACAACTGTAGGAATGACAAAGATAAAATTATTATCTTCTAGGCTTAAATCAAACACAGCTTGGGTTTTAAGAATACATATCTGACATTTATATGTGGATTAAACTTTCAGAGTCAATTCTGGGACAACAACAACAAAAAAGGCTTTGTGGGCTGCAAGCCATGAAACCTGGGGAATTTCCTCAGGCTCCATGAAATTTTGTCTTCCTCAGAGGAAACAACAGAGAGGTTCTCTCTTCTCCCAAGGGTCATGGAATGCTGTCAAAGGCCACTGAGGCCTAACAGGTGGACACCTAAACCTTTACTTTTGGATAAGAAAATAAGCTCTAATTAACTACACAATTTTAAGGGAAAGTGAGGAGATTCCAAATGATTTAGTATATGATTTTTTTAAATTGAAAGACTGCATCAGTCAGGAGAGGACAGTCAGGATAGTGCATAGTGAAAAGTGAAAAATATAGCAAAATGTCTGTATATTAAAACAGTTATTTCATACTTACACAAGGTTTTTTTCTCCTGTCCCAATGGAGAAGATTGAAAAAAATAATAGAAGTCTCAAAGAAAAAAAAATTTTTTTAAAAGGAGAACCAAATTTTTGATTAAAACAAGCTACAGATTGTGATTAGGACTTAACCCTAGACAAAACATTCTAAATGCATACTCTATGTAAACTAGCCCTCACATCTGCCCTGTTGAATGGATATATGTAGGAAATGGTCCAAACATCCAGAAAAGGTGCCTGGGTCACACAGGCATGTGACCATGGGACAAAGCTTAATGGTCATACACGGTGTTAAAGCATACATATAATAAACAGAATTCTAAATGCAATATTCTGACAAGATTACCATAAAAGCAACTAGGTCCAACAATGTATTAATAACATGTTTTGATATCACCTACAGTCTCTTTGTTTCTTCTACACCCATATGCATGTATGCTGAGCTATTTTGAGACTTTAAATAAAGTTACAATGACCCAATAAAAATGGGTTCTCAAATTCAAAGAGCTACTTAAAAAGTTAACCTCTACTTAGGTCCCAAAGAGTATTAAGTCCAAGACTGTACCATAGCTCTCATCTGCCTGGAACATGAGCTCTGGTGACCCTGTGGCCTCTTGCTGACATCTGACATCAGGGATTTACAAAATAGAAGACAGCTTATATTATCATCTCCAATGGATTGTTCTGATTGTTTTAAAGAGATGTTCAGATTCTTACAATCCTTGCTAGGAGAATGCTGTCTCTTTAGAGTGGAATAGAAAATAACAAACTGGTATCCAACTTAGATCATCAACTGCTTCCTGAAAGTTCTTCAACAACTATTTGAAAGTTCTGTGTTGTGCACATTTATTTAAACTTTACTTATTCTCAAATATTGCTGTGTTCATGGCCCTGGGGATGTCAAGGTGATCAAGACCCAAACCTGACCCTCAGCAATTTCAGTCTAGCAGGGGAGAAAGGGACGTAAATAAGTAATGATAGTGCAGTTGGCAATTATGATGAGGAAGTATCACAGAGCCGACAAAGGCCCAAGGAGGCTTCATGAAGAGAGTGATCGACTCTGCTGGGGAGGTCAGGGGAAGCTCATGGAGAGAAGGAGGCGAGGCTGAAGAGGGGATTGGGCATACCAGGGGGAAGGGACCCACATAGAGAAGACGACTACATGATAGGGCAAAGCCGGGCATGGCAGAGGTGTGGAGAGCATGTGGGGAAACTGCGAGAACTGCAGCCCACATGCCATGCTCTAACAGGGGCATACGCCAATCACTTCGAAGGTGATGAGAGCCTCATGGGAGGATTTCGCATTGGACCACACCATCCTCATAGGCTGCACGTCAAGGTCATGCTTGGAGCCCCTTCCTCCCTCCAGCCACACATATCATAACCTACGGGAGGAGCCAGCTGACTTCTATGGGCTTTATTGCACTCATATTTGATGGTTTCTCATGTGTGCATACAAATGGAGCTAAATGGTTGACTGGATCATTGCACAAGTCACTTTCTATTTTCCTTTCCCTGCTTGTTGGACACTGTGCCTAAGGGACAGGGTGTGAGACAATGAGACACTGAGACTCTCTTTCAGTTTGAAAGTTGAACATTTTCCACAACCTGGGCTCTAGTTTAACTTGCGACACGAGGCTGGTGATGAAGCAAGACACACTATGAATGTAGTGATAGATTTCCTCTTAGGAACAGGGCACTAGTTGCCAAATCACAGGGCAGAAAGTTAAAACAAAACAAAACAAATGCAACCAACCCATTTATTTTCACTGGCATGTTCAGGGAAAGCAGGCCAGGAATCTAATTAAGAAATAGCCACTGCCTGCTCCGGCAAGGTGATGGTGGTGCCTGGGCACTGGCCACGGAGCAATCTGTAGCTGTCTTCTTGATCTGAAAGGTATCGTCGGGTATCAAAGAAGAGGGAAAACCAGGCATGATGCTAGTGACAATTGGACCCTATAAATAACCCACAGTGGATGAAAAAAACATGCTTCCTCTGGCTTTCAGTGGCTTCTCGACAGTGTGACAGCTATAGTTTTCTTAATAAACATGATGTCAATTATGCCTTTTATCCATCAGGTAAGGTCATATATGGAGAATAATTATCTTTTTTAGGCACTTCATATAACAATGCTTTTCCATTTTACTGATATCGCACTGAGGCAAAGTAGCTTCTGATTCGTCATCTAGATGATGCTGAATCCACTCTGTTCTTATTTCTTCCTTGGGTCCCACACCTTTATCAGCGACCATATTTCAGCCAACTCTCCATTATCTGCAGAAATAGGAGGTCTGAAGGGCATGGAATAAACACTACAGACGATTTTGAAACATCTCATTTAGACAAACAACTTTTGTTTCTTTCCCAACAAATGTTTTCCCAGAGCTGTAAATAATACACCAATTAATTAAGTTTCACATTCCTTTCCATGCCTGGCACTGTTTGGTAAAGGTACTAATGAGGAGAAAAAGGCCAAAAGGCAGGCAGGACACGGAACAGACGAGCTACTAGGACGCTAGTGAGGAAAACAATTTGGACAGTTGAGAGTTTATGACCCAGGATTTCCTGTGCTACTAGAGAAATATAACTTTTGGGATTAAAAAGTGTCAGGTATTAGCTTTCTAAGTGAATAAACTGACAGCAAAAGGTTATGTGGTGCATACTTACAGAACTAGTGAGTGCTCACACATCCAACTAAAAGGAGCCTGTGGGTGATGGTCTTTATTTCCTGAATGCTGCTCTTTGCCATGAATTTCATGACCACTTGTTCTACTTGCAACTACTTTTCCTGCCATGAATTTCATGACCATCTGATCCACTTGCAATAACTCTTTCTGCCATGACTTCATGACCACCCATTCCACTCATAACTACTTTTCCTGCCATGAACTTCATGATCACCCATTCCACTTGCAACTACTCTTTCTGCCATGAACTTCATTGCCATCTCTTCTACCTGCAACTACTCTTCCTGCCATGAACTTTATGACCATTTATTCCACTTACAACTACCTTTTCTCCCTATATGCAGACATGTTTAGTATAGTCATCCAGATGCCATTAGTTTAAGATTTGCTGGAGGAGCCGGTTCTTAGGAAATGAAGGTGAACACGTGGCTGGGGTCGTGCTCCTGGATGCACTCCACATGGAGACGAGGAGGAGGGGACCATGTCTCATTGGGACAGTTTCTATTCTACTTTTCAGCTTTTATCCCAGTGTAAACAAGCCCACTGCCCCTAGATAGAAACTATTTTTTCATTTCCCCAATTCTATATAGAATATAAGCCACAATGCTTAAATTGAATCACTATGTTATTTCTTTGGCTCTTTAAAAAACTGAATACTTACTGTATATCTAAGAGAGCTTCTAAATTTATAACCTGCAAAAAAGGGGGAGGGTGGCAATCATTTCTTCTTCAAAGATGCCTTTTAATACCGAGTCCAAAATATCTAGGGAATTGGAGGGAGAAAAGGGAGAGTGGGGAGAGGGAGGGAGCAAAGAAAAAGAGCTAATGGTCAAAATGCATCCTTATAATAATGTGAGCTGCTTAATGGGTGCTCGCTACAGGAATAACATTAATTCAGTATTAGGACTTTCACTGGAAAAATATGAATGTAATTTATCTTTTTAACTGTCAGCTGCATTTCTAAAGCTCTGAAGTCTGTAGCTTCCAGGGGCCTTTTGTCTTTCTGCCATGGCAGGAATATCTTGGACAGCTGTAAGAGCTTTCTAAGCTATCTTTCTCAAAATCCATTAGCTAATTCAAGGAACCTAATTAGAGCTGCCATTTTGATGGAGGATGCTGAATGCTCGGTACAGACCAGCAACACCATCAATGTTTATTAGAAATCACAAAACCCAAAGTGCTCCATTCCTTATGAATATTAATGTGAATGCAGCAAACAAAATATTTATTAAAACATATGCTTAATCCCATCAAGGTTTACAGACAGATATTGAGAGGGGAGTGAGGCACATTCTTGAACTTGAAGGCATGTGGCCAGGACACACAATGAACCGAGTTTTACTAAAGCAGCATGCAACCGTTATTCCTCTGCCCTCCCCACATGCCTCCCTGGGTTTTGCACCATGGAATTCAGCAGCTCACAGCTGGGAGGACAGATGTAAGTCTGGAGAAGTCTGAAGAAGGGGGTGAGGGAGCTTTCTTAAAACAAAAACAGAAACAAAAACAAAAAACCGCTGCTGAGTGCCACAGATTCTTATCTGTGGAGAAATAAGTTTTTTTCCTATAAAACCAGCAACATGATGACATCAGTACCGTCTACCCTTGTCTAAAAGAGATTGTCACCAGCTTGATCCAACTAGCTGTTATTTCATGCACCCATACTGGAGAGGTTTTGTCAGAGTCTGGTCATGAATCTGGTGGTGTGGAGGCTGGTTGTAAACCACTGCTCTGTGGATTCCTTGTGAGTCAGTGTAGACAAGTATCCTCCAGAGAGGACCCAAGGACAGGCTTCCCCTCTTTCTCAGGAGCCTTGAAGACCCTTGTGAAATGTCACTGCCCAGGAACCCTTAATCCACCCTCATGTTATGGCTTCCTGCCTTTCTCTTTCCTTCCCTTTCACCAAAGGAAGGAAGGAACGCTTGCCTATCTCCTCCTGTCTTCTGCTGTCTTCTCCTGTGGGTATATGACAATCTGGTTTGTGCCACTACTACTGCTAAAACTGCCCACCAAAACCTCTCAAACCTCCCCACAGGACTGTGTTGGCAGCAGCGCTCCTGCATGTCTCTCTTCTCTATTACTTTCCCCCTTCCTCAGCTTCTCCATCTGTTCCCTCACTGTTTCCGTACTGTTTCCTAAACACAGGCCTTCCCTAAGATGCTCTAATGGCTTCTGGTCTGTTCTTGCTCTCGGGACACTGTTTGCTCCTTGCGCTTTGGTCACCATACTTGTACTCATGTTTACCCATTGACGCATCCATCCACTCAGCAGATGAATCCCAGAGCCTCCCCGGGACAGGTCCTTAACACAGCTACCCGTATGGGACACATATCTCTAGCAGTGAGTCTTGTGGGAGGATCTCCAAGCCCGTACCTAACCCTTGCTCTACATTTGACCTGAAACCAACCAACATCTGATACTCAATGTGTCCAGGAGTCATCTTCTCACCTTTCCAGGAAGATCTTCTCTCCCTCCTGTTTTCTCAGTTTTTTAATTGCTTCTTCCTGCTCATGAAAGATCAAAGCAATGATCATCACTCACAGCCCAGGATCTGGAGCCAGATGACCTAGGATCAAGTCCTGCTTCCACCTCTTCTGGTCTCCCTCCCTTGGGACAGTTCTGTAACCTCCCTATCTGTGAAGCAGGAGGATGACAGTAAGACCTAGTAGGGTCATTCTGAGAAGTGGGTGGGTTATTATCTCAAGTAGTTAGAATGGTGCCTTATTATGGAATCAGAACTCACTACATAAGCTACTGCTATGTTGTGAACATCACATTATCTGCTGGCTCTTTTCTCCCACTCACTGCACACTCAACTGACTGTCCCCAGTCTCTTCTCACTCCATGCCTGCCTGTGCACCTTCTTCTGTGAGCCTGGCTCATTCGCTCATTGCTGGCCCACGACTGCAGTGTGGCAGACTGACTCCTCAACTACGGGTCAGCCCACATGAGCCTTCCAAGGGTCAGCCCTGCCCACGGAGTCCCCTCCATAGTCACCTCAGTGCTCCCCTGTTGCCAATGACACCCAGCCCGCCCTCTCCTGCTGTGTTCTCCTCTCAATGAGACTGCATTGTACCCTGAGCTTGTTCTCAGCATCCCCAACACCCATTCACTGCCTCTGTTCTCATTGCCTCTTCCTCCTGTAATTCCTTCCCTGCTTGCAAAATGGTATAATTGAGATCACATCAACTCTTCAAAGACATCCTCCTCCTTGTCACATGGAGGCTCCTAAACACTGCCTGCAGTCCATACACCCTTTCTCCCTGCCGCACCTCCTGCTGGCCATCCTCCCAAAGCCTTGGGCAGCCCAAGCCTGTCCCAGCCTGGTAGCCTATGCAGCCCTCTCTCCTCTGCCCCACCTCCCTTGGCCATCCTCCCCTGAGCCTTGGGCATCCCAGGTCTGTCCCATCCAGCAGTCTGCCATTGCTACTCCTTCTGCCTCCAGGTCCTCAAGGCATGCTCTTCCTGTCAAAAGTGCCTCCTCTGTTGTCCCATCTGCAGACCCTTCTGGACACTCCTCTGGTGTCCTGTTTGTTCCTCTGTCCCTCTGGACGTGTCTTCATTACCCACCCATGAGTTCGCCTCTATCTGTTGACTATCTCTGCAAGGAGAGAAGAGCCTGCTGGATCCTGCTCATGGCTGTCTCTAAGTGTCAGGCCTGGCACGTTAACTAATGGAATGACTCTCTACCTGTGAAATCCCTGAAGAACCTTACATTTGTTTAGCAAATATTTGCTGAGCACCTGTTATTCATGATCCACTGCTCTAGGCTCTGGGGATTCGTGAGGTCCTCAACCATATCGTGGGCTTGTTTTCTGGGGGGTGGGTAGTGAGATGACACACAAAGCACCGGAAAAAAGCATCAAGCAGTGGCAAGTGCTACAGGGACTTAAATACAGTATGGTGATGAGACAGGGATGGGGTGGCTCCACTAGATGAGTAGTCAAGAAAGGCCTTTTAATCTAAGGCCTAATTATAAGAAGGAACCATCCAGAAACCTCTCCACAAAGAGCATTCTAGAAAGGGGAAACAGCTATAGTCAATGCCCTATGTGGGAATGATGTGATGAATTAGTGCAGTGGAAAGGAAGCACATCTTGTGGGCACTCAGCACTCACGGGAGGAAGCAGCAGATGGCAGGTCCAGGAAATGGCAGGGCTGAGTTCATACGGGCCTTGAATGGCCTTTGGACTTGACTTCGCGTGACATAGGTTGATATTAGAAGATTTTGAGCCAGAAAGTGACTGATCTGACTGAAACATTTGGAACACAACCCTAGCTTGGCTATGGAAGACAGAACAGAGGTTGTTGAGAAGAGTGGGTTAGGAACCCATGGGGGATGGGCCCAGGGTAGTCAGGAGCTGGAGCACACAGGTCACAAGCCCAGGCTGCTTTGTGACCCTCTTCTGGTAAACAGCAGCCTTGTCTGCCATGGAATCCCCTCCTGCTCTGTGGCATTGTGGCCCTGACCTTCCTGCATGTGGCATGGTGACCGTTCGCATGTTCAGGTACTTTAAATCTGTATTTAATCCCTGCTGGTGGCTAAGTGCAGGAAGGAGCTTAATCACTCTTGTGTCTTCTGTAGAAGTTGGCATGGGGCCCTCACCTAGGATGTGTTTGGTAAATGAGTATTCATGGGAACGGGAAACAAGGCTGGTTAAGAAAATGAGGGGAGTAAGAAATCAGGAGAAAGAGGGAGGACACAGTAGTGCTGAAGGATGAGGAGGGTCTACGCAGGGGTGGGAGCAACACAGGAAGGTGCAGGGCCAAGCAACCCCAGCACCTCCAGCTGCTGCCCGGGGAACCCTTCCTTTTTCTGTTCTTCTTTCTTGGGCGCAGAAGCTGAATACCAAGGCTTGTCCCTCATGGCTCTGTAAGCCACTCTATCGTGACACACGTGCACAAACAGTTTGCTATTCAAGGAAACGTCTGGAAGTGCCTGACGTTCTCCCCATTGCAACATTTCCTCAGGGCCTGCTGTTTGTAGCCAGCAATCACTAGAACATCACAGTACTATCAACTCCTAAGAGAACTGTCTGGCCAGTGATGCACTTGACTTGTGAATGCTCATGGAATGTCTCTGTGCTGAAACGGTGTCATTAGAAACCTCTTCCATGCTATTTCATACTAAATATAGCACGAAGACTTCTGGATGAAACCATCCGGAAACCATGAGGCTGTCTGAACTAATGGGCTTTAAAGAAGGTGGGCGAGCACGGATTCTGACCTTTAGCTCTGAATTAAATCTAGCTCCTCATCCTCACTGGAATCTAACTGCCAAGTGGCACTCTGCTTTGATTAATAAAGTTTTCTAACAAGCAGTTCACTTCCTACACTCTGCCGAGGCAGCTGAAATCCTGAGCAGGGCTGAAGGGAGAATTGCCAAATGAAAGTGCTACTTTCCATATCTGGTGAAATCAAAAGCATTCTCCTTGTTGTTAAGTCAAGGCCACTCTGGGAACAGAAGTGATCAAGATATGCTTGCTGCCTGAGAAGTCTGTCCTGCAGACGATGTAAAAAACCATGGAAACCCACTCAACCTGATGACCAGGGATAAGTTAGAACCCAACAACCCACACTGTGAAGGATTCTTGTTAATATTTTCAGGAGAAACTGGGTGGGCCTAGCAAAGGGACTTACAGACTCAGGAGGAAGGACACAGACAGGTCTCCAGGGAATGGGAAGGCCCTAGTGTCCACCACTGACCCCCTGCTAATACCAGGTATTTAGTATGAGTTGAGTTCAAAGGCTTCTATCTCTGTTAAAATACAGAGGGTGAGGGTCGGTTTCCATAGACAGTGTGCATCTGCACTTGAATTAATGACTTGTGGACAATGGTAATGCCAACAGGGACAACTGCGGTCATGGGCACCTGAAATGCTGGTGGGGTAGGTGAGGGGAAGTGGGGCTTCCTAAGTTAACCCTCTATAAGGCTTGTCCTGGCTTGGAATGTTGATGGTATGAAGGACTAGTCATCTATCAAACAAGAAGTTTGCATGTGGACTGTTGGTCAAGGGTTTGGAAGAAAATTGTGAAACTTCGCTAAAGAAACCCTAAAGGCTTCTCCAAGCATGTGATTTCCCTTTCTCTCTATTCTAGGAACATGCTCACCTTCTTGCAAATGCACTCACAGTTGGACAACAGAAATTCAGGGTGATACGCTAGATGCTGTTCCCACACTGCAGGGCTCTGGACTGAACTCTCAGACTATAAAAATCTAGTTCCTTCCTTTTGACTTCCCTAAACACAAAAGCAAGAAAGAGAGGCTCAATCATGTGCCTGATTTTTTCCTCCTCCACAAAGCAGGGATCCGTCAACAAGGAAAGACGTCTGTTTACCTCTAAAGTGCTTTTCTGCTGTAGCCATTTTATTGCTTTTGTTAAAACCAATGCCCTCAATTTCTTCACAGGAGACATTTAGACATATCCCACAACTGTATACTTCAGGGCAACTGAACATTAAAGGAGAATCTGTACAGCTGAGGTATGACTCAAATTTTGTGGGACACAGCAGCTAGAATGGCAAAGGCAGAGAACCTATAAAAAATTCAGGAGGAAAGCTTCCACACACATCTTCTCTTCAGTACCAAAGAGAATATTCACAGAGTTGCTGTAAAAATATACAAGCCAGATTCAGAGTTGGTGTGCTTATCTGCTCATAAAATATTTGAGATAACTAATTACGTAATAACCAGAAACATGCCCTTGTAGTATAGAGGGGCTTGCAGTTCAAGTGCAAAAGGAAACGTCTGCAGAGTTCAGGACAAAGTCCTGCGCCCAGGCTTCATGTTAAGACTTGAAATTCCACAATTTAACAACATGCAGTTACTGAATTTTGTTTGAAGTACATCTTCATATAGAATCCACCACAGATATAAAGAAGTGTGAACACACGACGGCCATAGACAAGCCATAGGCGTTTTCATGACACCTCCA
This sequence comes from Cephalopachus bancanus, assembly GCA_027257055.1. NCBI lineage: Eukaryota > Metazoa > Chordata > Mammalia > Primates > Tarsiidae > Cephalopachus > Cephalopachus bancanus. The sequence continues at coordinate 2,188,001 of JAPVLO010000329.1, read as the reverse complement.
GAATGCCTAAGGTGAGAGTTTAATAGAGACAAAAATTTTAAGTCTGTAACCACACCCACAAAAAGAAAAAAAAATCACAATTAGGCGATACATTTAAGCAGGTGAAATTACTGATAATAAGTTTCATAAATGATTCCTATGTTTTGTAGGGAGAGAGAAATGGTTCATGTGGGCACACTGTAACTCTATTTTTTTCTTGAGTTGGAGTCTCACTCCAACACCCAGGCTAGAAGGCAGTGGCACGCTCACAGCCATCACGGTGCTGACCTCCTAGGCTCTGGCAATCCTTCCACCTCAGCCTTCCAAGTAGCCTGTAGGTGTGCGCTACCATGCCTGGCTAATTTTTTTTTATTATTATTGTAGAGACGCGGTCTCACCAAATTGCCCGGGCTGGTCTCAAACCCATGGGCTCAGGTAATCCATTTGCCTTGGCCTCCCAAAGTGCTGGGATTACAGGCTGAGCCACCAAGCCCAGCCACACTGAAACTCTTATAAGAGATATCGCAAACTTCATTTTTGCAAAAAAGAAAAAGGACCACAGGTAAGATAACCTAGCAAAGGACTCATACATCATGCATATAAAACATTTCAACCCTGTAGATACAGCATCAGAATTTCCATTCCACTCTCACTGCTATAGTTCAGGGCTTGGAGGAGTAACAGGCTACTCAGAGATTCAGGCGTTAAGGATGGTGATTGAAAACAAATGGAGTGAGAAGCCTACTTAATGTGGTTTTTCACTGGTGATTCTTCTAAGAAAAAAAAAGAAAAAAGGAAACTTCACCGTTCTACCTAATGCATTTGTTAGAAAAATGTTAAATTAAGTCATTTGCAGTCAAAATGAACAAATTGGAGGTCTGCCTAGGTGCAGCGGTGGCTCACCCTACATGCATTCCAACAGCGTGTCGTCTGGCTAGAGAGATAGCTAATTGACGATTGTGCCCTCCACCGTGTGGCCATTAGGATAAATCCAGCTTGTGGACACTGAACGTTTCAAAGACAAAGAACTGCATTAATTTTGTACTTCTAGAGCATTTAATAAATCCGACACTGTCTGGTGGTTTTCTTCATTTTCGACCACTTGACAGCTACTGTGATCACAAGTTTCAGGGAATCTATTTTCCTGTGTAAAATTAACAGTGATAAAACAAGCTAAATGGAATATGACCAAAATCGCAGAGCTTGTCATATCGTGGGATTTCAGAAAGAATCCTGGAAGCATATTGGAGAACATAAATCCAACATGCTGCTCCAATCCTGAAGCCTTCAAGGGCTATCACAACAAAGATGACGTCCACGTCACCTGCAGAAGCAACAGCAGGCCTGTTGCTGGCACCCTGAGTCAGACCTCAGGACTTTTCTCTCTTAGGTGACACTTGCACTGAATCAAGTAGATTCCTCATCATTTTTCCTTCCTCATGCCCCCACCCCCACATGAGAAGAAAAAGCAAAGGCCAGGAACACCAGCCTTAAGTGCTTGGCAAATGATCTTCCTGAATCCGGACCTCATAAATCCTATAGAATGTTCTATTTCAACAACAGGCTGGGAAAGCTTTGCTCTCTGCAATGATGAAGTCCAGCTTCAAAATTTATAGTTTCATTTCAGAAATTGACTATAAAAAGAGACTGACTTAGCTGTCTATCAACTAAGCCTGACAATAGCAAATAAGGTGTGAGCTTTCAATGTCAAATATATATTTAATATTAAAATCCGCAGATTAAATACTGCAAAGGGGGTTTCCTTTGCAACACGTGCTGATGGGAGTGGGGATGGATGGGGCCTGGTTTTGTCAAAGTAATGGCTGGATCCTGGCATGACATTTCTTTCCCTATCTAAGGCAAGGGTCTTATTTTTGTAATACTACCTGTTCAAAAGGATGCTCTTCTATGAGGAGGGATGGGCAAGTGGGTTAACATGAGATCCAAATAGATATGGTAGCTTAGTTCAGTGCATGAAAGACCCAGGTGTGTAACCATTCACTTTTGTCAGGAGGGGATAAAAGCCTGCCTCCAAACATAGTTTGATAAGTATACATGGATTTGCTGAGGGAGGAAACAGGAGTTGATTCCAAAACTATTCTTCCTGGTAATGAATCAGAGCTGAGGCAAAACGTAAACTTCTAGTGGTAATTTGGAACAGGTATGGGCTTCTGTAAAAAAGCTTAACCTCTCTAATAAGCTAAGAAGTTCAAAGTAAAATGATACAGTGCCTTTTTCACCAATCACATCAGTAAGGGTTAAAGGAGGGAAAGTTGTCAGGAATGGGGTGAAAGGCACTTTTCCTGCACTGCTGGTGGAAGCATGATTTGTTCCAATTTTTCAAGAAAACTATTGGCAATATGTTTTAAGCCTTTGATGCATCATTTCCATTCTAGGAGGCTTAAGGAAATAATTCAAGCTGTGTAGCAAAATGTTTTATAAAGCTGCTTATCAGAGGGTAATTTATAACACTGAACACTTTGAAACACCCTAAATGTCCAGCATTCAGGAAAAGGTTACCTAAATTAAAGTACGGTTATACAGTGTTTTCTGCAGCCATTAAAATTGATGGTTTCAGAAAGATTAATTGGCACAGTAAAAGATCACAGTATAATGGTAAGAAGACAAGAAATCAAAATGCATAAATGCATGTAAATATTGTATGTGCAACTATCATACCTGTTTACAGATGATATATTTTATTTACAGTGATATATACAGGCAAAAACTGGATGAAATTACTCTAAAAACTAAATAGTAGCTAACTGAATTGTGGAATAATTGGTGATTTGCTTTGTTCTTGTTTAACTTTTTGTATCAAATTTAACATAAAATATTCAGAGAAAATTGAGAAAATAAAAGTATATCTTTAAATAGCAAAAATAAAAAAAGAAAGCACACAGCATTAGAACTAGAATTAACCACACTGGGGTAGAAACTTGGTACTTGTGTTTGTTAACTGAGTGGTTTTAGGAAAGCTTTCTCTTCTGTCAAATTCAGCTTTCTTATTTTCTCTTATGACCAGATTGTGATGAAGATAAATTGGAAAAAATGTATGTGAAAGTGCTTAGTAACCCACAAGGAAAGCTACAAATAGGAATTACTCTAAATTTAACATAGCAAGAAAGATTTTCATGGGGAACATAAAGGAAGTGGAAGACTCAGTTTATAAAAGAATAATTTGGTAGTGTAGGGTGAAGGTCATTGAAATTTAACAGAGAAAAGAATCTCTGTTTGTAACATGTCAGGCTGAATTGTGAATTTAAATATATGAGGGGAGGACCCCTAAAAAACTGGAAATTATTTGTAAAAAACTGTGTATTTATTCTTACATGTTTAAATTTCAGTTGCCTTCAAAGGACTCTCCATTTGACGCAATACAGTGTAGTGTGGGTGGGTGCCTTGTCATGGTGGAAGTACCAGTCACCTGTTTGCCACAACTTGGGATGTTTCTTCCTCAAATCATCTCTCAGAACAATGCTAGCTGGTACACTGATGCCGATAGGTTCCTAGAACTATTATCTGTATGGGGAAGCCTGTCCTTGAAGGGACCCACCCTCCAAAATATAATTCTGGTCTTTTTTGGGTTCCCTCCTTACATATACAGGAAACCTTCTATTGGGAACACATAGGAAAGAAGGATTTCAGTATGTGCATGCCACCTTCCTGTTGAATTTTATTTCAGCTCTTTCCAACAATGTAAAATATTACCCACATTAATGAGTGAAACATACCCTACTGTCAGGCAGCAGAAAACCAGTAGCGTATAAACAATTTGGTATTGTAAAATCCTTTAATGTGGCTTAATAAGAGAGCTAACATTTAGACACAACAGGTTGAGACAAGATGTGACAGTTACTGTAACACAGAATCTCATTACTTTGTTGGTTGCCTGAGTCATAAATAGAACACTAAGTTTGTTTGTATTTTTTTTCCATAACTGATCCACAAAAAATTAACCTGATTTGAAAGGCAGAATACTGCAGTGGGTAGTACACTACCTGATGGAAGTAGTCCCCTCTTTATTAATGGGAAAAGAATTGTTTTTGGAGGTCTAGGCAGATGGTGATAGTAAGACAATGGGGGGACTGCAGAGTAGAAACAGTTGTGGGAAACTTTCTAACCCAGAACTCTCCTTTCTGAGCTTCTTCAGGAGTTGTTGGCATTTGTAAAATCACCAAACTTCTTGCTCAGATGGACTACTTTGACTTCTGTTTTCGGTCATTCTCTTTCTCATATTTTCTCTTCTTTCCATTCATTCATTCATTGGCCATCAGCTCCCATTCCTTCTGTAACCAAGTGACTACACATTGCTCTATTCATTTCTGCTCTTTCTCCATGTATGCAAGTTCCCATATTCGCATATGTGTCCCTTCTCCCTTCTCAGACCCATAGAGTCCTAGGACTGGAACAATGCCCAGAGTCTGCCTTCCTCTCCATCACAGACACCCATTGTTGATGACAGCAGGTTTCCAGTGGTGTCTACAGAGCCCAAGAGCTGTAAGAACGATTTCTGGGCATCTTCTTTTGTTCTATTTGACTTCTGTTTTTGGGAATTAAGCATCAAGTAAGTTTTAAGAATGAATAATTATTATTCCTTAGGAACTTAACAGGAGACGTCTTAAGAGAAGCACAGAAATTAATAATTTTTTCAGCATCCCTTTGATGATATTTTTATTATATACTACATACAATTGCATGTTATATATGATATAAATTAGTATTTATTATCATAAAACTCAATATGATGGCCGCTATGTACTAAAAAGAAAATGTCATTGTTTTAACAGTAAATAAAAATTAAATTATTTTACTAATTCTGCATTAAAATGACCACACTCCCCAAAGTAACCTAGGTTCAATACAATCCCAATCAAAATGCCAACACTACTTTTCACAGAATTAAAAAAAACAATCCAAGAATTAATATGGAACTGAAAAAGAGCCCAAATAGCCAAAACAATTTTAAACAAGAAAAACAAAATCTGGAAACATCACATTATCAGTAGATGATACAACAAGGCTATAATAACCAAAACAGCATGATACTAGTATAAAAATAGACAATAAATCAATGGAAGAGAATAGAGAACATAGTAATAAAGCCATATATTTACAACCTACTGATCTCTGACAAAGTTGACCAAAACAAACAAACAAACAAACAAACAAACAAAATACACTGGGGAAAGAACACCCTTTTAAATAAATGGTGCTGGGAAAACTGGATAGCCACATGCAGAAGAATAAAATTGGACCCCTATCTCTCACCATATACAAAAATCAACTCAAGATGGAGTAAAGACTTAAATGTATAACCTGAAACTATAAAAATACTAGAAGAAAACCTAGGGAAAATTCTTCTGGCTATTGGTTTAGACAAAGAATTCATGGCTAAGACCTCAGAAGCATAAGCAGCAAAAGCAAAAATAGACAAATGGGACTCAATTAAACTAGAAAGCTTCTGTATAGCAAAAAAGATGATCAGCTGAGTGAACAACCTTCAGGATAGGAGAAAATCTTTGTAAACTAACATCCAAAATTTATAAAGAATTCAAACAACTCAACAACAACAACAAATAACCCCATTTAAAAAGTGGACAAAGGACATGAATAGTCATTTTTTTAAAAGAAGAAATACAAATGGCCAACAGCATATGAAAAAATGCTCAACATCACTAATCATTAGAGAGATGAAAATTAAAACCACAGTGAGATATCATTTTATACCAGTCAGAATGGTATTATTAAAACGTCAAAAAATAACAGATGGTGAGGATGCAGAGAAAAGGGAATGCTTATACACTGTCAGTGGGAATGTAAATTATTTAATAGTACAACCTCTTTAGAAAATAGTATGGCGATTTCTCAAAAAGCTGAAAATAGAAATACCGTTCCATCCAGCAAGTCCACTACTGGGTATATACCCAAAGGAAAAGACATTGTTATATCAAAAAGTTACATGTATTCAGATATTTATCACAGCACTAGTCACAATAGCAAATATATGGAATCAACATAAGTGTCCATCAATAGATGACTAGATAAATTAATAGAATACTATTCAGCCACAAAAAAAGAAAATCATGTTTTTGGCAGCAACATGAAACTAAAGACCATTATCTTTTTTTTTTTTTTTTTTTTTTGAGTTGGAGTCTCACTCTGTCGCCCAGACTGGAGTGCAGTGGCTGCTCCCGGCCACCGCAGCCTCGACCTGCTGGGCTCCGGTGATCCTTGCGCCTCAGCCTTCCAAGTAGCCAGAATTATAGGCATTCCCTACCATGCCCGGCTGATTTTTTGATTTATTGTAGAGATGAGGTCTTGCTGCCCAGGCGGGTCTCGAACCCGCGGGCTCAGGCAATTCACTCACCTCAGCCTCCCAAAGGCGCGGGATTACAGACTGAGCCACCGAGCCCGGCCATTATCTTTTTTTATTAATTAATTTGTTTATTACAAAGCTGTGGGGTACAATTCTGGGTTAGGTATATAAACACCGATCATGCAGGTACCCTTGTTGATGAGGTATGCCCTTCCCCCCCCAGCAGTTTCCCTCAACTGCCAATCCCAACCCCCCTCCCCTGATAGTTTTCCACTACTACCAATCGCTTTCTTATAGCATTATAATTGTTCAAGGTCACCTTATGAGTGAGACCATATGGAACTCAGTTCTTTGTTTCTGTGATAAATCACTGAGTATGATCGACTCCAAATCCATCCAAGTTGCTGCAAAGTTCGTATATTTGTCCTTCTTTATGGCTGCATAATATTCCATTGTGTGTATGTACCACACTTTTTTTATCCATTCCAGCTTCAAGGGGCAACACGATTGGGTCCAGGTTTTTCCTATTGTGAATAGAGCTGCAACAAACATACGTGTGCAGGTGTCTTTGTCATAGAATAATCTGAGTTCCTCCGGGTATATTCCCAATAGGGGAATTGCTGGGTCATATGGAAGGTCAATTTCTGGTTCTTTCAGAAATTGCCACACAGTCTTCCAAAGAGGTTGTGCTAGTCTGCATTACCACCAGCAGTGTAGAAGTGTTCCTTTTTCTCCACATCCTTGCCAGCATCTATTGTTGTTTGTTTTATTAATGGTGGCCATTCTTACAGGGGTTACGTGGTATCTCAATGTGGTTTTGATTTGCATTTCTCTGATGATGAGTGAGGCTGAGCACTTTTTCATGTGTCTGTTGGCTGCCCGTATATCTTCTTTTGAGCACTGTCTATTCATGCCTTTTGGTCACTTTTAAAAGGGGCTGTTTGTTTTTTTCCTTTCGGTGTGTTTGAGTTCCTTGTATATCCTAAATGTTAGGCCTTTGTCAGATATACAGTTGGCAAATATTTTTCCCAATTCTGTGGGCTGTCTCCCTGCCCTCTTGATGATTTCTTTTGCTTTGCAGAAGCTTGTTAATTTGATGAGGTCCCACTTGTCTATCTTATTTTTTAAGGTATTGGCCTTTTGGGTTCTGAATAGGAATTGATTCCCAGCTCCAATTTCCATAAGGGTAAGACCATTATCTTAAGTGAAACAACTCAGAAACAGAATGTCGAATACCACATATGCTCACTTCTAAATGTGAATGAAATAATGTGTACAACACGAACATAGAGTGTGGATTGATGGACAGTGGGGACTTGGGAGGGTGGGATGGGGTGGGTGAGGATAAATTACTTAATGGGTACAATGTACATTATTGGGGGGATGGATACACTAAAAGTCCAAACTTCACCACTATGCAATATATTCATGTAACACAATTGATTTGTACTCCTTAAATTTATACAAATACAAAGAAAGAAAAAGAGAGAGAGAGAGAGAGAGAGAGAGAGAGAGAGAGAGAGAGAGAGAGAGAGAGAGAGAGAGAGAGAGAGAAAAGAAAAAAAAAAAAGAAAAGAAAAAGAACATCTTGGCTCTAATCTTAGGAAAACCAGGATAACTTTGAAAGGTATAAAGAGAAAGTGTGTGTGTGTGTGTGTGTGTGTGTGTGTGTGTGTGTGTGTGTGTGTGTGTGAGAGAGAATCCAGAGAAGGGTTAGTTTTTCTTCTTAACTTTCCATGACTTTATGAATTGACAAGACAGCTCAAGTATATGGTTTACATATCCTGTGTTACCTTCAGAGAGTAACAATCTGCGTTAATCTATTTACCCTTTTCCAAAACCAGCACAGGAGAAGGAAATCTGACTCCAAGATGATGAAAGCATTGCTGGCTAGAGGGAAACCCAACTACATAGAAGAGCCCTCGGGCACTCTGAGTGCAGACAGAGCCAGCCTTGCTCTTTTCTGTCCCAAGTGAGCTAAGTGGTGACCCCTCTTCTCCATTACTGTGTATCCCTGGGTTAGTGATGCTTTTGTAAAGAGGGTTTGACAACAGTAGAGGGTCTCCTGCCTGCTAAACAAAAGGTGACAACTCCATTTAAAAGCTGTCCCTAGATATATTTCATTACAGAAATTATCTGTGACAGTCCTGATCACAATAGAGTTTTGTGTCATGTGGCATGTAAATGGACAATCAAGAGGTTACTTTGAATGTTACAGTTCTGTCCAATTAATGGCTAACGTTTTTTCTAGTGAGTTTCTCAGGTTACTCTTTTTTAGTTTAGAAAATAAAAGTGGGCTTTCACTGATAATGTCTTCTTTTAAGCCAATACCTTTAAGAAAAACATGTATATAGGAAAAGAGAAATAGATATATCACTACGAAAAACTAGCTCTGGTTACATAAAATTGAATGAAAAGTGAAAAGCCATGTCTCTCTAGGGATCCAGAGATACATCTGGGAAATTGTACCCTGAGATGTTTCAGGTAGCTCCTAATATTTGAAACCCACTCAGCAACAAACTTCAGCTCACATCTGCCTACAAAGACAAACCTCAACAACACTTCCAGTCTCAGAGTTGAAGTGTCTGAACAAGGACATGACTCAAAACTTGTCAAACATCAGACCACAAGGATCAATTCTCCCTTCTGATGTCTGATACGTGTCATTCCCGGCCTTGAGAAAGTACATCAGACTTTGTTTTAACGAATAATCCTATGCCCACCCATGTATCATAGGCCAGGGTGCCATTTAAGAGCCTCCCTGGGATTCTGCTAAAACTCATACAATTTTTCCTAATATTTAATATAGACTCAAGCAAAACTTTTTCTTCTGTGTCTTACAAAGACTTCTAGACCCTCTGAGAGGGCACAGTATACATCTCTTTGAAACTTCACTATGCTTTATAGATCTTCAATGGCTTCAAGGCCAGAGTCCCTGAGCGGGGTCGAGGTTGCTCTGGAAATACTGATAGGGAAATATCAGCACTGCCTATGTCCTTCTCTCCCATGATCCTTGCTCTCCTTTAAAGGTTCTAATATTAATATTGCATGAAAGAGATTATCTTTAATCTTTTTTTTAGAAACATTTATGCAAAAGCAAATAAAGCTTATAATGGCATATTTACAAATTTTGACATTAAATTGGAATAAGGGAAATATCTCTATATACACATATATATGCCAAATAAATATATATATATGCCAAAAAAGTGCATACACTTTTTAAGAGATGCTATCTATGTATTACTTTTTGAAGTTGAATTAAATTATGGTAGCAATGTGTAGTATGACTTTAGCTCAACCGTGCTTCCACCATTTTCTTTGACTGTCCTGCTTGTCACATGGTGATGTTAGCATTCATTTGATTAATGCCATCTTTTGAGTGAACATTATACTTGAAATATGTATACATTTTTTTGGCACCCCTTTATAATCCCCAGGAGCTTTTTACAAATCTTTTAACCCAAATTATTATTACCCAAGGATGGGACCACTGGAATGGACAAAAGAGATTTCTGACATGAGAGTTTAGGGTGATTCAGGACAAATGATGTCCTTCCTGAAATCTAGGGTTGGGGTTAGCCACTCCTGCAGAGTGAACAAAGGGAGTCTGAGGGAATTGAGGGAGGGCACTGTGGTTAACAAAGAAGTTGATTGTCAGAAAAGTGGGGGGGGGCTGTGAAACAAATGATAATGGCATTAAAGACTTATTGTTTATCTAATTGTTGGAGATACTTTGAAGAGGAGCAAGCAGGGCTAGGCCACTGTTGGGAGGGCATGCTTTGACATGAGGACAGCACCAGAGAAAAGGCAGAGCAACCTGAACTTCTACTTTGCTTCCATTAAAGAATCGCAGAACCACATAATTTTGGAGCAGGAAAGAAATGCAGAGATCACTTAGTTCCACCCTCCTGTCTTTGTAGATGAGGAAAAATGAACAGAGACATTAAGTGACTCACCTGACATCTCCATGAAGGGAAGCTGGAAGAAAGGTGGAAGAAAGGATGGTGGGAGGGAGAGACAAAATGCATGGTCCAGAATGCTTTAAAGACATCCTGTTGCTGGCACTTGCAGATTACATCCAGGACATGGAAAGAGCTGGAAGGCGTACCCCTGCAGCACAGACAGTATGGAGATATCTAGATGATGGGAGATGTGCCCAGATACTAGGGATAAGCAAATAATGTTTAATATTGTTTTAATGGGGAAAGTAAATTCTGGAAAAGCTAGAGGACAATAAGCTTGATGTTAAGTTCAAGCAAAATTCTCTGGAATGTAACAGTAGAGATGGTTAGAGACCGTCACCAGGAGTCAGGAACAAATATCAAGCATGGGAAAAGTAATTACACAAATGTCATTGCCAAGAAGAGCCTTTCCCCTTGATTTGGCAGCCAAAGTGGGTTGACTGCAGCTTTTGAATGGTACATGCCACCAAGTGCTTCTCAGGAGGGTTTGGAAGCAGGAAATGGTGACCTGTTGTGTCCTGGGGAAGTCCTTCATGTAGGGGTACTTGGGTAGAAGGTGCTTCCTAATGGAAGAAAAATAGGATAGGCTGTCCCAGTGGTGAGAACCAGGGACCTGGAGAAACAGATGAGATCCCTAAGACTCACAACAGGTCACAGAGGCACCAGGAGGAAGTGGTGCTGACCCAGGACCAGATAAGTTGCACACTCTGGGAGGTTGGTCCATCCAAGAGTGTGACTAGCAAGCTGTGTATCTTGAAGTCTGCTGTGAAGGACAGAGTCAATTGGACTCATTTAATCATTCAGTACATGTTTAGGGACGACCCAATGCTTTAGGAACTGTATCTGTCTCTGAATCTGATACTGGAAACAAACAAGTCACAGTCAACAGAAGTGGTCCTTCTGTATTAGAAGTCGACACAGAAAGCTTATGTAGGATCGTTAAGAGGCAGGATGGTTGAGCCGGATCATGAATAACACATAGGACTTCGTGCAGGACAGAACAGGCATGGGGAAAAATGAGGCGATGGACAGTTAGAACAAGGGTCTTGAGTCACGCAGCTAAAGTCAGGGTCCTCAGAAAATCTGAAGGCTGGCATGAGCTTCAGCACGAAGAAAGTCAAGTAGAAATATATTTTGCAAGGCATTTGAGTTGCAGATGTGCACATGGAACACAAGGTGGGTTCTTAGTGCTATCACGGTAGTGCTCCCAGCTGAGCATGTCCAGATGAGTGCAGCATGTCAAAGAGAAGGCACAGTGGACCAGAGATATGTTCCAGGAATGTCACACCCAACAGTGACAAGCATCTGATGCTCATGGGGAGTTGCAGCTCAAAGATGTGAGAGCCAATGCTCCCATACCTGGACCTCCTCGAGGAAGAGTCCAGGTGTGGGCCTTGGAAGGACTCCTAGTGGGATGTCACTATTTGGGCATTGCCTCCTTCCCCCATATCTAGCTCATCTCTGCTTCTCCCCCAGGGAGCAGCCCTGGCCAAGGCTGGTCTCTACAGTATATGCATATTTCCTGTAAGGAGTCATGGAATTAACAAGTCAGGGGTGCAGGTAACTGAGTAGAGTTGAGGACAATGTGAGTAACACCTTTACTCACTGTAAACACTGATTGTAAACACTGTATAGGAATTTGAATAATTAACTTGATTATGAAACTGTTTGCTGTACTGTCTTGAGGCGTGGACTCTTCACTGACCTGCCAACAACAGCACTCTCTCATAAATTTAATAAACCAAAGACTCTCCCTGCTGGACCTCTGGGTGACTTTGGAATAGGTAAACATTACGTGCTCTCAGATGTGGGGCTACTGCATCACACCCACATTCTGGCTTCAGCAACGAGGTAGACCATGGTCTCTATACTAAGGTCACAGGCACAAAACAACAGCACCAGAAGGCAGAGAGGCTCACAGTCACAAGTGGGAATGAGTGGAGTGAGGACAAAGTGTGTCACTAGGGTGATTTCCAGAGACATGACATGTAGAGGAAGAAGAGCTACTGAGAATGGGAGAGTCACATGAGGAGAGCGAGGGCTCAGCTTTATAGCACTGACACTCACTACTTCTGGCCAGAGCAGTAACACACCTCTTGGTAAGGAGGGAGAGGTCTCAGCTAAATGAGAACTGTCATGGTATTATTCTGTGTAGTTGGTCACACATTGCGAGTTTGTTGTGGAAACTTCTCTGGAGGGAGCACACATACTCCATGTATGAGCAGCCTATGTCCTCGTGTCTAATAGAAAGACGTCTTTTCAGTTGAGCTAGATCATGGTTTTGCCTTCCTTCCAGGTAAAGCCAGGACAAATCGGGATGAATGAGACCTGGGCTTGGTCCACTCGGTCCACTTGGAGGTCTCTTCCCATTAGAAGTGGAATATTTCTCTAGATATGGGAAAGGCAGGGCTGACAGGTATGTCTGTTCCCTGGAGTGGGGATGGGTTGTTTACTTATATACTGTTTACTTAAGTCTGGAAGCACCACAGGAAAAAGGCAAGTGGTGCTTGTCTAGTGGCAGTTTGGGGTTTAACATAAAGAAAAGTTTTCTGCTGCATAGAGCTACCATAGAATGAAAGGGTCTTCCCTTGCTCTGAACTTCACATCTGGAAAACTTCCCGCTGAGGCATTAGTCCCCATTGGGTGCATACTGAAGGGACTGCAGTGCTGCCCAATATGGTAGCCAGTGGCCATCTGTGACTACTGAACACTTGACACATGGCTATTGCAAACTGATGTGTGCCCTAAGTGTAAAATACACGTTTGATTTTGAAGATCCAGGATGAAAAAAAAGTAAAATAGCTCTATAGTAATAACTTTGAACACATCTTGAAAATATATTTTGCATATAATGGGTTAAATAGAATATATTATAAAATATGGGATCAGTACAAATTTTAAGTTATGTGTGTGTTTTGCATTATATTTCCATCGGATGGCAGGCTCTAAAGTCAACCAGTTACACTGTTGTGATACCCAGATGGGTATTGTGTTTCTGGTCTAGATTTTGAATGTTTCCTATAGAGAGAAAAAAGACTCATTAACTGAGAACATCCTCCTGTTAATTGTAATTCAGTGGTATGTCACGTAATAAATACACTGATATGCAACCCAAACCCTACAGAAAGTTTTTGTTTTCTCTGTTTTTGCTGAAAAAACAAATGGTTCTAGTGGTGACAACTTTTTTGTCATTGTTTGAAAATGGATCAAATAGTTTAATCTAAAAATATTGGTATTTAAAGAAAACCAACAAAAAGATATACTCTAGAAACCTTTGTGCTTTTTTAGGGTGCTGACCAATGAGGATGATGCCCTTTGTCAGAGGTGGTAAGACAGTGTTAGTTAAATAAGAAGTCACACATCTCAGGGTAAAGTACATCATTTAACATAATTGGCTTTAAATCAAATGATGGCATCCACAGAACCATTGAGATTCACACAGAACAGGGTGTGGTGGGAGAAACAGATTATTTGTTTGTGTTGATAAAGCTCCTCTTGGCAGGTTTGTAGCATCACTGTGAGGAAATGACAGCTGATATTTTGGAAGGTTATAAAAAGATTTGCTGCATATTTACTTTAAATGCTTTTAAAAACCATTACCAATCAAGTATACTGCCTTACTCTAGTCTAAGCCCTCGCTAAGCACAGTGGGTCCCTAGAGCTTGTGTCCTGGGAGTTTGTTAGAAATGCAGAAGCTCAGGCCCCATCCTAAACTCCTGGAATCAAATTCTGCATTTTGACAAACTCCCAGGTAGCTACACCTGTCATTGTGGTTCCTTTCGGTAAGGAGAGCCCCAAGGAACAGGGATTCTCCCACCTCTCCCTCTGCTTATGAAAGGAACTCCAGTGGTGGAGATCCTGGCTGGAGGCAGCTTTCAGCCTAGCCTGGTCAATTAATGCAGCTTTTAGCTGCAATTATTGGACATCACTGCTCCCCAGATGCTCCTGTTATCTGAAACAGGAGGTTTTGATCCATTTCTTCCATGGTGCAGTTCTCTCCCCAAAGTACCTATTTTCTTTCCTTTTGCATCATTCTATTTTCACCAGAATGGAAAAGCTTTGAATTATCAGTTTTTCTAAAGTGTGCAACTACCACCCTTCTTAGAGTAGAATGTATTTGCCACTCAACTGCATGCAGTTGTAGCAAGAGCTGACACTGACCTGAAGATTGTCATTCAGCAGAGTGCTATTACTTTCTGCAGGGAAGTTTGTAGATTTGGACTTTATACACATGGGGAAAAAGAATTCAGGTTGTGAAATAGAATTTTAGAGAAAGAGAAATAACTTTTTAAAAACGATCACCGTAGTCAACATAGCACAGTGGCGAGGGTTCGAGGCTTTGGATTCAGGATAACAAGGCACAAATCCTGGCCCACTGGGTAATATCCAGCCTGTTCCTGACCACCTCAACCCTGTTTCCTCATTTGTGCCTTGGGAATACTAATGGTGCTACTAGGTCAGGTTGTCAGGAGGATCAAATGATACATTCAAAGTAATTAGCAAGTGTCTAGCAATAGCACATTGTTGATATTTAATGTTAGTTAATATTATTAACAATCCTTAATTTTATATTTTATCAAACACTTGCAGTTGGGCTTCTGAGTTATACGACATGAGGTCAAACTTCAGTTGTATTTAACTAAACATACAGATTAAAATGCAATAAAACAGCTTCTAAAACATGCTGAAATAAATTGCTCTCCTTCCCTTTAGACCAGGGAGAAAGCTTTTGATGTATTTGAGATGTAACCAGATCGCGCCATCATGCTCTCGCAGGTACACGAGGCACGCTATGCTGTCGGACCCAGAGCGGCCCGGTGTTGACTAATTAACTTCTTAAGGCTTCCAAGGGGTCTCATGGGTGTTTTTCAGGTTCCACTAGCCCAAAGAAGGCTGAGGGAGAGGAAATAGGATTAACTTCTTGATTGGAAGAGTGATTAAACACTGGAACAGGCTACCAAGGGAGGCTGCCTGACCTTCATCTCTAGGGAACTTTTAAACAAGAGACACAACTATCTGGCCTGTGTGATTCTGCCTAGAAGCCAGGAACTGAAATAAATGAACTCTAAAACAGAAAAAGAAAAAGAAAGAAAGGAACCCAAATATATGTATGTTACAGCTGAACCAAAACCAATGTAGACATTACAATGGAGAAAGAGTTCAATATTGCAAAACAACTGAAAGAGGAGGACAGGAGAAATCTCTCAAATATACCTCACCAAGTCTCAGAGGATAGGATTTTAAAAGGGAACTTGGCAGGAAGAGGGATAGGGGCTGTTGATTGGTTGATAATGTCATGGTAAGGGGGTTGAGACTGTCTTTCTGGGGTCCTGTGGCCAGTAGAGGACTTTCTGGTGCTCTGAGCCTGAGTAGGAGTTTGGGTCCATAGACAAAGTCTGAAAAAGATTTCAGATGCCATTCCTAGAGTTTATAAAACAATTCCTGTCTGTAAAACAATTCCTCTGGCCATCAGGCACTACCTGCTGCCCCCGAGCCATTATGGAGATGGTCCAGGAAGAAGGGATGGGGAGGTGGAGACCTTAGAGATAGAAGCTGCTTCTGTCTTTCAATGGCTTCTTGTCTCCTCAAGCAGTTTCAGATCCATTGTTTAAGAAAGAATATGTTGCTCAGCCTTGCTCCTCACCTGTGGTCAGGACAGGGAGTAATTTTTTAAAGGCGATTTCTCATATACACAGATATATTTTAATGTGAGTGCTTTTTCAATGGGTAGAATTAGCCTCCTTGCAAATGGTAGCCAAATACACTTCTGATTCTCTCTCACCCTGAGATTCCTGCCTCTTCCCTCTGGCTACTCTCACTGTACTTACCATGGCTGTCATTTATGTGGTGACGTGCCTAATCTCCCCCACCAGACTGTGGTCCCCCAGGACAGGACGTGATCATGTACAACCACACATTAACACCTGGCACAGGGGAGAAGTAGGGTGGCCCTTTGCTGGATGGTTGGAAAGGAATCTAAAAGAGCCTTGGATGTTATACTAGCCAACATTTAGGCAGCTCATTCACTCATTTATGTATTCAATATGTAGTGAGTTAAGCTCTGGCAAGCAAATTTTAAATATTTTATGGCATCTCCTATGCACAATGCACAGTGATGAATACAAAAGCAAACTTTCCCAAGGAATCAAACTCTGATAGTGCCAGACCACAGCATTCCTGTTTTTCCTACCAAGTGGGCTAGCAGTTTCGGGCTTCAGGCGTACCCACTACAGGTAGAAAGCAACATACTGCGATCCTTTGTCTTTATTATAGAATTATAGAGTCGTTTCTCGAAAATCCCATGGGTTCTGACTACTCTAACTCAGAACTCTGCAGCATGCAGGTAGGAAATAAAATATGCCTGGTTGGCTGGGATGAAGTTTGTTTGTTTTTTTAGTGGAGATCCCCTCAGCAAAACACTTTTTAGTCTATGTTCCTACTTGGCAGTTTCTACTCTGAAGGAGACTCCCTGAGGTTGGTGAGATGGTGGCTTCTTTCCTGGAGAAGGCTGCTTTGTTAAAATGCTCTCTCAGTAAACAGAAAGGCCACCATCTATCAGGACTTCAGTTTCAGCATGCAAGTGACTGGCCTATAAACCTAATTTTAACAGCTTTTCTTCAGCAACTCTGACTGTTTAATTAATCTTCAGCCATTAACCATTCATTTAAAATGCCACTTACGAAATCTTAATTCTGCACATTATCAGCCAGTTCACAAATAGCTAACCATGAGCAGAAGCGTAATGATCTCTTTCCCTTTCTCAGAGCTCACCAAGCTTATAGCCAATTTTGGCTTCTTAATTAACCATATGCATATTAGCATTTAAAATTAAATGACGGGTTTTTCAAAAAAGAATTAATGTGCAGTGAAATGCAAACGCTAACATCATCCTGCTGCCCTTGGAAGGCCCGAGGCAGAGCCCGGCCAGGCCACAGTCGCTGAGTGGCCAAAGGTGATATCCACACACACGAGCTCTCGCCCCAGCAGAGTGCCCCTGACTGAGTGCACGCTTGCAATGACATTCAGAATCCATTGCGCAAACTCTCCAACTTTTATGTTTAAGAAAGAATAAGCAATGGCACCACGAAGATATTCTTTAGTTCTGGGCATGCAGAAATGACAAAATCAGTGGCATATCCTTTCCTGGCAGTAGATCCCAAATAGTTGAGTCCATTCTGACCAAATAAGGGGGCAGGGATGGATACTGAGGTTGAAAAAATAATTGTCAGCAACTGCTGAAATGACATGCTCTCTAACTAGGTCTCTGATTATTAGAGCCTACAGGGAAGTCACTGGCGATTTTACAGATGTCAGCTAGGGTCAAGGTCCAAGTTAGAAACTGGGCACAGAACTGTTCAGATAGGTTCATCACAATACATGGGTTGCTCTGACCCTAAGCCACCATGTGAGTCACATCTGAGATTTGATGGATGGCTCACATCAAAACCAGCTCCAAACTCCAGAGCCCAGATGAGGAGTGTGTCATCAGCTTATAGGTAGTAGCCAGAGATTCCAAGGACAAACATACATAAAGAATCACACATGAAAATTATGTCGC
The DNA here is from genome assembly GCA_027257055.1 of Cephalopachus bancanus. Classification (NCBI taxonomy): domain Eukaryota; kingdom Metazoa; phylum Chordata; class Mammalia; order Primates; family Tarsiidae; genus Cephalopachus; species Cephalopachus bancanus. Next base: position 2,170,180 of record JAPVLO010000329.1, on the reverse strand, counting down.
AGCTAGGCCTGGTGGCTCACGCCTGGAATCTCAGCACTTTGGGAGGCGGAGGTGAGAGGACTGCCCGAAGCCATGGATTCAAGACCAGCTTGGGCAACTTGGCAAGCTCTCATCTCTACAATAAATCAAAAAAAGTAGCCAGACGTGGTGGCACATGCCTATAGTTCCAGCTACTTGGAAGACTGAGGCAGAAGGATCACCTGAGCCCAGCAGATCAAGGCTGAGTGTGCCATAAGCATGTCACTGCACTCCAGTCTGGGCAACAGAGTGAAACTCCAAATCAAAAAAAAAAAAAGAAAAAAAGAAAGAAAGTGATGTTGCACCGCTTACTAAAACTCCACGTGCCTGGAATGAGGAAAATTATCAGAGTATTTATCAAAATGTTTTACAACATTGTGAGAGTAAAAATGGAACAGTAGCAGACTGTTCTCCGAATCACAATGTGAGCTGAGCTGTAGCACCTCTGAATTCCTCAGGCACGTGGTGCAGGCTATACACCATTTCGGTTATATTATACCTGTGCAAATTACTGAGGCTGGTTTAGGCTGAGAATGCATGTGCAGGTGGCAAAAAAAAGAGAGACTGTAATTAGAAACAGAAATGTACTGATTGATGAAAGAACTTTGAACCAAACATGTGCATAAACAATTTGAGACTCAGCAAACTTGGCATTTTGTAATCCTGTTAGCAATTCAGTTTTTAATCCAAGTAAGTACTTAAAATACAAGCATATCTTGACTCTGCAATTTCTGGGGCTGTATTCCAGGAGAATGACAATAATTTATTCTCCTAGAAGGCCTTTCAGCCTGAAAGGAATCCTGAGAGCTTTCCAAAAAATAAAGTATAAAGCCTCCTTTTTAAGCCACTAAGCTAGATCTGGTCTGTGCTTCCTTCAAACAAGCATTTGGTACCTACTGCGTGTAGAGCACGGGAAACACAGATGTTTAAGGGAAGTTGTGTCCACAAAGTCATGTCCATTCCATCCCCTACTGTAGCTGGTACCCACAGAGTTTACTTTGGATTTTGGTCTTTCCTCCTTTGGGCCCTCCCTGAGCATTTTTATTTTAATTAAGCAACTAATGGTGACTATCCGACTGCGAAAGGAGAAAGACACCTTGAACTAGTGATTCGCCAGGGATAGAACCCATGCTAGCAGCATGAATATCATCTGGCAGTTTGTTAAAAATGCAAACTGTAGAATCCTATCCCAGGCATACTGAATCAGAAACTCCACAGGTGGGGCTCAAGGAGCTGTGGTTTAACACATTATCCAGGTGATTCTGAGATTTGTTCAAATTTGAGAACAGTGATATAGGACCATTACATGCTAACCTTTCACTGCGGGAGCAGACATGTATCAGGTAACAAGGAACCTCACAGCCCTGAGAGTCAGTGATGGGGAGGGAAATTGGTTTGATTTCTGGGAGCAATGACATACATGACCCCGGAAAGCTCGAGAATGATGGGTACCCTAATATGTGCTGCTAAAACAAATGGGGACACTTTTCTAAATGGCAATCTGTGCTGGGGCATACCTCTTGGTCCACCAAAGAGAATGGCTCTAGGCAGGTTGACCTGTCCAATTATTAGGCCTCTGTTCTCTATCATATTCTCAGTGTTATAACAGAACTTCTTTCACTTCTTCATATGTCCAAACTCCTCTGGGCTGCTCTTCTGCCCGGGGTGCCCTTCACGCCTCTTTTACCACCCAAGTTTCATGACTACTCACTCTCTGAGTCTCAACTTAGATGTCGCTTTCACAGGGACACCTTCCTTGATCCTTCCTGATGTCATTCAAATATGTTTATGAACCCCTACTTATAATTATTTAATATTTGCTTCCTCTAGAAGATCTCAAGTTCCATGAAAGTAAGGGGGCTGTGTTCAAATCTCACCCAATAAGAGTTTGTTGAATGAATAGAGATGCATTAACTTAGTAAATTTTATAGAAATAAAACAAATATTAAAAAACCATGCTTCCTAAGCCCTGGCCTGGGAGCTTATCTGGTTCAGAACACATCATCAGTGCCTCCTGCAATCCCTCATTCTTACATTCTTAGATCTTTCTATTCTTTACATTCCTTACCTGGCTGGTCTAGGAAAGGACATCTCAATCTATAGTGGTAGAAAAGTGAGGAAAAATGGCTAAAATGTGCTGAGCACACAACACGAAGAATCAGCTACTGCTAGAGGTTTTCTACATGTTCACTTGCTCAAGGCTCTAGGAGTCCTGTGAGACCCGCCATCATCTTCATTATAGAGGTGAAGAAAGAGGCTGAAAGATAGTACATTGTATGGCCAGGAATCACAGGAACAGTGGAGATAGGATCTCTAACTAGGATTTATACTCAGCTTCAAAGTGCATGGCATTGACCACTAGGAGGAAGACAGTAACCTCAAGAGAAGTCATAAAAAGACAAACTCTGCTTAAGAGGCAACACAATGCATGTGTACTGTCTCAATGTTGGGTATATATTAAATATTCAATAAGTACTATTATTGGCTATCATCAACATCATCATCATCATCACTATCAACATCCTTAGTTGATAATCCTAAAAAGTATTATATTTCTAGTCCTAAAACCCACATGTGAGCAAATTTAGGACATTCTGAATCTGTTTGAGTTAAGTTTGGAGAAATACCCTCTCAAAAAAAAAAAAAAAAAAAAGACCCGAAAGGAAATTTATAAGCTGTACATCCTCAAAGCTGAATTTAGACTCAAATAATCTGAAAATTACTAATGAAGTCTATTGCTTTATATTTTTTTATGTTTTCCAGTGAATTAGTTTTGAGACACAGAAATCTCATAGCCTCAAAACAGTTGTTTTCCAGACCTTGAACTGGAATGAAGTACCTTTAAGTCCTTTGGTAGCATAATATCCCTCATTGCTGAAACACCTAGATCTAGCTTTGCTTCTCTTTCTTGGCATTTCTTGATTACCAGTCACTTAAGTACCAATTTTCAAGACTCTTGTCATCTTTCACTAACACTGGCTTTACTACCAGGAGGAAAAGGCTAGAACAAAGTTGCTGGGAGTGAAGAACAGCAGGAAACATGCAGGATAACTGACAATGAGGGAAGCTGCTGATTAGTCCCACCACCAGATCAATGATTCTCTGTGGGGGGACACTGAGACCTGAGCTCCAAGAGAAGGAAACAAACCCATCCTTTCTCTTGCCATGTTAGGTCACTGAAATGGTGAAGATGGCTAGCTTGTCTCTGAACTGGAGCAGGACAGGGAGTGGTAGCTTTCAGGAGCCAGAACAGGACAGGAAGTGGCAGGTTTCAGGAATGTGGCTGGTGGAAGGGTCATGAGATCAATGTTCAAGGGCACCACATGAAACCTGCTCCACGGTGCCTCAACAGAAAGGACCAATGTGAAAAAAATGGCCCAGCTCTTCTACAGCTTTTCCAAAAGCAGTATATGTTTAAATGCAAACCTAAAATCATTTACAAGTGCCTACTATGTACCAGGCCCTACACGTTACTTTCATGTATATTAATTCTTTTAATCCTTCTAACAACAAAGGTTGTTAATCACATATTTATGTTATCAGTATTTAACACTTAAAAAGATGATGAATTTCCATTTTGGGTAATGATGAAAGAACCTGTTGCACTCTCATGAGAATAATCAGAAAAGCTAGACAAACTTAAAACACACACACACACACACACACACACACACACCCAGTGAAAATGCTTGAAGGCATTGGCAAATTCCCAGGGCAGCCAGGACTTGGGAGGCCAAGAATGATTCTGAAGAGTATGTGGGTAAGCACACTGACTTGAGCCCAATATTCTGCAGCACTTCTCTCTCCAATTCATTTGCTAATTCACCAATGGCACAGAATCAAATGCTAAGAAAATGAGCTAGGTGCAGTGGCTAAGAAACTTGGAGGCTAAGCAGAGATTCTGATGTTCTCATGGGGTTGGGAAGATGGAAACTGCAGTTGAGGGCCTGGTAAGGAAGACGGTCCCTGGAAAATAATCCAAGCTTCCAGTTGGAATGACTGGTAGACTATACCCTAGAAGTAAGAGTAAACTGCTAATAGACCACCCCTGGCAATAACCGAAACCTCTTAGCCATCTCATCAAAGATGGACTAAGGCAGTATGCCTCTGCTTCAATGACCTGATAAAAAGAAAAAAATAAATCTTCTCTGGAGAAAGATAACAACAGATTGAGATTATTTCTAGAGATTTTTAAGGACTATGTCTAGTGTTTTACCATGCATACCAGGAGGTAAGACCAAATGACTAAAAATGAAGTAGAAAATCAAACAGTATGAATTGGAACACAGCTAATTCAGATATTGACATTATTAGACATGGTTCTTAAAAAAATACAATTAACTTATTCAAGAAAACAGATAATAAGATGGAAAATTTAATCAGAGAAATAGAATCTCAGGGTAAGACAAACAAATGAACACCTAAAACCAAAAATTACAATAACTAAAATTAAGAGCTCAATAGATGGTTAATAAAAGATGGGACACAGCAGAAGGCAAAGTATCAAGCCAGAAGACAGAGCATTCAAAAACCAAACTGAAACACGAAGAAAAAAAAAATGAACAAAACAGAGAGCAAGAAGCATGTACAGAAGGGTCTAATATTTATGTTTTATTGGATTTCCAAAAGGGAGAAGGAAAGAGGGAAGGGGGGGAGAAAAAGAGAGAGAGAGAGAGAGAGAGAGAGAGAGGAATAAGACAGGAACAATGCTAAAAGAGATATCACTAACAGAATTTTCCAAAGCAGATGAAGAACACTAAAGCACAGATTTAAGAAGCTTCACAAATCCTATTTAGATTTAAATATAAACACACACATGCACACAAACATCATAGTAAAACTGCTGAAAACCAAGACAAAAAGAAAAAAATTAAAGCAGTTAAAGGAAAAAGATATATTATAAGTTGAGTATCCCTTATACAAAATGCTTGGGACCAGAAGTGTTTCAGATTTTGGATTTGGAATATTTTCATTGTACTTTCTCTAGTCTCCAAATCCCAGATCCCAAATCCCAAATGTTTCAATGAGCATTTCCTTTGAGCATCATGTAGATGCTCAAAACGTTTTGGGTTTTGGAGCATTTGGGATTGTAGATTTTTGTATTTGAGATGCTCAATCTGTATTTTCAGAGGAAAAACAGTAGTCTGACAACAGACTGACTAAAAACACTGAAATACAGAAACAATGAAATGAAATCTTTAACTGTTAAAAGAAAAAAAATTCCTGATAGATACATATCCAGATAAAATATCCTTAAAATTATAAAAATGAAATGGAAACATTTTAAAACAAATTAAAATGGAGAGAATTTGTCATATTACAAGAAATACTAGAGGTAATTATTAAGGAAAATATTCCAGATGGAAACAAAGATATTCAGAGAGAAATAAAGAGAAAAGAGAAAGTAATGGTTAAAATAAATATTTACCATATAAAACAGTAATTACAGTGTATTGTTACAGTGTATTGTTACCATATTCCAGTGTATTGTTTGATTCAAAATATATGTAGATTTAAAATACATGAAAACATAACCTAAAACCAATAAGACTGACCAAAGAAAGAGAAAATAAATGGAATTCACATGGAATATCACCACAGAACCTGTAGACTAAAAGGATAATATGAGAATATCCAATCAATAGGATAATAAGAAAACACTACAAACAATCCTACATACATACATTTGACAACTTAGATGAAATGGACCAAGTTCTAAAAAAGTAACTATTGCCACAACTCACACAATAGGATATAAATGAATTGGAATTATAATTATTAGGGATATTATATCAATAATTTAAAATCTCCCAAAAAAGAAGTCTTCAGGCCCAGATGGTTTTACTGGAAAATTCTATCAAATGTTTAAAGAAGAATTAACACCAGTTCTACACAACCCCTTCGGGAAAAAGAAGAGGAAGTAACACTTCCCTACTCATTCAAAGAAGTCAGCAATAAATATTAGCAAATGGAATAAAGTAATATATAAAAATAATTATATACCATGACTGAATGGGTTTTATCCCAGAGATGCAAGGTGGTTCAATGTTTGAAAAGTGATAAATTCAAACCAACATATTAACAGGCTAAAGAAGAAAAATCACAGGATTATATAAATTGAAGCGGAAACAGCATTTGACAAAACTCAACACCCATTTATGAGAAAAACTCTCAGAAAATAGGAATTAAGGGAAACTTCCTCGACTTGATAAAGGCAGCTACAAAAAACCTACAGCTAACATTACACAGAGTGATGACACAGACTGCTTTCTGCCTAAGAACAGGAAACAGTCAAGAACATTTACTCTTACCACTGCAGTTCCACATTGTGATGGAGGTTCTAGCTAGCACAATGAGGCAAGAGAAAGAAACAAAAAGTACACAGAGAAGAGTGGGAGACACAAACTTATATTCACATGAAAATCTGTAGGCAATTGTTGATAGCAACTCTATTTGTAATAGCCAAATTAGAAACAACTAAATTGTCCCTGGATAGGTGACTGGTTAAACAGATTGTGGCATATTTATTCATATCATGGAATACTACTCAACAACAAAAAGAAATCAACTAGTGACACCCACGACAACTTGGATGGACCTCAAAGACTCTGAGCTATATGAGAAGAGCAGTCCCAAAAGGCCACATTCTTCCCCACTTATGTGAGTCCTTCAATGTGTAACATTCTAGAAATGACAGAACCATAGAGATGGAAAATAGGTTAGTGACTACCAATGTGAGAGATGTGGGAGGTGTTTGACTATACAAGTTAGCAAGAGGACTTCTCTTAGGTGCTGAAAACAGTTGTGTGTCTTGACTACAGAGATGGTTGCATAGATCTATCTGTCTGGTGAAATGGCAGAGAACACACACGTACACTGCACCCATGTCAGACACCTGGTTTTAACTCTGTACTGTGCTGATGTAAGATAGCAACACTGGAGAAAACTAGGTGAAGGATATAAGGACCTGCTTCATATTCATGCTGTGTTTGCAAACTCCCTATGATTCTGTAAAAGTTTCAAAAAAAGAAGTTAAAAATAACTCTAGTTGTATAACTATGTATAGCTATGACTATATGTAGTAACTATAACTATGTGGTTATGGAAAAAGCAAATAAAATGCATCAAGTTATGCTGGCAAGGATGATCCATCCAAAGTAAAAAAAAAAAAAAAAAAAAAAGTCAGAACATTTTGTAATTCTCCACCCACTTTCAGCTCACTATCCAGGAACAAATAGAATCTCAATGGTAGAAGGGTGTAAATGCCAGATATGAGTGTCTATTATATTACCTTAAACTTAATGGTGCTTATTAACTGCCAGCTGTTGTTCTTTTGTTTACATATATAAACTCCATTAAATCCTTGTAGGGGCTATGATTATATCCATTTTTTAGATGTGGAAACCAAGCCGGAGAGAAGGTAATTTGTTCAAAGTCACACAACTACATGGAGTGGCAGAGCCAGGCCCCCAAACAAGAAAGTTTGGCTTTACAGTCTACTCTTTGAACAGCTGAGCTGTCTCTCACACACAGATTTTCCTTTTCTGTCTCCCTTTGGTCTGTCTCTTGCTCTTAGATCTTAATGTAAATAATAATTAGTGTAAATGTTGTAGACAACATCATACACACTACACTTAAAGGATGGCTAAGGGATCTCCAGGGACCATTGGGACCATGAGCTGTTCTCGCCTTGTGTCTGACTTTAAGGACTGACCTCCCTTGCAAGCACAATGCTGTTCTGTGCTCTTGCTGTGAAGTGTGCACAGGGCCTAGCTGGCCTCCACTGGGTTTGCTTCTTCATGAGAAACCCGTAGAGGGAGGGGTGTGAGGAAATGCAGTCAGGCTTTCCCCTAAGGATGGGCATGGCCTGCTGCTAACCTTGACACAGACAACCCGTTGCATCTACACTGGAGGACTATCCCTCTCACCCTGGCACCCAGAGGTCTGGGTGTGTGAAAAGTGGCCAGGTATGAGGACTTCAGAGTGCTAGCTCAAGACTGACTGGTTGTCTGCGCAAAACATGGGCTCCAGAATTCCACTTCTGAATGGGCCTGTCTCCATTCTTCATCTGCTCTCCAGAGGGCAGGGCATTCCACCATATGTCAATATTAAAATGCCTCTTTAAGATGTTGGGTATTTGTGAGTACTAACATGAAAACAGTCTTTTACTGTCCTTCCTCATCTCACTGATTATTTATTGTTTGAAAAGATAAATACAGGAAAGCAATTGACCTCACAATGTCCTGTTCTTGATTATACATTGCATTAAATACGGAAATTATAAAGAGGGCACTTTGGAATCTGCCTGTAGCATTGGCAAAGCTTGTGTAATGAAAAGGGATGTGGCTTAGCCTAAGAGATTGATGCAAACCACAGGTCACAAGAGGCCTGGAGTGAGCGTGGTAGACCAACACAGATGGAGCAACACTACAGAGAGTGAGTCAAGGACCAGAGCTTTGGAGGTATCCTTGTGTTCCCACAGTAGGGTGCTTTGCACTTACTAGACATCTCATGTCTTAATTGAACGAATAAAAGAATGAGGGAGAGAGGAAAGAAGGAAGGGGTATCTGGCAGAACAGGAGCAGCATGCACGCTCCTCGCACCTGCTTTGTGACTTTCCACATTTTTTACTGTAATACATAGTGAGAAACAAATTTTGCATCATGTCCTAGAACTCAGCTACACTCATGCACAGATGTGCAGTTTACATACATGTGTAAGTCAAACAAAAATACAAAATGACGCTTATACTTATTATAATCTAGGCAATGTTCTTTTGTATCCTATTTTGTTTAAAAATGTTGGTTGATCCCACTGAGTTGATTTCAAGATGTACTAACAGGTTACAGCCTGTAGTCTGAAAATCCCCACCATAGCCAGAAGCTCACACTTGGATGCTGCAGTCAGACCTAGGCTGAAGCCCTGGCTCTACCAATTTATTACCTGTGTCACCACAGATAAGTGTCTTAATTTCCCTGAACCTCTAGTTTCTCATCTGTGAAATAGATTCCTACTCCACAGGACTTCTGTCTTCTTTCTAAAGCACACATCTGAACATGCTGACCCCACTTCAAGGGCTCCCTGTCGCCCTCGGGCTAAAGTCTGAATGCTTTATCTTAGATTATCTGGCCTTTAACAGCAGGGCCTGTGCTGACTTTCATCTCTTGCCTCCGACTGGCCTGACACACACACCACACTCCAGCTCTTCTGGTAGATACACTTTCCTACCTGGCACTGTGTTTTCCACGTGGGCCTTTGCATGCTTTTCTGCCCACACCATCTCTACTTATTCCTTAGGTCATGATACATGTACCTTCAAGGGGCCTCCTTTGACCACCCAGATCTGCATTCCAGCATCTCTCACTCACCCTGGTCATAGCAAATCATTATTACTACTCCACACTGTCATCTGCATCCCCCCAGAAGGCAGGAAAGTGTATTCTGTTCCATTTTTTTGTGTTGTTTTATGTCTAAATGAAGAAATTCTGACCATCCCTTCTGATCACCTATTAGTAAACAGAATTAGTGAGAAAAATATATCCTAAGGACCAGGCTATTTGTTTGGAAAATGTCAATGCCTAAATGCTTACATGACAGCTTGAAGAACTCAGGGTAATCCTTTGACAAACATTCCTGAAATGTGACCACTTACTACCAGTGGTCAAGGTACTCTTGAAAATGAATTGTCCCTGGGTATAACTCTCCTTGCCTAGTTCATACATAATAAAGGAGAAAATTGTCCACATTTGTCACCCCTGGACTCTGACAACTTAGGCAGACATAACTAGCATGGTCCCAAGAGTAGGGCTCTCAGAATATGGGAAAAAAAATTAATGAGAACATCAAGTTTTCAAGAGAGAAGATGGAGGAAAGCAGAGTTAATGATATATCAGTTATTATTAGCACTTATCTGGCCATAGAGATTCTTTCATTAAGAGATTTCTCATTATTGTTTAAAAGTCACTTAAAAATTGATGGTAATATGTTATATGAAAAAGAAAATCTGATTGCTTTGTTCAACTGATGAGTTAACTCTCTATGGAAATGGCATTTATCACTGGGATTCCAAAACTGAAATGAGATCACTTTGGCTCTGTGTGTAGAAACTAAAAACCACATCACTAAGTAATTGACTACATTCACTGCTCAAGTCCCTGCACACAGCCTCACAAAGTTGTGAGCCAGAGATGAGTATTAAAATGTGGTTAAACTAAAATAAAATTAACTGGAACACCCACTAGAGAGAAGAAGACTGAGAACAAACATCAGCAGAAGCACGAGCTGAACGTGACCATGCTGTGGTTCAGTGAAATGCGGAATCTCTGAAATCAATGAGCTGTTGTGGAGTGTGTTGATATCCGTTATCCTACATTAGCCCAATAGCCTGAGACATGTTCACATAGGCTGTTTGCACAGCTATGGTGCTTTCCTGCTTATACTTTTCCTACCCTTCATTGCTCTATTCTTAGAATTTCCCATAATATACTTTTTTTCAGTTGTCATGAAAACATTTGTCCCTTGGTTACCTTAAGTAAGTGATATTAGAAGTTACTCAGACAGAAATATTGCAGCCTAGGCTATGAAAGAAGCTCTAGATATTAAGGATAGCCTCCCACAGGGAATCTATAAGAATATATCTGACCAATGTGACACACAGTATTAATCTATGACTTTTGCATTATTAAAGGCAGTGGAAAGAAGGAAACAAGTTATCGAGAGGTCATCTGTTTGAGGTGGACTCCATGGAGTAACTTCCTTTTAAGAGATACTCAAAACTCCCTTTACCTTTAACTTTTTTTCCTGGAAAGATGAAATACTACTTCTCAACATCCCCCTCCCCCACAACCAGAGTAACTTTTTAGCATAATTTTGCCAATGAGAAGTTGCTGGGGTCTTCTCAGAGATCTTTTCCAAGAACTTGACTCACACATTCCACTGGCCATTGACCACTTTCCCCTTCTTTCTCCCCAGAAGGTGGATGTGAAGCCTAGAGTTGCTCTACCCATCTTGGAATCATGATGCCACATGAAGATGAGGCCTAACCATGGGCAAGGGTAAAGGAGAGAGAGGAAAAGGTGCCCTTTGAGGAACCTTTTCCTAGTGGGTAAGGCACACATCTTAGTGGGGTTTTCTGTTGTTCACAGTCAAGCAAGTTCTTACTTGACTCAGGGTCATTACTGACAGCTCTTCTGGGACCCTCAGAAATTGGGCCAGCCCACCCTGTGGACAATCATTGAGCCCAACACCAAACCAAACGGACATTCAAGTTAGACAGTAGGAAGACAGACTTAGTTCTGAGGACAAGCTTAGGGACATCCAGTGAATCACGGTTTTAATTGCTAGCAGAGCTCAGTGTGTAATAACTGTGCCCTGTGCTTATGCAGATGATATGATGCTCTAAGAGAATCGGGATCACTCTTCAGTTTTCTTGCCTTTTATCCCCTCACTCACTGTTCTGATTTTCTGTTTCTGATTATTACAATACTTTGGCTGGAGATGAGGCTGAAGTTAGGATTTAACCATTAAACATGTGACCATGGAACAGATGGAAACTGACAGGTGCCCAAACCTATGACTTTAAGGGTCAACAGCTACAAATAACCAATAATCTTCCCAAATAGTTATATTTAGTTCAGTAATCTTCTCCATATATCCCAATAGTACATAATGTAGTTCAATAACACATAGCCCAAGAAGCCCCCTAAATAGTTATCAGTGACACTTATTGAGCCAGGCCTGGGATAATTTCATTTAATCTACAAATAAATCAGAGGACAGCAGATATATTCTTGTCCTTACTTTAGAGTGGGGAAACTGAGGTTTTGAAAAAATTAATCCATTTGAACCAAAAGACCAGTTCATAGACTCAGGTCTTTCTCAAATTGAATGCATCTGAAATTTCATGATTTTTATAATATATCCTGCATATACCTCTGCTCTAATGGAACACATCATACTGTAAGGATTTGTTTATGAGACAGCTTTAGCCATTAGACTTAGTCCCTTGAAGGTCTAAACTTCTGGACTACAACAATACTCAACAAAAGTTTTCTACAAACATGGGTGGATGCACATTAGAACATCAAGGCTGTTTGGGGTGTTGAGAGCTGTGGGCTGTTTGCCATTTTAATTTCACAACTGCCATATGTTAGTCAATAAGTAAGTATTTAGGAAGCAAATACCAAGTGCCTACTATTATACTGGGCCACAGAAAGTCTTATTTTGCATATTAAGTCTCAATGGACACATTATTTATGAATAATGGGAATAAAACAAGTAACCTCTAGGATTTACCGAGTAATTTTCTTTCTTGTCAGGGTTACCAGTGGTAAATCAAGGAGTTTTCCCAATCATGGCATACCTCAATATCAGTAAGATAAGTTCACAGATGAACTGGAAAGTGCAGACCAGATAGCAGTAGACTAGATTAATAGCTAAGTGACGATCCCAAAGAGTGTTGATTAATGGAGGTCTCAAGTGATGAGATGCAGGGATCATACCTGACATTGATCAATGATCTTATCAATGACATGGATGAGCTCACAATGATTAAATATGAGGATGGTGCAACCTAGGAAGGATAGCAAATAAACTGGAGGACAAAAATCAATACCTTAAAATATCCATTGGCCACAATGATGAGCTAAGCCTAACAAGTTAATATTTAACTTGGATAAAGGCAATATCTTACATTTAAAAAATAATCACTGTACAAATAATAGGATCTTGAACAGTATGTTGAAGAATCTAGTTTGATAGCAACTCAAGTGAAAAAAATAGAAGCTCTAGTTAAAGTGCATAATTTGGTTGGGGGCAGTGGCTCAAGGCTATAATCCCAGCATTTGGGAGGCAGAGGCAAGAGGATTGCCTGAACCCAGGGATTCGAGACCAGCCAGGGCAACTTGGCAAGACCTCATCTCTACTATAAATCAAAAAATTAGCAGGGCGTGGTAGTGTGCGCCTATAGTTCCAGGTACTTGGAAGGCTGAGGCAGAAGAATCACCTGAGCCCAGCAAGTCAATGCTGGAGCGGCCATGAGCATGCCACTGCACTCCAGCCTGGGCAATGGAGTGAGACTCAAACAAAAAAAAAAAGCGTGCAATCTAAACTAATGAAGATAACTGATATAACAGTCTAGGTCACATTACTAAGTGCAGAGGACTCCAGACAGAGGATGCAAGAGCCCCATTCATTTCTGTGCTTCTCTGAGCATATCTAAGACATGGTGCCTGGTTCTGCTCCCACGCTCAGCACAGCAATCGTAAACCTGATATACATGAATGTTTGTGTATCAGTCCATTTTACGTTGCTATAAAGAAATATCCAAGTTTTATATCCAGTGCTATAAAGTAATTTATTAAGAAGAAAGAGGTTTATTTGGTTCACGGTTCTGCATGGTGCCAGCATCTGCTGGACTTCTGGTGAGGCCTCAGGAAGCTACAAACATGGTGGAAGGCAAGGGGAGCAGATGTGTCACATGGTGAGAGTGGAAGCAAGAGAGGAGGGGCCAGCCTCTTTTAAACGATTAACTGTCACATGAACTAACAGAGCAAAAACTCACTCATTACCACAAGACAGTACCAAGCCCTTCATGAGGGATCCGCCCCCACGACCCAACAACTCCCACAGGCCCCACCTCCAGCATCGGGGGTTGACACTTCAGCATGAGGTTTGGAGGGGAAAAACATCCCAACTATCTCAGTGTATATTCATAAAATGGCACTAAGAGGGCAGCAGGTATGGATTATAATTTAGCTGGGGGAATTGAGGCTGAAGACATGACTGCACAGTGAAATTCTCAAGGTTGTCTTCCATGTCTTCTGCATCCTTGTCAAGGCCAGCACTGGACACAGAGCCTGGCCCATGTGCAGAGCTTGTGAAATGCCTGCTAGTGAAAGTAGTCCCAGCAGGCATTTTGCACACGGTAGAAGGGCTGGCTGTTCCTGAGGCTTCGAGATGGTATCTGAGTGGATCAATCCAGGCTCTCTGGAAAATGTCACATGGAGACAGTGTCCAAGTGGATAAAGTGGGCATCTCTATATCCGTTAGAGCAATCTAAAGGTGCACAGGACTGCCTTGTGAATTGTCACTGGAAGTATGACAATGTGGGTCAGTGGACATCTCATGAGGGAGCTTGTGACTAGGAAGAAGGGCCTGCCCACCCCCAAGATTCTTCTAAGGCATCCATTCATGCAACATCTCAAGGATATCCACTGAGAACAGACTACCTGAGGAACTGAGGGGACAGAGGAGGCAGAGCAGGCAGGGTCCCTACTGGGTCTCCAAAATGGGCTGCACAGACCCCACTTGGGGAGGGGAAAAAGAGAAGATTAGAACCACTGCTCACACAGTGACTTCTCAAAGTCTTCATCCTTGTATTAATTTCTAAATTTGATACATTCTATAATATATAATATTCTGGTAGGTTAAATAAGTACATATCACTTAGAAACAAATCCATGTATTATGGGGGCTAATATCCCAAAACATTTTCACTGACAGGGTGCATGATCAGACACACTGGGAAATTTCTAGAAGAGAATGTCCCCGCACCTTTAGGAGGCTGAGGTGAGTGGATTGCCTGAGCCCACGGGTTCGAGACCCGCCCGGGCAGGCGAGACCTCATCTCTACAATAAATCAAAAAATTAGCCGGGCGTGGTAGTGCGTGCCTGTAATGCCGGCTACTTGGAAGGCTGAGGCGGAAGGATCGCCGGAGCCCAGCAGGTCGAGGCTGAGGTGGCCGGGAGCGGCCACTGCACTCCAGTCTGGGTGACAGAGTGAGACTCCAACTCAAAAAAAAAAAAAAAAGAAAAGAATGTCAAACAATCACACAAACAAAAACCACAACTTGACACTCCACATTGACAGTCAGAAAAGAAGGGTTTTCTTTTCTTCTATTTACATTATACTGTAATGACCCATTTCTACACGCGTTGGTCCCCTACACGTAAATGCAACCTCCTCTGGACTGGGACTGAATCTCAGTCATATCTATCTTCCCTAGAGCTTTCTCCAGTAGCTAGAACACATTAGGTGCCAAATGAAAACTTATTGGATGAGTTGAAGGAGTGAGCAGATGGATGGATAAAAGAGAGTGCCCTCTGATGGTAAATATGGTGGGCTGAAATGCACAGTTCCTACATACTGTTTGGGACACTGCCATAGTCACTTTTGGACTTACCTGGGCCCAAGCATATAAGGAAGACTCACAGTTTCATCGATAAAGTAGAGTAATAATAATAATAATAGTAATGATGATGATAAGAGCTAACATTATCAAATGCCTACTGTGTGCCAAGAACAAATCTGCTTGTTTTAAGACCTAAAGAGTAAGGAGCAGAGTGGTCCACAAATATAATTAAAGACAGACACAGAATGAAGATAATTCTGAAGGTAGAGAGCTACACTTTGATCTGCTGTCCAAAACATGACAACAGTCTAAAACTCTGCTGACAGCAGCTTTAGATCACTTATTAATAAAGGGGTCAGAGCCAAAGCAAGACTCTAGTACTTATATGTATATCTGGATTGGGCAGTAAGTAGTCATTTATCCTTGATTTTATTTTATAAGGGCTGCAGTTAAGATTATCCTAAGGGGGGATAAATTATCTGAAAAAATTTCTTTCCTGGTCATATCCGCATAGGTGAAAATTGGAAAATAGAGTTTCCTAAATAGTGTTCCAAGAATAACTATAAGATCTGGAGGGAAACAGGGTAAGCTTTAGGTGAAAAAACCAGGGGGGATGATACATGCTTGTTGTTGTGTGGTTTTCCTAGTGACCCCTAAGGCATGTCAGCATATCAGATGCAAGAAGGCGGAGTGAGGAAGCCTGTTCCTTGTGGCTCAGCCCAGAATTCCCCATGTGTATTTAACTCATGAGCCTTTTTTATAAGATGCCTCATATTTATTTCCAAGGGGCTAGTGGAAAATCCTGACTTCTGTGCGGGGCTTCTAGTTATGGAATATGCAGAGGATGGCTATGAGGGCCCCTTGATATAGGGAAAGTAAGATAAACTATGGTTTGGACCAGAAAAAAATGCATGCCTGGTGTTATTATTTACATGAGAAAATTCCACCCCAGATGAAGGCTGGGGAGAGAAAATCCAATTCATAATCAATTCTTTGAATTAGCAGTTTAGTTATTACGGCTCTATCACAGTCATAAGAATTTATATTTTCATTTTGTCCCGAAGAAAAACTTGACCATCTTTCTCTAATATTATCAACCTGGAAGCTTGACAGTAAGGATTAAAAATTGCTCCTTCCTTCCCACTTGGTTATTGGAAAGGCTCTGAAAGGTAATCAGTCTTGTGAAGACACTTTACAGTCTGCATAAAAATGCCACCATTTCCCTTCCTCTCCCCAACCTAATTGAAAGTGCATAATATCCCCCAGCTGGGGAGACGTAAATGGTAAACATGCACAATATATCATGCTATCACACAAAGGCTGGTGACTAACAGGGTCTGGGTGGTTGTCAGAACCCGAAGAAATCCAGGAAACACGTCTTTTCCTCGTGTGGAGTGACAGCTCTCTGTGCCTGCCCCCACTTCCTCCCCACTGTCACCCTCTAGGCTCCAAGTCAGATGAACCCATCGTGAGTCAACACAGTGCATGCACGTGTCATTCCAAGGGTCACCTAACAATGTATATTGACTGAAACTCTCTAACATCAGCCTTTTGAGAGAGAGGCATTTTGCTTTTGGCAGGAGGTGGGGCTGGAATCTTCTTGCTCCCTACCTATTTCAGTTGTACTGACAGATGGTCCTATTATCTATTCTCTCAGCTGCTAAACCTAAAGATCTTTGGCCTTGTCACCTCTTATCTTTCTCTACTTCATCAAACTCCTATTGCCAAGATTATCTCCTTTTCTACCTCTGATCATCCATGAATATCTACACAGGGTCACATTTTCCTTGCGCACAAAATCCCCATCTTCCTTTTCAAAGAGCCCTCCTCCTTCACAGCTCTCTATAATTCCACTTCAATTACACTCCCTTGGAAGTTATCACTTTCTTTCCCTGACTCCTCACCTCCAAGTGCCATGCCATTTTCCTGAATAAGTCTTTTACAATAGGGCCCTTAGGAGAAAGGACAATATTCCTTCAAAGTTTTCATCATTAGTTGTCTGTCACAATATTCCTTCAGAAATCACTCCCTGTTGTACCATGAACTCTACTAGTGCAATTCATTCATGCGACCTTATAACTGGCTATTGTCTTATGTTTGATGGCAGATACCTTGCAGGTAGGTCAAAGTATAGCATGTGTCTAAAGTCCCATGTCATTTCAGCTTTAATCGAACAGAGGATATGTTTTTATCTACTTCAGCAGTGAGATGATTTGAAGCTTACTGAGTTAAAACTCCATTTATCTTTCACTAAAGTTCTATTACCTGTCAACTGCAGTGGGTGGATGGTATGGCTTGTTGACCTTGGCATAGAGACCCTCTAAGTGGTCTCTTTCTGGAGACAGTGGACGCCCCTCCCGAGGATAGCCAAATGGTCCGGCCCGAGGGGGAGATGGAGATCTGAAGACATTTGCTGATGTACATGGCTCCCGAAAGTGGTTCACTCTGGCGTAGTTGGGGTCCATCTCATCATCATCCATGTCGTGCATTGACCCAGCAGCATCAGTAGCATATTCAACAAGGCCTCGTGCCTGCTTTTCCCTCAGCTCCTGATGTTTTGCTCCAATCCTGAAAAAATGCAGAATAGGTAGCAGAGGTGTATGTGAGTTTCACGTGCTAACACAATGAAATACTCTCTTGTTATGTTAACTCTTCCTAGGCACTTAGCTACCACTTTCCTGGTCACAAGATCACACTGTGAAGAAATGCCAACAGCATAAGAGAATCCATTTTATGTCCCTGACCTCGATTTGTTATAGGGTCTTTACTTGGGTAGCAATGCAATGGGTATGTTGACAACTTGCCCACTGATGACCAGACTGGTAGTGGAGTCAGAGGCTGATTTTCATTAACATCTCCAACCTACAGATAGGCTGTGTTTGTGGGAACAGTACATCTTTGGTGTAGTACGGAAGTCTTTTTTGGGACAGGAGTGTGTTTTAAAGAACCCAGCAAAATCTTACAGCTTTTCTATGATTTCACTATTTAGTGCCCTAGAGTTCCAGTGTATTCTTCTAAGGAAAAGAGCATGCAAAAATTGATTTAAAGATGAAAAAGAAATACAGAGGCTTTCCGGTCACTAAAAGCAGTGGGATCAGGGAGTAATTTATAAGAGACTCTAAGTTTTTTGGTTACATAAAGGGGATCATTGTGTCTTGTTATATAGGGGCGAGGGATAAAGTAAAATAGTGAAGAAATTAATAGGCTCCTGACATAGATGAATTGGCACATATAAGTGAATTAAACACCATTACTGGCAGAACTCCACAGTGCCAAAGCCTTAAGTGATATTACAAAATGCAACTTCTAATCAGGGCCACTACGAAGGCTACTGGGAATGGGAACAGAAAAATATGCTTAGGGGGATTCCAACTCTATCTGGATTTTGAGAATTTGACATTTAAACTGGAAAGTTTTAGATCAGCTCTCCTCAAGTCCCAGTTATGTATTAAAAGGGAAAGGTCACTATGGTATCTTATTGGACAGTGGTGATCTTGATGTGGGTAGGGGTCTTCAAACTAAAGAGGAGAGAGTGCAGGCCTCACAATGTGGGCAGATAGGATGGCGGGGGGGCAGGTAAGACCATGTTCCCTTGGTGGCTGAAGAAAGACAGTTGAGAAGGGATGGGGGTTGACCTGAGGGACTTGGCTCAGGGAGTGGGAGAGGGTGGCGGGCTAGAAGTGAAAGAACCATGTGAGACTAGAGGCATCTGAAAGGCCTGAGTGAGTTGAAAAGCAAAAACTGACACCCCCTCAGTGTCTTCTCCCCTTCAAGCAAAAACAGGCGTTTTTGCATATGGCAGCTAGATTTACTTCACAAAATATCAAACCCTTTGTAAAAAATTCTTAGAAGCCATGATGTTTCAAGGTATTTTCTCTTTTGACAGAAAAAGTAGATTTATTTATGTATTTATTTATTGATAGTAAAGAGGAGGAGAAAATAAATTGGGGAGGAAAGGAAAAGAAGCAAAAACAAAAAACAAGAAGGTATAGAACAAAAAAAATCCAGCATCTATCCTCAGGTCATGACAGATGAAAATAATTGCCAGGATACATCATTGCCTGTCTCTTATGACTCGGCCAAACCATGTACCCTATACCCTACACATAAGTAATTAGAAGAATTTATATTTTTGCATAAAGCAGCTCGAATCTCCACGGCGTTTTGAATTAAGATGAAAGGAAGACTACACAGTAGGGCACCCGTTAAGGGGCCTTGCCTACTCCCTTCTGATGCATGTTAGTCCCAGATTCATGGATGTTTGTTTTGAGTAATTTTTGATAAAGAAGATAACCTGCTTCCTTCAGCAACAGAACAGTCTTTCCAGGGACGGTGCAGACTCAATGATCAGAGAACGCTTGCTGCACTCCAGTGATAGGGATGGATTTCCATTGCAAATAGATCAAGGGACAGCAATACAGTTGGGGTGGGTTCTGCAGGGCTGTTACCACCCTCATAAGTGAGATGCCTTCAGGAGACATCATGCAGCAGAAAGATGAATAAGCCCATGGCCGCAAAGGGCTATATATGTGCATTCACGGGAGAGGAAAACACCATGCTTGGTTTTAAAACTCACAGAAATAGAGCACTGGTATCTGTGTTCCTCATTTCATCCCTTCTCTTTCTTAGAGGTTTCCTCATCAATTAAACTTGCTGAGTATGTAGAGATTCTCAGATGAAAAGTATTACGTGTGTGCCACACATTATTTCATCTTGCGTTTTTCATTTTTAAAACAAAATCAAATTCTTCCTCGATTCTGTACTACCGGGTGTTTAGCAGCTAATTTCATATTAATCACTCAGTAGGTGCAACAGTAATTCCTCTGAACCATCATTATTATGCCATATATCAGAGTCTTTCCATTAGAGGAGGACAAGACAATCTCTGAGAAGGAGTACATGGTAGCAGAGGAGACTCAGGATGGAAATGTCGAGGATAAAGAGTTTTTTTAATACCTCTGACCCTCACCCACGCCCCAATTCAGTGTGAGAATTCCAGTTGTTTATAGTCATTTCCACTTGAAGGTCTCCTTACCACTGGCAACTCACCTGTTAAAACATCTATTTTTCAAAATATACCCTCTTCGTTGAATGGTACTACCAGTCTCCCCCCTCTCCCAAGCACATGGCCTTTGCATTGTTCCAATCTCCTCTCTCTCTTCTCTTATGAAAACACTGCAGTTCCTTTTTCCATAACACATCTTAGATATCATCTTCCATTTTAATTTATTTAGCCATAGTAGTCTGCTTTTATTTTTCCTTGACCTGTACTGTCCAATATGCTGACCATTAGCTACATGTGGCTCTATAAATTTAAATTTGAATGAATAAAATAAAATAAAATAAAATTATTTTCTCAGTTTCACAAACCACATTTCAAGTGCTCAATAGCTACAACTGGCTAGTGACTACGATATGGAACAGTCAGATACAGACTAATCCCATCAGTGCAGAAAGTTCTACTGGATTGTGCTGGCTTAGATTGAAAGAAGTTTGGCACCAGTAACGACTCCACGCCTGGTCTGAACCAAGAGATTTATTAAAGGGGCAGTTACACGAAGGGACTGTAACCGAGGAAGGGCGAGAGAGAGAGAGAGAAAGAGAGACCGAGAGAGAAAGAGAGAAAGAGACAGTAAGAGAGAGAGAGAGAGAGAGAGAGAGAGAGAGAGAGAGAGAGAGAGAGGGCGAGAGAGAGTGTGAGAAAAAGCAAGAGAGGAGAGAGCGAGTGAGAGGGGGGAGAGAGGGTGAGAGAGAGTGAAAGAGAAAGAGTAAGAGAGAAGGAGAGAGAGAGAGAGTAAACAAGAGAGTGGTGGGGACAGAGAGAGAAAGCAAGAGAGAGAGAGAGCTATGCAGGGAGAAGGGCATATTTATGAACCTTGTAGGCGCTGGTCAGTGCCGTGCCTGAGTCCTATTGGAGGAGACTATGAGGTAGCATTTTTATAGGGAGAGTTTGTTTGAGCACAGGTTTAAGTTTCGCGCGGGCCGGAAAAGCCGCTTAGGGCCTTTGTTGTCTTTGGGAGGCAGAGCCATCCTGGGGACGCCCTTCTGACTGTTCCCTGTGTCTTTCATAGATTATTCTAAGAGTTTTTGGTATGCCACCTCATCTCACTGTAATCTGAATCTTAGAAGAAGAAAAATCTTCCTTAAAGAGAATTTCTATCACATCTGTCATAGCAAGGGTCTCTAATAAGAGATTGTAATAAATAATTAAGTACATAGTTACTCCACATCCCTCCCTGAAATGCTATATGAAAAAAAATAGAGAAATTGGGAAGAAAATCTCATTTACAATGGAATTAGGAAATGGCCATAATCTCATGCCTTGCAATGGAATTTGAACTCAGCTCCAAATGGGGAGTATGCCAAGAGTTGACACTGGCTTTCATGTCCAGCAGGGTATACATTACCCTGAAAATAAGGTAGGAGTCCAGAGGAGTATAGTCAACTTTACCAGAAGAGAGTCTGAGGACAGGAGCAGGACCCTGGGATTGTAGGGTAAATCTCTCTGAGGATCCAGCTTTAGAAGGGAGGTAGGGCTGAAAGAGATATATTTTCTCTGAACAGGTCTCTTCCCTTAAATAAACTTCATGGCAGGAAATGGAGAAGAGAGAAGTGTGAAACTGCTTTGCATCTGATAGGCACAATCAGCAGAGCAGAGAGAAGTAAACCCACACTTGTCAAAATAAAACCAATAATCTAGGAGACTTCACGAGTAAGTAGGCTATCTCTTGTCAGATTATCCAGTTCTCCCAAAGTGGAAGATCAGAGAAAATAAGCCCCCAGAGCAGTGAACTCAGCAGATTTGTTATAAGGAGATTTTGGAGAACATGTAGAATTGAAGCTGCTAGTAACCTTCCATCATTGTGTCCATGTCATTTAACTCTATATTTTAGCAAATTTTTTTCCCCACAGAACAATTGAAGAAAGTTTTTATTTTGAAAGATAGAAACCAAAATAAAAAGAAAAACTGAAAAAAGAAATCTGGAAGAAACAGAGATAATACAGGGAAGAAAAGAAAACTTCAAAAATAACTACCAAGCCAATCCTAATAAATATTCTCAGAGAGCTATGAGAAGGTATCTCATCTATACAACAAGAACTAGATACTGTAATGAGCATGTGAAAATAAAAAATGATAGCTAAATTTAAAAAATGGATGGAAGACAAAGTCAAGGAGATGCAATATAAAGCAGAACAAAAGGATAAAGTGTTGGAAAATAAAGGAATAGTAAGGAGAGACATAGAGAATAAGCCCTGAAAATCCCACATCTGACTAAGAAGATCCCAGAGAGAAAATAATAAAGAACAAATGGAAGAAAGAAAGAAAGAAGGAAAGAAGGAAAGAAAGAGGGAGGGAGGGAGGAAAGAGGGAGAGAAGAAGAAAGGAAGGAAGGAAGGAAGGAAGGAAGGAAGGAAGACAGGAAGCAGAGGGAAGGAAAAGGAAAGAATCTGAGAAAGATTTTTCCAAAATGAAGGACACCAGGCTCCTTGTTGAAAAGTCCACAGGGGACACACTGCAATGAGAGAAAAAGGAGCCACATCAAGGCATAGCTTAGAGTCGATCCAGAACCCAGGATTAGGAGCTCCCGTGAAAGCTTCCAAAATCAAATAAAATATTAGAGCTTATTGCATATAGTAAGCATAAATGTTGTTTCAAGAAGGAGAAAAATCAAGTAATCTAGAAATTCAGGCAAATTCACACTGGCCTCTAATATTAATAAGACAAAAGAAAAACACTCAAAACTTGAAAGCACAGAACGAATATTGTACTTGTTGACCCATATGGAAAAACGTATTGATAATGAAAAATAGCCAACCAAGAATTGCATTAAAATGAAGAAATTTACCTGTTTACTATGGTCTCAATCCATGTGTTAAAACTTAATCTCCATTGTGGTGATGAAGAGGTGGGGCCTTTTGAGAAGTTAATAAGTCACGGGGCCTCTGCCCTAATGAATGGATTAGTGCCTTACAAATGGGCTGGTGGGAACTAGCTTAGAGTCTGTCTTGCTCTTCTATTCTTCTATTATTTTGCCATATAGAGACACCTAGACAGCACCACCTATGAGCAACAGGCCCCCACCAGACACTGGTACCTTGATCGTGGACCTCCTAGCTTCTTGAAAAATCTTGTGCAAAGTCAATCCATATTTTACTAACTGTGAGAAAATAAATTTCTCCTCTCTGCAAATTACCCAGGCTCAGTTTTTGCTACAGCAGCAAAACTGGACAAAGATATGTGTGTGCCAAACAGTATTTGATGAAGCTGTGGACTGATAGGTCTAGAGGTGTCCAACACATTCATTTCTATATAAAACAAAGACTAAACATCTGTAGGAATAATAATTGCAAAATATGTTAACAGTGTAAACTCTGACAATATAAAAATAATATCACCAAACAAAACCTAGAAGTCAAGAAGGAGGTAATTTAGGAGAAAGCACTATTATTCATTTTCTCATTGTATAAAGCAAGCATCACCATTTAAAGTTGATACATCAAGAAACAGAGGTCTGCATATATTAAATATAATTACATAGAATTCACTAAAAGAACAAATTATCAGCAGGGGAGAAATACAGAAAACAAACCTCAACCACACAGTAGAAAATAGAAAACAGAGGAAGCAGTAAAAAAGAAAGTAAAAAAAATTGACAAGATATATGTTATGACAATAAACATAAATGGAATAATTTTTAAAATTATAGCGAAAGAATCCCAGATGTGATTAAAAAAAAAGAAAACCACACTAAGTGCTATTGTAATAAAAAATGAGAAAGTGTATTAATAGGGAACAACAAAAAGTATTATGCAGCTGTAAAAAATAGGATTATACTATTCCTATACTAAAAGAAAATAAGATGTACATGTGGGTGAGGGTACTGTATATATAAATATTTGTATGATATACATATATATCCTTGCTTATACATAGAAGATGTCTGGAAGCATAGACAAAAAATTTATAATAGTGGTTGTCTCTAGAAAGTGGCATTAGAGGTATCCTTTATACCCTGTATACTATTTGAATTTTTACACAATAATGTTAAAGATTATTTTTAAAATTTTATAAATACAAAAAAGTTCTTAAAAACTACAAATGATAGTGAATCAGAACATTTCTTAGACATTAAATACCCTGCACCAGCAAGCATCTTTTGCCTTCCAAACCTGACTCCTCATGACTCCACTGTCAACTCAGTTATGCAATTTTCTTCAAATTACTGTTCATTGAATTTCGTTTGATCCCTTCAAATACACTGTTTTAGCCTAGCGTACCGTTTTCCATTAAACAGATATGTGACTCTAGTTCTCTCTAGCATAAGGACTAAACTTACACACAGCTTCACAATTCTTCATCTCTTCAACTTATGTATCCAGTACATTTTCTATTAATCTATAATTACTTTGTAAAAAAAATACTCTCTTATTGCTTAATCTGGACATTCTGCTTCCATAGCTCGCCTACAACCTCCATGAGTGTATCGTGTGAGTTTTCTTTCTGATAGTTTTTGGTTGACTGATTAATTCACTCAATATTTACTGACATTATACTGTATACTAGGAATAAAAAAAGAATAATAGTCTCTTTGACTCATTATCAAGGGAGACAAAAATGTAATTATAATTCCATGGAAAAACAAAGATCTAGAAATGCAAATGCATATCAGAAATCACTAGGGAAATGTATGCTAAAACCACAATGAGATACCCTTGCTAAAATGAAAACCCACACCACCAAACGCTGGAAAGGATGTAGAGCACCCAGAACCTTCATACACTGCTGGTGAAAGTATAAAATGGCATAATCTCTTTGGGAAAAGATCTGGAAGTTCTTTTAAAAGCAGACATATAGTGATGATATGACCCAATAATTCACTTCTCAAATAGTTATTAAAAAATAACAACGTATGTCTACCAAAACCCTTGAAGAATGCCTGGTAGCAGCTCTATTCATCATAGCAAAATATGGATATAATTCAGATGTTATCAACAGGGAAATGGATAACCAAACCATATATACACACATACAACAGAATATAAATCAGCAATAATAAAAAATAAACTATTAAAATACCCAACAACAGGATGAATCCTAAAATTATCATCCTAATGAAAGAAGCTGGACACAAGAAGGTTTACTGTGTAATCCCATTTTAAAGAAATTCTAGATTAGGCTTTTGCACATGAATGGAAAAGGGGATTCCATATTAGTGAATTAATTTCATATTCATTCCATATTAGCGAATTAGCAATCCATAACAGTGAAGAAAGGTCTGTCTAATTTTTTTAAAGGGTCATAATATTCTACTGTGTGGACGTGCTTTTGTTTATTTAATGAGTCACACATTCTTGGACATCTGAGTATTTCCAATCTTTTGCTATTACAAATAGTGTCACTGAGCCGGGCTCGGTGGCTCAGCCTGTAATCCCGCACCTTTGGGAGGCTGAGGTGAGTGGATTGCCTGAGCCCGCGGGTTCGAGACCCGCCTGGGCAGCAAGACCTCATCTCTACAGTAAATCAAAAAATCAGCTGGGCGTGGTAGCGCATGCCTGTAATTCCGGCTACTCGGAAGGCTGAGGCGGAAGGATCGCCGGAGCCCAGGAGGTCGAGGCTGTGGTGGCCGGGAGCGGCCACTGCACTCCAGTCTGGGCAACAGAGTGAGACTCCAACTCAAAAAAAAAAAAAAACAAAAACCAAACAAACAAACAAATAGTGTCACAATAAAAAATCTTGTACAAAAGTCAGTCCTTATGTTTACCATTGTGGCTTTGGGATGAATTCACAGAAGTAGGATTGCTGGGTCAGAGAAACACACATATACTTTTTCTAGATGAAGACCACTTCCTTTCACGTTTGTTTTATTCTGCACTGCCACCTGCAATGCAGGAAGATGCATGTTTCTCTATGGTCTCACCAACAGAGCACATTGCCAGACTTTGGAAATTTGATAAACGTGGGTGAGAAGTCTTATTTCTGTGAAGTTTTAATTAGTCTATCTCTTATTATGTGACGCTGAGTATCTTTTCATATGGTTAAGGGCCATTTTCATTTCCTCTTCTGTGAGCTGTCCATATCTTTTGCTGATTTTTCTATCAGATTGTTGGTCATCTTCCCCTCAATTTTGCAAAGACCTTTGTATAGTGGTGATATTACCACTTTGTGATATAAGTTGCATATATGTTTTCTGAGTTTCTCATTTGCCTCTTATGATTCCAGTTCAAAAATTATCGATTAGTATTTCATACTTTATCCTTTCCCTTCAAAAGCTCTATAACATTTTGCTGCTTTTACATACTACTTCTTGATTAATTTTGTCTCACACAGAATGTGTCAACAGCACAGTTCTGGCTGACCTGGCTGGTCTGGGAAGTCGTAGGCACTGAAATTCTCTTTGTTGCTGCTGTGTGAGCCCAAACAGCAGAGTCAGAGATGAATAGCGAGCGGAGAGGCGGTTCGCTACCTGTAGGGTGACAGTCGCCAAGGTCAGAAAAGGCTTTTCAGGGGAAAGCTCAGGGGCAAGAGAAGTAGTATCAAAAGAGATTATAAACTGCCTGCTGCACAGCTTTCTTTTTTGACAGCGGAGATAATTTGTCTGGCTATCATTTCTGCTTTTATAATAGAAGCTGCAATTAGGTCACCACAATTATCCTTTGTTCCGTGGAACAGGCTGTTTCTTTACCTTTTCCTCGTCAATGCAATTTCAAAGAGGCAAGCTCTGCCTGGTCAAGAACTGTTCTAGCTTATTATTGTTATTATTATTATTATTATTACTATTATACTGACCAACCAGCATAGTGTTACATGCAATCTTTGAGATCCATGTTTCACTTTTTCAACAAAACTATTTGAACTGCATTAATATTTCCCCCTATTTCCTTCTCCCTGTCTGGGTGTCTATAATATTTTCTAAATGATCTTTTTCTGCACTGTCCATTTTTCTTGTCAGCCCAAGCCAGACCTGACATGGTAAGGGAATGAGATTGATGGGATAATTTATCACTTTTCTTGAGATAAATAAATAAATAAATAAATTTCTGTATAGTTAATCTGATATTCTATGATACTGGCATGCAAAAATTCTTTAATGTTGTCAGTTGACTTTTTCTGCCTGTTTTTCTCTTTTTCCACATGTTTTTCTCTTTGCACACACAAAGAGTTCTGCATGGTTTGCAGAATCCAATATGTGGGTATTGTGCTTAAATAGCCCATGGTTTGCCAAAGGTCATGGGGCAAAGGGCATGTTGATGCTCTTTTTTTCTCTAAGTCCTAAATGCTCATAAAAATGGGCCAAGGCAATAGAGTTGGGGAGGCCTTTGAGAGTCAACTGTGGTCTCAGGACTTTCCAGTTCTGGAGAGTCCCAGGGGAGGTGGGGGGTGGGGAGGAAGCGGGGTTACCTAGTTCTTTCCCTAGGTGGGATGACCACAGAAAAGATTTCCATATCCCACATGGCCCAGAACCAACCAAATTCCTGTATCAAATGACTTATTTCACAGAGTCTATTTCATATTCTCAAGTCATGGTGGTCATGTACGATTCCTACCTGAGGACCTATGAGCTGCATTTTCTACACTGTCAAATGACAAGATTCCTCAATACCTCCCCACAGCTACTCAACACTACCATTTCAAGAGAACTGCCATGCAGCGAGGGCTCTCTTGCTACTGTGATTTACATTTTCCCTAAACTTACACCATTCCCAGACCCATTAAACCTTCCCCACGGCTAATGCACCGAGTTCCTGTAATTTGTATTCTCATAATGTGGACAAATTTCTCAGAAATGCTTAGTAAACATCTTTAGCTTTCCTTGGAAAATGAGACCCAGAGAGGCGGGTGGGGGTGGAGCATACCTATAGAGAGCTTACAAGACTCTCTGAGAACATATAATTCCTTTATAGCAATCCTATAGTCAGTTCCCCCTCAGCAAGCATTGAAGACATTAAAAGGTGCTTCCCAGGCTACTGGCCAAACCAGCACTGAAGAAAGAGCTAGAAATATCTGTCTGAGTGAGTTCTGTGGGCTGAAACAGGCGAATCATGAGTCAATGGCTTTTGTCTTACTGTTATTGGCATTGTATGTAACAAGAAATAGCCTCTGTGTGTACATTTCCTCAATTATGTGCACCCACTCTTTGCACACTGGTGGGAGCATAAGAGAAAGTTTTTGTAATTAAAATTTTCTGAGGCTGGGCACAGTGGCTCATGCCTGTAAACCCAGCTGTTTGGAAAGCCAAGGCGGGGGGATTGCTTAGGTCCAGGAGTTTGAAACAAGTCTGGGCAACATAGTGAGAACTCATCTCTACAAAACATATATATATAGCTGGGCATGGTGGTGCGTGCCTGTAGTCCCAGTTATTCAGGAGGCTGAGGTGGGAGGATCACCTGAGCCAAAGAGGTTGAGGCTGCAGTAAGTCATGGTTGTGCCACTGTACTCCAGGGGGATGAAAAGACTGAGACCCCCAAGTCTAAATAAAAAAATGAAGAAAATAATTATAAAATAAAATTTTCTGAAACACAGCATTTTCTAATCTGAGGGACTGCTGAGGGTGGTAGCTCCAAAGTGAATGACAGGTCTTTGATAGGTTAGTGCTTATCATAGGAAAGAGAGAGGACCAACCTGTTATGCTGACTGTTTGGGTTGTTCCAAGTCTACAGTAAACTTCCTGGGGTGGAAACAGGAAAAATAAAGAGAATGAAAGGAAGCTAGCTGTGTTTCCTCTCCTTTCCCTTCAACCCTACCTTTCCTTCCATTCTGCCACCCGGGGCCACACACCTGGCTGGAGTCCTCTCAAGCAAGCCTTTGATCTCTAAACGCCATTCACACAGAAAAGTGCTGAAGCAGGGGTGGTGGCAGTCCACGCACCACATGCTGCTGTTCCCCTTGCTTTCTCAGCCCTGAATGCCAGACTTCCCAAGGCCCTGGACACCCAGCCCAGGTTACACAGAATCTTTCTTCACAGACTCAGGAATTACAGAGAGCTCTAGAAGTACCACCAACCTCCACAGGGCTGGGAGAACAACCTTAGGTGTGGAGTCAGGACTGTATGTGGGACAGGGACAGACACAGACCCTTCACCCCTGCATGTCCCTAGGGTCCTCGGGGAGGGGCCCTCATAAGCCAAAGAGTCATGTTCCCTATACCATGGAGAGTTTTAAAAGAAGCAGAAGGTATAGTCTTTCTCCTCCTATCCTATTCACAAGGGAGACTTTATTTTTATTTCTATTTTTGAGTCAGAATCCTCACTTTGTCATCCAGGCTGGAGTGTCGTGGCACAATCATGGTTTACCTCACCCTCAACCTCCTGGGCTCAGGCAACTCTCCTGCCTCAGTCTCCTGAGTAGCTGGAATTACAGGGGTGTATCACCACACCTGAATAACTTTTTGATTTTTTGTAGAGATGCGGTCTCACTATGTTGCCCAGGCTGGTCTCAAACTCCTGGTGCAAGTGATCCTTTCAACTTGGTCTCCCAAAATGCTGGGATTACAGGTGTGTGCCACAGTACCCAACCTCAAACGGGAGACTTTAAACAGGCCAGCAGAATATTTTATTCAACCACAGTATTTTTTCTATGCCACTTTGGGCTTTTCAAGATGAGATTTTGTCTTGGAGTAACCATATAGAATATTCTCACAAGTCTGAACACATGCCAAAAAATGGAGCCTGTCAGCCAGTTGTGTTTGATTCCAACACACACACACGCTGAGTGCTTACCGTGTAAACTCAGAACTGTGCTAGGCTGGATGCAAAAGACTGGGACATGCAAGTGCCAGCTGGAGGAATCACAGCTTGTCCCTCAGGCCTGCCAGCTGGGTACCCCCACCTCCAGAAGGGAAACGAGGGTCTTCCTTCTCAGGATCCAAGACTGAGCTGAGCACCCCTGCCTTCTGCCTTCCTCCCTTGACCGCATGCATACAGAGGATGGAGCATGGAGAAGGCCAACAGTGGCCTTAGTTGGCTGCCATCATGCATACATGGGAGCAGGTCCAGCAAGCTCACCCAGATGGTGTCTGCCATGTCTACAGTGATGTCGCCAGAGTAACTGGGCAATCAGGGAACATGATGGCCACCAGGAACGACCCCATCCCTGCCCCTTAGATGTCGAGGAGCAGGAACCGTTGCTTCATACCTGGTACAGTGGCTGAGGCAGAGACTCTTTTAAAGGTCCTCGTGTCCCTGCACATGGTTTTGGAAACTGCAACAGGGTGTTCTGTTTGACTTGATAGGCCATGGGTATTTGTCCACGGGGACCTCATGTCTCTGACCTACCCCGAGTGTTCCTTCACAAGGATGTTTTGTTTGACATGATAAGCCATGGGTATTTATCCATAGGGGCCTCGTGTCTGACCTATTCCAAATGTCCCTCCACAAGGACATTTTATTTGACATGATAGGCCATGGGTATTTATCCACAGGGGCTTCATATCTGAACTACCTGGAGTGTCCCTCCTCAAGGACTGACAGACCTAAACCAGGCACATGCTTCTTGGCACCCATTCTCCTCTCTGACCCAGTACTCTACTACTCAGTGGGCTATCTCTTCTTGGTCCTCACAGGGGCCCTGGGTTCCAAGTTCTCTCTGTAATTACTATAGCAAGTATCCTCACACTTGGAAAGAGACTTGGGATACCTCTTATCAGAACCTAGAACAAATCCCTGAAGGATCTGCGAAGAAGGGAAGAAGGGAGGGAGGAGCACTTTTTATTGAGGTGCACAGCTACTGCAGAGGTCTGAGTTTTAAGATGCAGGGACCTATTGTGAATAGAGCTGCAACAAACATATGTGTGCAGTTATCTTTTTGTAGAAATATTTGCTTTCCTCCAGTTATATTTTCAATAGGGGAATTCCTGGGTCATATGGAAGGTCAATTTCTAGTTTTTTCAGAAATTGTCACACTGTCTTCCAAAGAGGTTGTACTAGTCTGCATTCTGCAAAAACATGGAACCAACCTTGCTGCCCATTGAAGCCAAACTGTATAAAACAAAAGTGGTGCATATACACAGTAGAATATTATGCAGGCATAAAGAAGGACAAATATATGGACTTTGCAGCAACTTGGATGGATTTGGAGTTGATCATACTCAGTGATGTATCACAGAAACAAAGAACTGAGTTCCATATGTTCTCACTCATAAGGTGACCTTGAACAATTACAATGCTATAAGTAAGCCATTGGCGGTAGTGGAAAACTGTCGGGGAGGGAGTGGGACTGGCAGTTGAGGGAAACTGCTAGAGGAGGGAGGCGCATACCTCATCAACAAGGGCACCTGTATGATTGGTGTTTATATACCTAACCCTTAATTGTACCCCACATCTTTATGATAAATAAATAAATTTTAAAAAAGATGCAGGGACCTTTCTTCAAGGCCCATCACTCCTACCCAAGATTCAGCTCTTTGGTCTGTGAAGAAGCACACTTTTCACAAAAATGATGGGTGTAGTTAGACATCTCCCTTCAGGGGGATGCCACACCTTAAAGGGCAGCCTGGGGGCTCTCTTAGAGGACCAAGCACTGCTTCTCTGCTTGGAGCACATCCATGTCTTCCTTCAACATGTGGAGCAATTCTGAGCTCCTTGTTACAGCGTGTGAGGCTATACGCTCGGTCACAGCCTGACCCTAGCTTTGCTGGTCTCTCTCTCATGTATTAAATGCCAATCACGAGACTTTCTGGCCTCAGGCTTGACCAGCAGTGCAGTTCTCTCTGCCTGAAGCCCTATTATTCCTGTGGTTGGCCCAGTCCTGAGATCCAAGTCTTGGCATCTCTGACACCCGTCCCAGCCCCATCCTGTTGCATTGCTCTATATTATTTCTTCATTCGTCTATCACTACTTGATTTTATTGTTTTCATCTTTCTGTTTGTTTTCTGGAACGTAGGCGCCATGAGGGCAGGGGCCAAATCTACCTTGTCTACCGATAGAACCCCAGTATCCAGCACAGCGTCTGACACATCAGCAATGTTATGATGGACACAGAGGAAGCCGGTCAGAGGGGAAGGCCAGGAGAGAGGCTGGAGAACGGCACTTTGAAGTTGCTGGAAGGAGCCATGGGCCTGGGAGATGGGCAGCCACGTGACAGCAGGGAAGCCAGCCTGTGGAAGGGATCACCCAGGAGCCACCTTGACTCCAGCCCAGTGAAACGAACTTCAGAACTATGGCCTCCAAACTTTAAGAGGAGATACATTTGTGTTGCTTTAAGCCACTAAGTATGTGGTAACTTATTACAACAGGCATGGAGACTAATACCTACTACAAACAAGTGAGAATGATGACACGACCCAGGTGGGAGTATTCGGGTATGGCCTCTTTCACCTGGAGCCTAGGTCAATGTGTTGTGGTCAATCTTTATTGCAACACAGAAATAAGAATGACGAAACCTCATACCCTACATCGTATGAAGAGAAGAAGTAAGTCCAGTCCTGGCAGCTCGTCTACTGTCTTGAGGAGATTAAAAATGCAGACCACAGGAGAAGGAACCTGAACCAACGGTCCCAAAAGTCAGTACAAGTACATCAGAGACGTTGCCGTGACTGCAACACCTACACAAAATGGTCCTGACAGCTGACATCTGCAGCCCGAGAAATGACTACCAACGTGAGAACTGCGGCTTTAAATCCGAAGATGTTAGGCCTTTCCGAAACAAAGATATCTTCCTATCACCTCTCCAAATATATTATACAGCACACATTTTCTTTTGCATTTTTAATAAAGCAAAACTTGAAAATGAGCAGCAATCTTTTTATTCCCTCTCTTAGAAAATCTACAGTGACCTGCTTGCAAATAACACAGTGGAAGTATCCCAGAAGAGGCTCTTGGTTCATTAAAATAATCAGCATATTCCAATATGCATTCATCCCTGAAATAATAACAATTCACTTTCAATAAATTAATTATGGTTTTAATGAGCGAAATTTACATTTATATTTCTGCCTTCAGATCTTCATGGGAGGCAGCGCCCTCACCCACACAGTTCCATCGGAGCAAAGCCCTTTTCAGAGCAGAACTGCAGCTCCAATGGGGACTTGGACACTCTACTGTTTCAGAAATGGAGGCGCAAGACAGAGAACGAAGCCAGGCCTGGGATGGACACTGAGCTCTGCCTCCTTCTCATCTTGTGACCATGGACAAGTTATTTAACCTCTCTGCCACCTGTAAGTGACAGATCTCATAGCACCTACCCCAAAGGAAGGAGGCTAAGGGACTTAGCACAAGTAGAGCTACTAGAAGAGTGGCTGGCACACAAATAACAACAGTGAGCAGCAGCATCATCCTCACACAGGGAGCGAGGGGCGGGGGATGTACTCATGCAAGCTTCCCATGCACACATGACTAGTGGCCCTTAGAAACACAGCTCCTCTCAGACTCTTCTCCTTCTCCTTCTCCCAGGGAACCCCAATGAGAGTAGCAACTCTCAGATGCCATGCAGCCTGCATTGGCCGCAGTGCTCAGGGGACCAGGTGTATTGTGGTTAATTGAATTTTCTGCTTGATCGAGAGTAAAGCAGCAAATGCTTTTGGTTTGAATCTGTTGGCTGCAAATCTTTCTAGAACATACTAATCCTTTAATTTGCCCTAACCAAATTCAGTGAACAGAATGTTTTTTGAAGAGTGAGGGCATCACTTGGAGACCATCTGTCTCAGCTCCAGTTTTAATCCTGTAGCATTGAGAAATTCGCCATTAGCAGTGAGCTGACCCCTCCATGGGGCCCACACTTACCGAGTACCCACCACACGCCTGGCACTGGGGCATGCATTTTATCTACTCATTCTCCCTCTTTTTTTGCTGTCCCTTTACTAGTGGAGTGTTCAAAAGAGAATTACAAAACAACCTGGTAGAGTCCAGATCAATGGAGTTCTGGTAAAATTACTAACTTGGAAAGACTTAAAGTGTGACACGTGTGAAATTTGGAACTCGCTTCTTTGGGCAGTCTGGGGTCCCTCGTATCCATGGGAATGGATGGGAAAAAAACTGGTTTTTGGTCACCAGACTTGTTTTCTTCAGTTTTTCAAAACTGTAACAAAGGTTTGATTGGCTCCACTATTTTTTACTATAGTGCTATATTACCATATACATATAGTGGGGGTGCCATACACATTTTAAGAGATGTTATCCATGTATTACTTTTAGTTTGCCATAATCAGAAGTGTCTGGATGCTGATTGTAACCACTTTGAGCATCTTTTGTAATTGCAGAGGCCAAATATGACTTGTATTCATCTTTTGATATCAGTATATGTTACTACAATTTTTATACAGTTTTTTTTCTTTCTTAAAATGTGTATACATATTTTGGTACCCTCTATATACATACACACACACACAACTATATACACATGGGTAGTTTGCAACCCACTTATCTCTAGTTCATAGTGAAAACATTTAAAGACACTGTGCATTGTCTGCAGAAAAGATCTTCAGTAATATAAATTTGTGACCTACAAATTAGTGCTTGACTCAACTAACTGCAGAAAATTTCCTCAGAAAATTTTACCCTAAACTTTTCAACTGTATCCTGTCAGCTCTAGAGAAAGAAACTGTAATAAAAACACAAAAACAAACAAAAAACACCAACACATCAATTACCTGGAAAATCCCTTGGATTTCAAATGAAATTTTTCCCTGAGTCCTAAATTCTTCCCCAGTTAGCCGCAAAAATATCAAGTATTATTGATGAGATTAAAAATTTAAATTTTTAAAAGTCTCTTTTAGCTTGCTGTACAGTTGAATTGCCCTTTATAATTGCATGTAATGACTTCAAGGAAGGCGTCTAGGATGTTAGGTGATGACGAGGCTTTGTTCTGTTGTTCCGGCCACAACATGGTTTTTTCACGGCTGCTTGCCTGTGATCACACAGCATGTGTAAACCCATGGTAGCACATGTCATTCTAGCTCTACTAGAATATAACAGTATACTGGTCTTTCCTCTCTTCATCACAGACCTGTTGAAGGCAGGGGCTGGGTTGTGTTATACGCATCTGGCCACATCGCACAAATGCCTAGGTGCTCAGTTAATGCTTGCTGAATTATTAAAGAGGACAGGCCCCAAATAATTAAAATGTCAAAAATGAGGCACAGCAGAAAGTACCAACCTAAATCCTCTAAGTGGAAAAATTTCATATAACTTCAGTTTAACCTCAGATTCAATAGTGCGATAGCATATCTCGAGGAAAAAGATCCAGAGACCTAAAATAGACGGTTATTTCTCTAGATGACCAAGGCTGAAATTCCTCAAAATACACATCTGTCTTACATGCTTTGAGGGCTGAAATTGGGAGTTAGTCAACTGAAGATACCAAGGAAAGATGATCTTTCACATGGGAAGGTGTGAAAAAGAGAAGAAGAGAAGATAATGGGGGTGGGAGGAGAGAAAGAGAGAGAGAAAGAGAGAGAGAAACAGAGAGAGAGAGAGAGAGAGAGAGAGAGAGAGAGAGAGAGAAAGAGACACAAGGGGAACACAAGACAGTAAGAATGACACTAGCTCATCCAAGGAGCCCTGCCTACTAAAAATGCACACCTGTTAAATCTTCACGTGCACACGGTAGAGGTAGGATGCAACAAGGACCTCCACTTGGAGCCCCAGAGAAGGCAACCTCTAGGAGAGGGCCTGTCTGGATGGTGCCCACATTGCTCAATGCAGAGCAGACTCAGAAACATTTCTGTGCTTCAATGAAAGGTACAAGGGGTTGGACTGATCTCGCAAGGAAGACTCCAGAGTCTGGGGGTCAGGTTGGGAGCTACGAATGAGATGTGAAGACATGGATCGATAAGCTGTAACATGGACCATGCCACCTTGGCATACAGAGATGATGTGCTGCTCTCCCTCTAATACCCTCTCCGGTGTCCCCCTGAGAGTAAGGGTTCTGTTGTTCCCTTGGTTCAAAGGCCTTTGTCCAAAAGAGTATAATTGTAGATGTTTACCTGGGGTTGGAGGTACAGTTTCGGGCTACTTGTAAAGATTATATATGGTCTCATGACAAAGAAACCATCTTTTTCCTAAAAAAAAAAAAAAAAAAAAAAAAATAGAGTCCTTAGAATCTATGACAGGCCTTGCACTGTAGTGGATATTGATGTGGTTCTTTTCATCTACCGTGCATAAAAGGGTATAGTTTACATGATATTAACCTTACTAGCAAGTTGCCTTGACTCTGAGCCAGTCAGTTGTATTCTTTTTGGAAAATTAGCAAATCCATGTCAGTGCAAGCTGCTCACCCGCAGGCCAAGGGCTCTGGCAGGTTTTCAGGGATGAAGGAGGATGTGAGAGGGAGTGCTGCCTTTCCACAGGTGTCCCAATGTCCCCATCCCCAACATCTTTCTTCATTTTTTTTCAACATCTCCCTCTTTCTCCACGTACCTCATTCTCTTCCTTGGTATTCTTTTATACAGTATGAAAACAGGGAATGTGTGATCCTCTATTTAAAGTTAAAAATGCAACTTTTCCAATCCATCCAGGAATGGTTACCAAATGCTCATGGGGTACTTAATGAGTAGAACCAGGCCCTGTATGCGTATTATCTATCTATGTAACTGTCTCACACTCACATACACACACACACACACACACACACACACACACACACACACACACACAGGCACACTCATGACCACGGCATTACAGATATTCCCACAAACAGGAATACTTTCGGACAGCTAAGCTCTCTTCATACCAGAAAGATGCCCTCAGAGATCACAAAGTAATAACATATAACTTAAGTACTCCTCAGCCTGTCTATGCTTGAAACGATTTCTCATATTCCTTCAGATGAAAATATATTCCTTTCCTATGTCATAAGGCAATGTAAAAAATGTGTAAATAGAATGGTAAACATGTCTATATAGTCTTGTGTGTTTTCACATGCCCTGGAAAAGTTGTAAAAATATACTACATATTTTAGTTTTAATCTGTGATATTTGGAGATCTTCCTCAAATTTCCCATCTTAATTGGCATGCTTTTAGTAAAATGTGTTTCTCTCTCTCTTGCTTAGAAGCAAAATCTCTGTCTCTGAGAACTCAAATTCCCATGTTGGTTCATATATAATGTTAGTTTACTATGTCACAAATTTAAAAAAATTCTCTGGACTGAGGCAGAGCCAAGCTCTGGCAGGCAAGAACAGTATACACAAGGCAGATAGTGTCTACAGGGTGTTCTTCCAGGCAGACCAGGAGGCCTGGGTCACTATTTCCAGTAGAGTGGATTGACTCCCTCTCAATGTTCTCCGTTTAATGGTAGGACTTGGTCACCAATGATATCAGGCATCCATTTTCACCTTGAGTCATATTCATATTTGTGGCAGCAAATATTTTAGCATAATGTTGGCTTCCTTGGCATTGAGTTTTTGTTTGCTGGTGAAATAAAGGGCAATGCTTCCTTAAGAACGAACTGCCCATTTTTTAGTATTTTATAAAATGTTCTGGTTTCATTTAATACCTTTCTCTGGCAGGCCTTAGTTGTCTATCCTTTGAAATTAGTGGGGGTAAGTCCTATAATTATTGAGAATAGAGCTGACAGAGAATAGAGTTGACTGTTAAAACTAGAAAAATTCTTATACCAAATTTTTAATCTGCTGCATTAAAAACGATGACGACGACAACAATCCTATATGGAAATATATCCAATCTGGCTTAAAAATGTCAAAAACTATAATATTAAAACACTTTGTTAAAGTCATGATCTTGTTTTTCCAAAGTAGAATATTTAATGGTCATTGCAGATTTTTTTTCAATATTCATTCATTTATGTGATCATTACAAAACACAGCTCTGAAATGTAAAAATTCAACTAGTAATTCTTTTGCCCTTCTAATTACATTCACTAAAACCAGATTATAAACATGTGGATTCCACCCCACATTATCTTGACTCTGTGATTTTTTTCTTAAACAAAGTCAACCCACTAAAAGACCCTTTGATGCTCATTCAGCCAAAACCTTACATCTTTTTTTTGCCAAGACGCATTATTTGATATGAAAATATCTTTAAGTGCCCAGAATATATATATTCTTAGCACTTGAAACTTTCTCTGGCCATCAGAGCCTCTATTAGAGACTGTGAAACATTTTAGGATTATTGAACAAATATCAATTATGTCTGTGTCCTCAGTGCCAATCTGAATTGGAAATGTGCCATCTCTTACATCTTCACTAATAGAATTTTTAATTAGCTGTTGATGCTGTCAATAATAGAGTTCACTATTATTTTAAAAAATGATTTGTCTCAGCAATTCCTCATCTACTCATTTGTTTTTTACTTTTTAAAACTGGTACTTACTATTATAATCAAGGTCATTTTTAAACAGGGTGCTATACTTCAAAAATAGGCAAGACTTTTTGGCAAGATATTTTAATACATAGTATTTTTCCATAGATTATGAAAACATTGTCAATTTTAAAATTATAAAAGTGACATTCAAAATTCTGATATTGTTTTATACTTTCACATCAATCAGGACTTTACCAAGTATCTTCTGTCTACTGAGACATAAGGAATGAAACCTGGAGAAGTTATGATCTGTGCTTCAGGAGAATTAGGGTCTAGATGTGAAACTGTAGGAGAGTAGAGATAAGGGGTATTTTATTAGCTAAAGACTCAAATTTAATAGCACTGTGGACTCCTAATCGGACTAGGAGTCAAGTCTTGCTGCCTCCCTGAGAGAGGACCTCTGTCTGATATTAAAATGGCATTGTTACTGGGAAAAGGGGTGCTGCTCCCAGTGTGGGATAACAGGTTGATGTCGACAACCGGGTTCTTGTATTCAAATTTGGAAGGAATTCGCAAACAGACACATAACGTAGCAAGACAAGTGAGTAGCTTTATTAAGCAAAGAACAGTACACTCTCAGGAGGAGTGGGCAGAAACAGTCTATAGAAGCTGCTGCTTTTGCACTTAACTATTGTTGAGCTATAATTTTTATTCTCAGGGGTACTGAGGGCTCTGTTTTGGGGTTTTTTTTCTTAGAAATGGATGGTTTTTTGGGCTGGCTTACTGTTACTCCTCCCTCACATTGGGTTGGGGAGTTTTAGGCCTTGTAGGGGCATACGGATACTGTCATGGCATCAGGTATATGATGGGAGTGGGAGGCTCCCTCCCCTAAGGTAATTTTATGTTAATGGTATTATAATGAGCTTAGGTCAGGTTAAAAACATTTAGTTGAGCTATTGCACCTGTGTGTGAGTTGGGACAGTCCCTTTTGAGCAAGCATCTTGGTATAAGAGGAAATTCTTAACCATATTAACCACATTTTCAACTGCCAAGTGCGTAACAGGGGTGGTGCAGGGGTGTTCATACAGGCATTGCCTTTCTCTGAGACCCTTTTTTTCTATCTGCCTAGCCAGGTCCTAACTACGTCCTGTCTCAGCGATGCTATCTTCCAAGACCCCCATTTACATGACAGTTCTTTATCCTTGTTCCCTGAAATACAGTCTGCACCATGGATTCTGACTGAATTGGTCAAGATACAGCACAAAAAAGATCATCCTTTGACAAAGAATAAGCCAAGGACAATGTGTCTCATCCATACAATAAAATTCAATTTTCCCTAAAAAGACAAATCTTTCATTTTAAAAAGTCAAAATGCATGGTACTTAGAAATGATTTCAACTGGTTAAATTTAAGCCAATGACAGGATAGTGGCAAAAACCCAATTTTAGAAACACCAATCCCTGGCCCAGAGCATTTTCCTGTTTATGAAGTGGATGAATGTCAACCACTCTGAGGTCTCCTCTCTCAGGATCTGTTCAGTGGCAGGTAAACAAGTGTGAGTGGTCCTGAGGGACCATAGTGGGGTCCATTCCCCTGTCCTGCTGCTCTCCAAGTGACCTCGTGTTCCCTGACATCACTGCACAGCCGGGAAAGGCTTATTCCTCTGCACTATGCAGCTTGGCTGACCACTGATTTACCCTCTTCTGCCTCCTGGTTCCATTCTAGCAATTATTCACTTGCAAAATAAAATTAAAATCAGTGTGGTTTTCTATTTGCTTGTTCATTCATTCATCCATTATTCAACAACTGCTTACAGAGTTCCCATTCTGTGAAACGGAATGTATTAGATGCTGAGAGAAACAGGAAAATGGTTGCCATGTGGTCCTCGCCCCAAGAAAATCACAAACTGGGGGAGGAAGGGATGGCATGTTTGCAATTACAAACATCTACAATTCAATGCAGAAAAATAACAATCATAATGATGTATGACTACTATGTACCAAGCCCCATTGTAGGTGCTCCGGGGTGTCTCATCTTCTGTATATTTCATAGAAATCTGAAGGCTGGAGAGTCTTCCTCCTTTTTGGGAGCTGAGGTTCAGAAAGTTTCAGCAAAAAAAACGTGCAATTACACAGCGCAGGGAGGAGACAAGCTGGGACCCAGAACTCTTTGATGTTAACATTCCTTCTCTTTCAAGTAAGGGGCGTCTAAGAAAGACTGCAAGTTCAGTATTCATTGGACATCATCTGGACTGGCATCCTCCGAACGCCTCATGGCAGCATCTCAGTCCATCCTCTTGATGCTACTACGAGGGTAGTAGACCCATTGAGCAGTTAGAAAACTCACGATTCGCACACTTTAGTAACTGGACCCAGCGTGTGTGATGGAAGAATTTCCTTCCAACTTAGAACTCTTGGGAAGGAGGGTATAATGGAGGATGTGATGCTTCTCAGAATTTCTACTGGTTCGAGCCAACCCGGACAGGAGGTAGACTTTGTGGATGTGGGAAGTGGTGTTAGGAATGCATAGAGATAGGCCTGCACTGTGGCAACCTGTGCACATTCCAGATGGGTAATGCTGGCCAGGGGCAGCATTTGTGATAGGAAGTGAGGGTACAGTCAGGTACAGCAGGCCGAGGAATTAGGGCTGCATGCCCTGGGCAACAGGGAGCCATTGAGAGCTGGGGAGAGAGGAAGGGCTTGGTCAAAGCTGTTACTACTGATCCCTAACCATCTCCACCTGCTTGCTATTCAACACAAGTTGAAGAATCATCTCTGCTTCAAGAATCATCATTACACAAGTTACCTACTGAAGCTTCTCCCAGAGCATGTATATGTCTTTCATCTAAATACTCCATTGTTTAGGCTGTTGCTTAGCAAGGGTGGTGGTGGGGGAGGAGTTTAGTGCTTTCTGGAGAAGCTAGTTTCTGCCATGGCTGAACCACTCCAAGCTCTAACTCTCAGAAAAAAACCAAAGAAAGGACGTGGACCAGAAGGGGGCTGGGTCTGCTCTGGGAAGCAGGCAGTCCTAGGACAAGATCTGACGTCACTCCAGAGGTACAAGAAGTCTTAGATAATGACACACAGGATGGAGAGGGGAGGGGAGAGAGGAAGGGAAGGAAAGGACACTGCAGTTCATGCCCACCAGACACTGGGCTCAAGGTATCAGCAGAGCAAAGTCACTATCCTCCACATGACATGTGGCAGTTACTGCCCCTCCACATGATACGAGGCAGGGTTATTGCCCCTCCATGTGACACAAGGCAGGGTTACTGTCCCTTCAAATGACTCATGGTATTTACTGCCCCTCCATGAGACATGAGGAAGGGTTACTGCCCCTCCATGTGACACATGGCAGTTACAGCCCCTGCATGTGACATGTGGCAGTTGCCACCCCTCCATGTGAACGTGGCAGAGGTGCTGCCCCTCCATGTGACACACACAGCAGAACTGCACATGTGAAGTTTCTGTGAATCTCAGAACTGCAGCCACAAGAGTCTTCCTAGTCCACTGCCTGTGGACAGCGAGGCTGGCAGCCACCACACCATGGTGTCATTTCTCCCTGAAGGTGTTTCAGGGCTGGTCAGCACTCCCAATGCTGTGTGCCATCTCTGCTGAGCTCCCCATGCGTGAGCAGCAGCTTCCACCTGCGATCAATACGAGATGAGGTGAAGCTTCTTGAATGGAAGGATCTGGCACGGTTCCTGGCTGGGCACAGGCTGCCTCAAGTTGGCCTCCTTCCCCCTAACAGGAGCCAGCTCAGCAACTTGCAGATGGAGTGTCTTGGAGCATTCCAGACTCCCAGAGGCTGAGGCCCGGGTGAGGAGGGCTTGAATCCCTAGAGCAGGTTGGAGAAGAACACTGAGCACCTGGAGTGAACCACGCTTGCTTCATAAACACCGCTTCTAATTTCCCCAATACTCTGAAAGGCCTCTCATTTAGCAAAAGAAAACACCGAGGCTGGAAGCAGTTAGGTGGCTTGGCCGTGTGTTCACAAGATCGTCTTTAACCCACTCCTGAGACTTGTCATCTTTCCATGTGGCCACAGCTTCCCAGGGTCCAGGGGGCCACCACCAAGATCGGGTGGTCCCAAATGTGGCAATAAATGACAATCACTTGAGAAATGGTTTCAAAGTACACACCTTCAGTTTCCCCTACAGACCTATCTATAGTATATTTCTATTTCTGTCTATAAAGTGTATCATCTGTTATCCATCTATAGCTCTCTCTCTCTCTCTCTCTCTCTCTCTCTCTCTCTCTCTCTCTCTCTCTTTAGAATATGTTTTCGCAATCCTGGCACAATTCCCATTATTTGAGTGAGCTGTTGGTTGGAGGGGGCCATCCTAGGCGAGAACATTCTTGTTCTCTACCTATTGGACTCCAGCAGCACCTCCCCCATAGAGTGACAACTAAAAATGTCCTCAAAATCACCCAAAGTTGAGAACCACTGATCAAAAAAACTGCCCAGGAAATGTGGGAAAAGCAAATCTCTGAAGTTTGGAGTCTGTGGCTCACAGTCCAGGTTAGGATTTCTATATAAAGGATATGAGGGAAGACAGACGCTGGAATATGATAGGCTGAGCATCCTTTCAGCCTGCACAGTGCCAGCCCACGTGAACAGTAACCAACCTCGGCTGCAGAGTGGATGTGCCATCAAGGAAGCTTCCCAAAGCAGGGTGCAACATGTGTTCAAACAGGAAGATGAGACACTTTGTACATTCAAAAAAAATTATTTGGTTTATAAAAGTGTGATATGTTCATGCTTTTTTAGCAAATTAAACTTACTAATACAGTGCCTAAACCAGTCCACAGTAAATACCCTGGATTCACTTTACTTTTATTTATTCAGATTTTTCTTCTAAATAACTTAGGAGTTAGAAAGCATTTTATCACACAAAAAAATACACAAAAAAATTTATTGCCATTTTACTTCATGGTAATAGAAAGAAGAACTGTAAGAATTCATCTTAAAAACAAAGTTATGAAAACAAGTGATAGAATGGGAACTCTTATTCTGAAATTCTAGTCCCTAAACAGCCTTCTACTTAGTGACAGTCCCCTAAAGCTTTCCCAGAAAATGCTTTTCTAAAATTCTGCCCTTGCTGTACATAGTCTTCACGAAAGCAAATTTGTCTGCAGAGGTTGAGAATCCCAAATCTGAAACTTTTTGAGTGCTAACATAATGCTTCAAGGAAATGCTCATGGGAGCATTTCAGATTTCAAATTTTCAGATTGGGGATATTCAACCAGTAAGAATAGTGCAAACACCCCAAAACCCCCCAAAAAGCCAAACTTGGAAATGCTTTGGTTCTAAACATTTTGGTTAAGGGACTCTCACCCTGCATTTTCAAGACACAGAGCTGACATCTGACTGGCATAAAATCTAGTGAGTTAGAAAAGTTTGTGGATTATATTGGATATATATTTATTTGTTTAATATGTATATATTAAAATCAACTATCCTGAATCAGCAAGATTAAAACTTCCTTCCCAATTTTTATCAGATCAGACACTCTAAACATTTTTGTGGCATCACTCCAGGTAATTCAGTGTAATTCCTTTTCAGAATGTGTTCCAACAGCATGACAACTGCATATAGTAAAGTAATATGTCACTCCAGCGTATATGAATTCTTTTAAAATATTTAACATTGTTTAAAATAATTTTTAGAGAGCTGGTGCATTTTATAGAAGCTTGTCTAAATGACTGCTGGAAAGTAGACCAGCCAAGTGACCCATTTTACGTATTAATCCTGCTCGACTGACAAGCAGTTGCTAATACAGCATTTCTAACATTGATTCAAGTTCCATAACCAGATTTGGCTCATCAAAAATTCTGGCCTGGTATTATTAGGATGGAGGTAGTCCCATCCCGTGTCCGCTGGAATACAGTCATGTGCCAAGTTTTGTTGGTGACTGCAAGCATTTCTGAGAAGATAGGTGTTACAAAGATCAAATAAATGGAGAGATAGTAAAGCCACCTGTGTCCTCCCATGCCTCACTCCCTTGTCTCTCTAAACCAGAGGTATATTTTGAAAGATGGCCCGAGTCAAGGGTAGTGGGGGTGTACAGCTACCATGTCACTGTGTTGGAGTTCTCTCTCTCTGTTTTAATACTCTCTGGGAAAGAAAGCTATTCTTACCTTAACACAGGCACCAACAGTAACCACTGGAATACAGAAAATCTCCTTTTATTCACTGTGGTGGTTAGTACTATGAAAAACAGAAATATGATAGTTTCTTTCTTTCAGCATAAAATGAGAACATGACCTTGTCCCAAGAAACATCGTCTAGTAAGGTTTTTCATAACTTCCACGCGGTGATGATCTAATTAGAATCTAAAAGTAATTAACTGGATCTCTTTTAGCCAACCAAAGCCTTATTCAAATACACATTTTTATCTGGATTCTAAGGGAGTCATAATTTGGGGCATTTTGAAACACTGGGATCTAATCCAGTCCATGATCTGATCAGGGTTCAGTAGTAATAATAAATTG
The DNA here is from genome assembly GCA_027257055.1 of Cephalopachus bancanus. Classification (NCBI taxonomy): domain Eukaryota; kingdom Metazoa; phylum Chordata; class Mammalia; order Primates; family Tarsiidae; genus Cephalopachus; species Cephalopachus bancanus. Next base: position 2,125,342 of record JAPVLO010000329.1, on the reverse strand, counting down.
GGACTATTAAAACTGGGAATCATTCCAAACTTTTATTTTGCCCAAACCACAGGACCTAGCAAATTCTACTGCAAAAGACAGAGATGCTCAGTGGCAAATAAACCCATGCTGAATTAATCATTTGTATGTAATCATGCCAAAACATGGATGTTTTCAGCAGTTTAAATAGTGCCAAAGTTTAAGTTCAGTAAATAATTAATTATTGAGAGTCACTTGGCAAATTAAAGAAATCAACCTTCTGGTGTCTTTAATAAAAGATACACTTTTTTTTGATATACAGTAATGACAAAATCGTATCATTTGTCGTTCTACATATTTAGGAGTATTTTATGCATGTAGGTTACAACAAAAATATTAATTCAGAATGCAATACTTTCCTTTTCCATCTTATACTCTAATAAAAAGCATCTTCATTTTTCAGTATGAACAAATGTTGGATAAACTCTAGCCTTATTCTGGTTTTCATTTCAATTTCCAGTAACATAAAAATCCTCCATAATTAAATAAAATGCTGAGAGGTTGGGAATAGATTTTCACCCACTTGAATTCTCAAACTATAAATGGTTTCTGAATGTTTTTATATCTCGAAGATGCATTTCGTTTATGTGGGGAACTTGCAGCTGCATAATTAAATCTTGGTTTGCCAAATATCAAAAACACATGTATTGATTTAAGCTAAAGGAACAGGCCACAAGCAGCTCAGCTGATAAAGCAAGAGAGAAGCCTCTGCAGTTCTTGGAAGGCTTCCCAAAAGGAAAGAAAACTAAGAACCTTGAATTCAGACACTGAAACCGATTAGCTTTCCTAAGTCTTAGCTTCACTCTCACTTAGACATTCCGTTCAGGCTGGTTGTTGAAAACAAGACCCATATGTTTTCATACTTCTCATGCTGACGCTGGGGAGCCTGGCTCTCCCACCCCATCTTACTTCTCCTGCTAAGATTCTAGTAAGATCTACAAAAGCAATGTTTCATTAATACAACAGAGGAGCTCCCTGCAAAATAGACTCTGACAAGGTATAAGAGTAATAGAAGTAACAGGAGATTTTGGAGTACATAACTCATATGTTATTGAAATTTTTTTTTTTTTCAGTTTTAGTAGGAATTTTCATTTACTGAAATTTTAGTTCAGGGTCAGTAATATGGGACCTTAGTGGAATATAGCCCTTGATGTCAGTGGAGATATTTTCCCAAGCACAATACTTTTAGATTAATCAGAAGGGGGGCATATTTTTCTTTAACCAATCTCCATCTGATTTTTGAGAAGGTATTAAGAATACAAGTATTTTGTTACATACTTTATAAGCCCAATAATCTGGTTAATTTCATACATTGCAGAGGTTTACAAACTTAGGTCTTAGAATTTAGATAACAACAACAAAATACTTTTGCTGACATGTGAAGACAAATCTCTTGCTTTCAGGCCGGAATACTAATTTATATAATCTGAATATTTGGTTTAGCTTGCTAAGAGATTCTAGGAGAAATAATCTTTGACTATAACATTGGGTTCATATATCATCCAGCAATGGACATAGGCCTTGGTAACTACTGTTGAACTATAGCCAAACTCACTAAAGTCTGAACACAATGGTGAGTTGATTAAGTGGAGGGTTTTGTTGCAATAGACTGCTTGACTTATCTCAGGACGGGACACATCATAAGCTCAGGAAATCAAGTATGAGACCAAGAAAATCCAACACAAAATCTAGAGCAAGAAACTTGGGCTCATAAACTCAGATAAGAATGATGTATACACTACCATGAATCAATGCTATGGCAAGTTCAAGAAGGTTGCTCTAGAAAATTCAAAGTAAATGCTTCCATGCTTAGATATTTAGATACTTCTCAGGCTCTAGCATCTGGGAAGGACCCTAGAAATCATTCAAGGACAAATGTAGCATGAAGGACACACAAGAACATTTCAGATGATATGTAGCTCCCTGTATTCAATTACATAAACTAACATGGAAATGCATTTATAGAACATTTTATTTATTCGAATATGTTTAAGTGTAATTAAGACAATAGAGGAAATAGATCAGTGATTGGAGTTTATGAAATTCTGATCTAGTCCAGTATTTACCTGATGAATGAAACTTTTTGAAATGTAGCAATCAGCTTCTTATTCAACATTGCAGTGTCAACAAGCTTACTAGCAACACGCATTCATTTTTAGGATGTTTTTCCTTCTATTACATTGAAGCCTACCTCTCTTAAAATAATGCTCCATTAGTATCTTCAGGAAATTAATAAGTAAATAAATTTTTAAAAATAATGTATTTTCAAGAGAATAAATAAAGAATGGACAAGCAAACAGGCAGACTGATACATAAAGTAGAATAGAATAAAATGAATGCTATAAAGCAAATCTCTCTTCTATGTGACCGTTCTTGCATGTGAAATCAGCAAGGTCTTGACTCGTGAGCCTGTATCCCATCAGCAGTTTTCATAAGACATGGATTTAGTGCCCCCCATTCTCTGCAGGACAGAGAGGCACAGGATATTCCAGGTGTGATCTGAGCAGTGTCAAATAGGAATTATTATTTCTTCCTTCATTTTGTACATGAACTTCTAGTAATGTAGCTTAGGACTAGGTTAAGTTTTTGGCAGGCATATCCACATGTTGACTCATGCTAAACTCACCCTCAACTAAAACCATCAGGCAAAATTTTCATATATTTGATATTAAGTCAAACCTTCCACATCCTGTGTTTGTACAGTTCAATTTTGGGCCTAAATGTAAGACTTTACATTTATTTCTATTAACTTTATGTTCAGTTCATTGTACCAGATCATTTTGTCATCAGACATATTATCATCCCTGCAGTTTCTTGGCACTCACAATTGGACCAACAGGTCACTGTCACTAAAGCCAGTGTTCAGCAGACCAGGGTTAAAACTAAATTTTGGAGAAAATCTTTATTTTTGCTAACTTACATAGAGAAATATTTATCAGCAATCACTGGGTATACTTCTCAACTAGCTGATAATTCTCCTAGGGTTGTGTCATCTGACATTATATTTTACTGTGTTTCCCACAGGTGATCATGAGACAGTGCAATCCTGATGTCTGGGGAACATCACTGCTCTTTGTGAAGTCTGGCGATTACAATAGGGTTTCTCAGACTCTGCACCATTGACATTTTGGGTTGGAAAAGTCATTGATGGGAGATGAGGAATGCACTGTACATTGTAGCATGTTTAGCCACACCCCTGGCTTCCACCCAGTATAAGGCAGTAAACCCCATTCCCCCACCCACCCACAAGTGTCCCCAGACATAGCCAAATATCCCTTGGGAGGCAAAACTGCCCCCTCCCATTGAGAATCACTTATATAGACCCTGAACTTCTTGGATCAAATCTAGTTATCCAACCCACCTTTTGTTACCTTTTCATAAGGTCATAAGCTATAAATAAGTATTCATACATAGCACCAAAACAGTTCCATATCAGGACTTAGAAATGCAGGCAGACTAAAATGAAATTTAAAAAGTCATCAGAAAGATGAGATAAATGGGAGGGTACTACAGAAACCTAAAATGTATAATTGAGGTTAGACTAATCCTAGGGTAAAACAATTACAAGGAAATTGAACTTTAAATAGGAATTACATGGCTTGGGGGAATCTATAAAGATGTTTGCATCTGGATACTCATCCAAGTATTATTTGGAACAATGAAAAGTGGAAACAGGCTTAATAGAAGATAAGTAATTTATCGTATATTGATCTCATAAAATATTAGGTGATGAGCAAAGTGACATTTTAAAAACATTAATGACATGGGAAAATGTTCATGATACAAAGTTGTGAAAATATAAGAGGTTAAATATGCAGTTTGGATGCCAAGTTTTCAGAGAAATACAATTATCCCTTGGTATCTGTTGGAGATTGGTTATAGGATACCAAAGTCTGCAGATGCTTAAGTCCCTGATATAAAATGGTGTAGCATTGGCATATAACCTACGTACATCCTCCTGCATACCTGAAATCATCTCTAGACTACTCATAATACCTAACACAATGCCCACACATCACTCTTGTAGATTCAGTGTAGTACTTGGGATGTGGCAAATTCAAGTTTTGTTTTTAGGACCTTTTGTGGAATTAAGTGTTCTTAATATTTTCAACCTGCAGTTATGTGAATCCACATATGTGGAACCCACAGATACAGGAAGTCAACTGTATATGCATATGAAAAAGGCCACACAAACATGAATGGTAGCTGTGGGGTTATCATGGTTTTGACGGCTATCATACACTTTATGTTTCCAATGTCTTAATGAGCAGATATTTTGTGAGTTCTGTGAGCACGAGGATGCTGGTGTTAGTTGTTTCTATTCCCTTGTATATCAATTTTCATGAAATAAGAATAATTTAATGTTCCAGTCATATCTAGTCCCTCCATTTCAGTGGTTCTTAGACTTTGGAATGCTGAAGAATCAGCTTGGACTTACTTATTAAACACAGTTTCCTGGGCGCCAACTCCCCAAATCCCTATTCTACAAATCTGGTGTGGGGTTCAGGAATCTTCATTTTTAACAAGGTTCTCTGTGATTCCTTCAATGCAGGTGGCCCATGGACCACATTTTGAGAAGCACTGCTATAGGAAGTCATGTGGTTTGATCTGGATATATTTTTCTGCCTCTACTTTTGACAGTTGAGTCCTGGACATGTATTAATGGTAGTTGCTGCAGGCCTGCAGTGGGAGGTTGGTGAGCTGGCTCTCTGGAAAAAAGATTCCAATGTATTGCTTTTGCCAAATTCTGGGCTGCAGATATTCCCACCAATGGTTTAATAAGCAGCTCACAGAATTCTTGAAAGTTTAACAATTGGTTCTTGTAAGTTGGTATGAGCTGGCGCCTGAACTTTACAATATAGATTGTATTTAAGAGCTTTAAATACTTTGAAAAGGGGATATGCTAATGTAAAACCTGTTATGCCTATGACAGCTAGGATGAAACAAGCAAGCAATAGTATGGCTTGCGTCATGTCAAGGAAACAAATTTTAAATGTATTAGGAAAAAAAGGACTATAGTTTTTGTCATTATTTCTTACTTCGTTTTCTTTTTTTCCCACTGCTATGCCATGAAAAGGATGTGCTCATTGAATTCCTGCAGAGTTGTGCAGGGGTTTCCTATGATGATGGAGAGCTAAGGGTTGGACTCCAGGGTTGGGAACCATGCCAGATGCTCAGCCTCCACCTCCACCTTCCCTGCCCTCAGCTCCCAAGCTGTTGAAATGCCCTTGGTCATTAATTCTGTAGCACCCAACCATGAAGTCACCTCCTCTGTTTCCTTCCCAGCACATGACTGAGACAAAGTTGTCTCTAGGCAGCCCAGATCAGACGTGTTTGACATGTTCACTTGTGGGAAGCAGGCTCGGTGGAGGGTAACAGCCTAGTTCTTTCACTATTCTGACCAGACATATTTTAAGAACATTGGATCTGAAGCCTAGAGAGCCAGCTGAGGTGAATTTACAGCCCTGCTTTTAGGAACAAAACTCTCTCCGGAACCTGCTTCCTAAAGGCAAAACCAGAAAGGAAATGAACTCTTGCTTCAAGACAACCCAGCTTATTTTATGGGTTATCAATTTTCTAGCTGGCACACAGTTCCCCAGCTACGAAGTTTTCCCTTATCCCAAGCAAGCACTGAGCTATGGAAAATGTCAAGTCTGCATTCTAGCAAACAGCTCAGTCTCCTGAAGACGAGGTGTGGGACGCAGAGACCCAGTCAGGAAAGTTGAGGGAGCAGCCAGCTCATTGCACAGATGTCTTTGCCAATGTATACGTTAAACCCTTAGCCCAAGACACATTGTGCACTGAAGGACTGCTGAGTCTCGGGTTATGACAAAGAGTATCTTCGTTGTCTGTGGGGTAGCTCTGTCAGGTGAATAGTCAACAACAATGTAAAACACTTGATTTCCTTCTGACTGCTCCAGTGACCTTAGCACAGAGCGTATCAACCTCTTAAAATCCAGAAAGAACTAAATAGCTTTTGTTCCTCGCTATTGATAAAGTCAGTCTTCTCAAAGGGAATAGACTACAAGATAGGGGTCAAAGGTTAACAGCAGATATTCAGACTGCTCTGTGCTAGACAACACAATGAATAGATATGATTTTCTTAGTACGCGTACTAGAGTAATAAATACAAAGACTGACTCTTTAGAAATGACGAGAATGAACATAACTGATAGGTAAATGAAAAGTTGTATAAGTTCAACTACATATATGAAGATGAAGTCAGGATCAAAAAAATTATATGCTGGTTTTGTCATGATCTCAGTGTTTCTCTGAGCCTTATTTAGCTGTGGAGGCAAATGATTTTCAGGAGAAATATGAATATTCAGTTACATTTACACATCCACTTGGGATAAGTGCCAGAGTTAACATCAAAGATATGTGAAGGACCTCTTGTCCAAATGGAACATTAAGCTCCTCAAACAGGAGAATTCAGCCCTTGCAAACTGTCATTATTTCAGCAAATGGAGCCGGCCCTTTAACAGATGGGCAACACATTTCTCAGCTTGCTGATCGCCTAGTAAAAGACAGTGGCTTTTTAAAAATGAAGGACATGTACTTCTCAAATTACTGTACCCAAATGGACTGAGCAGAATAAAATTAAGAAGGCATACAACAGCTTGACAAAAATTAGCAACAGACTGTGAGAATTTGATAGCTCCAAACATCAATATCAAAATGACCTTTCTATTTAAAAAAAGTTCACCATTTAAACCATAGAGAAAAATACACTGTTATAGTCAAAACTGGGGGTGGCATATTATGGCATTATAAGTACTGACATAATAAAAACATGAAATAAATTTCTTCTCAAAATGTAATAAAAATTTTGCAGAAAGGGAGGTTCCTTTTGTAACAGTCAACCTTTACGTTTCTCCTCCTGTTCCTCCCTCCCCCTCCTCTCCTCCTTTTTTTTTTTTTTTTAAGAAATAGGGTATTCCTCTGTCACCCAGACCGGAGTATAGCGGTATGCCTGAGCTCAAGCAATCCTCCCACCTCAGTCTCCCGAGTAGCTGGGCCTACAGGTGCATGCTACCACACCTGGCTAATTTTTAAATGTTTTGCAGAGACGGGGTCTTCCCTGTGTTGTCCAAGCTGATTTCCAACTCCTGGGCTCAGGCGATTCTCCTATCTCAGCCTCCCAAAGTACTGGGATTCCAGGCATGAGCTGCTGTGCCCACCCAGACTTCTATACTTCCTAAAAAAAAATTTCTCCAGCAGACTCAGACTGCTGCAACATCCACGTGAAATACAGAGCACAAATGGAAATGAGAGAAGGGCCATGCCCAGCTCACCTTCCACGTTCCTCCCTCATCCTCTCCAGCGCCTCCTCCCGCGGGCCATCGTGCTGCATAGCACCTTTCTGCTCAGCCTTTCCACCCTTGTCGTCCTTCTTCTTTCCAAACCTAGTGAGACACGAAGGGAAGAGGCTGTCAACAAGAACTGTGTTGCTTCTACGGTACAGTCAAGGCAGGTGTAGGACGACCTCCAGGCCACCAATCCCCATTCTCAGTACCACAAGGTCATATCACATGAAGCAGAAGTAAAGCAAGACAAAGCAGGCACCTCACAGTTACGCACTCCCCCTTCAGCTCTCCTTTTTCTCCTTCCTCCTCTTCTCTCACATGTGTCATGCACTGAGCACAGCACATGCTTTTAAGGAATTCTGAGGAAGACAGAAACATGGGCTTGTTTTGTGATTCTCCTGTTGTTCTGGTCATCTGCCCTCAAGGTATGTATGACAGGGCCTCATGTGAGGAGATTCTGACTCCCTGTGTGTGTTGGGAGAGGGCAGGGGGACAGCCTGGCCATGCACGATTTTAAAAACCTCCCAGGTTAATTAGATAGGTAGGTAGGTAGATAGGTAGCTACCCAAGACTCATAACATTGACCTATCAATTCAACAGAGAGTGAAAAATGAAATGATGATGACCAATATGTCACTGAAAACTGGCCAATTCCCAAACAGGCCCTGTGCTCCAGTGTCATTGGCATTTAAGGTTAAGTTCATGGGGTAATAAGATGACGAGTCCTAGGGAACCTAATTGACTACCTTATTCAATACTCTCCCGTGAACTGAAAGGTCTGAGAAGGTCTGAGCTATGACCATGACCCCCACACAGGATCAGGGCAGGGCTGAGGATCCAGTTGCCCCCCCACCCACCCCAGATCCCCTTCACACACACTTACTCCAATGTGCCCCAGACTCCCCAGCTCAGGTCAGGGTGCTCTGAGCACCCCAGGACAGTGGCAGTCATGGTGGCTTTACAAGAATATTGTGTGTCCTTAGTACTCCTGGGAAAATGAACACTGTACAGTTGAAATTACAAAAAGAAGATGTGATACTAAATTACTACCAGGACATAGTCTTAGATGACAGGCATTTTCCCCAATAGACATTTCTCCAGTAGTCATCTCCCATGGCCTTGGTACCAACACCCGTGAAAAGAGAAAATGATCTGATGTTCTACTAATAACCAGGGAAAGTCACCAGCTATGCATGCTCGGTGGTTAAGGTAAAGATTGTTCTTAAATCTATGAAAATCCCATTTATTCTTTGTTTTTTCTAAATTCAATAACAGCAAATTTTAACTATATGTGTATAGCTCTATCTTTGTCTATCTACTTACATACCACTTCCCACCTACTTACATACCTACCTACCTCCCACCTACCTATTTGCCTATTTACCTTCTAATCTTCTACCTATCACCTACTTAGCTACCTTCTACCTACCTACCGCCTACCTACTACCTACGTACCAATCTACCCTCTACCTACTTACCTACCGACCTACATACCACCTACCAACCACCTGCCCACCTACCTACCTACTACCTTCTTACCACCTACCAATCTACTTGCCAACCTTCCTACCACCTACTAACATATTTACTACCTACTTACCAACCTATTCTACCTACCTACCTATCTACCTACATACCTACATACTGCCTACCACCTACCTACTTACCACCTACCTACTACCTACTTACTTACATACCACCTACCAACCACCTGCCCACCACCTACCAACCTACTTACCAACCTATCTACCACCTACTAACATACATACTAACTACTTACCTACTTGCAAACCTACTTTCTACCTACCTACCTACTACCTACCTATCTACCTACATACTGCCTATCACCTACCTACCACCTATCTACCACCTACAAACATATCTACCACCTACCAACATAACTACTACCTACCTACCTACCTGTCAATATACTTCCTACCTACCTACATACATACTGCTTACTACCTACCTACCTACCTACCTTCCTACATACCTTCCTCTGCAATTAACCTGGGGAGATTTTTTTCAAATTATCCACACTTGGACTGGCCCTATTCCTCCTGCCTCCTATCAGCACAAACACACGGAGTCCGAGTCTCCTCACATGAGGACATGGCCCATACATTTTGAAGAAAGTTCTATCCTCAAAGCAAACAGAATAATAGAAGAATCACAAAACAAATCTGTGTTTCTGTCTTCCTCAAAATTCCACAAAAGTGGGTATGTATTTGCATCTTTCTGGACTGTGTTTCAATCCACAGCAGAGGCTGTTAGTCAAGCATCAACTCTGAGTAGCACAGTGGAAGATGGCATTACTGATACTAATAACTGTGTATCTCGCCTTCCCTAGAAGCCTCTCCCAGTCTCAACTCTTCTGTGTATTCCTCAACTTACAATGTCAATTAGCAAGTCCTTTTTCCTGAACTTTCTCTCCCATTGCCATCTCTCTATCTACCTCTACTCCTACTGTGATTTTCTTGGTTGTATCCAGTATAGTCTTGGGACCATGTTTGACCAACTGTCAGCTCTGACGCCATCATCTCCTACTCCTTTTTTGCCTCTTTTTCTCCTCCTGCCCACCTTTCTGAATCCATTCCTTTTTCTCACTGAAGAAATGACCTTATATCATTTATAGAAGTAGGTAGGGACGAGAGAAAAAATGCAGACAGAAATACGAGAACATTAACTTTCAAATATAATTCAGATTTGCTGAAATGCTCAAGACCTCTCTTTAACCCACAAAGCAGGAGACATCTAAATAAAGTTCCCAAGAATCATTCTTTAGCATTCCAGAGCCATGCAAGGATCCCCATCTTACGGATCAACATGATTACTCTCAATGTTTTTATGTGAGATGTTAATGCCTTAGTACATCACTTAGGTAAATAATATTCCCTCAAAATGGCATTAAGTATAGTCATATTTGGGCAAAATATTCAAAATTATGGAGAAACAAGCTTCAGGAGGTTGATGAGGGCAAAAATCTTGCCAAAAGCGTTGTAGGTATTAGGTTTATTTTTTCTATGTCCCGTCTGTTTTATTCTAAATTTGGAGGCTTTAGATTTTCTGAGATGCAAGTAGTCTTATTTTTGAACAGTAAAACTAACCCATTCCTGAATCTACCTTGATTTAAATTCTGCGTCCAACGAATGATTTTTCTTTCTGGTAGCTAAAACATTTCACTTATATTGCAACTCGAGAACAGCTCACTATGCTTCCATCATAATGGAATATGTTTAGTAAATAAAATGTTAGTTTAAAATAAATCCTGAAAAGTGTTTTCTTCCAAGAAAGAACCATCAGTAACAGTCAAATCAAACAACAATACAAATATTATACATGTTTTGATTTAAAGTTCATGATCCTTTATTAAAGTTTCCAGCATAAAGGGCAGAAATAGCTGTGAAATTTATTTTATTAGACAGAGAAAATGACTGCAAATTACCTTGTTTTGTAAAGTTTGGGTAGGTTCAAGAACATCATTATAAAACAGTAATCTTCAAAAAAACCTCCCACATTGTTAAGATGAGGAAATTGAGACCCAGAGAAGATAATTGCATTTTATTTATTAACACAGTGAGTTCTCTTTCCAGTTTTGCAATCAGACAACATAGTTATCCGTGGTGGTGGCTGTGGGGGTAGGGAGTCCAGAGGAAAGTGTCAGTTTGGTGATGCGATAAGCCTTTGTTTTTACTTCCATAGCAGCCTTTTGGAGGTCATTTCACAGCCACTCATACTTTCACTGAGATACTAAAAGAGGAGGTGGGGGGGGCTGATCTCCCCACTTGCTATTTTTGTGAGAAAAGTCACAAGGACTCCAAATGGCTGAAATCACGGTTTTGCATTCTAGGGTTTCAAGTATCCCCTGCATTCCAGGTCTCCCATTATCTGTTACCTTGGAAATTTCCTAGGCCAGCAGCCTTAAGGAAATTGGTTGGAGGTCAACCTTGCTTTATATAAAAGATACTTTCCTGAAAATTCTGTGCAAACATATGGTTTTAATCAATAAAATATTATTTTATGTGTACCTGGGAAGGCTGTTTAAAGAATCTTATGATGGATCTTTTTATAAAGTGGAAAAATCACCTTTCAACACACACCTTTATGTAAATGTAGATGTTCATGAATTATAAGTTTGCTTAAAACACCTGTCCTTTTCCCTGTTCATGTCTATAGAGGTTACATGAAACAGCCTCATGGAAAACTGGCTTTCTCCTTTCTTTCTTTCTTCCTTCTTTCTCCTTCCCTCCCTTCCTTCCTCAACTCCTCATCTACCTCCCTCCTTCCCCCCTTTCCTTCCTTCCTTTTTTGTTTTAAAGATATTTATTAGGCATCTACTGTGTGTCAGAAATTGTCATAGCATTTGATATAGGTTGATATTATGTTGAGATATAAAACCACACACTATCCTCATGGGATTTACATTCTAACAGAGTGAAGGAAGGCCAGGGTGGACGCAGGAGGGCAGAGGAGAGACTCTGCCAGGACGTGGGTGAAAAGCAGTGGGCACAGGGTGAGAGAAACTTGTGGTTTGGTCTGAGAACATAGGTAGGCCGTGTCTTAGTAATTCAAGGCAATGGGAAGCTAAGAGAGGAGGCTGCAGACTTAAAGAACTGATGGAGGAGAAGCAGGAGCAACCCGGTCTCTTAGAGCAAAAGTGATGCAATGTGAGGAATATTTTTAAAAGGCCATCTTGATTGCTGAAGTAAAACTCTACAAGGAAGAACAGTGAAATAAAGTCAGGACAGCTGGTTGGGACTGCGCCAGGTGCGCAGAACAAGGAAGGCGTTTGGCCCGGAGAGGAGATGGAGACAGTAACTCGGACATGGCACACCGTTGGAAGGTATCGAGGGTGCAGCTTTAAGCGTGATCACTTTAGTGTGTCTTTGGGAAATCCCAAGGGATGGCCCAGGCCCAAGTCCTAAGGAATTGTAACATTTAAAGGGCAGACATGGGAGTAGGGCAGGGGAACAAAAAGATAGAGAAGGAACTGCCAGGAAGAAGGTCAGAATCGCGAGGCTGCAAGAGGCCCAAGGGGGAGTTGGTGGGAAGGGAGACTATGAGCAGGAGCCCGGCGGGTGTGACCCCAAGAACACGTGGCAGGTGAGACAGTAGTGTCTACACAAGCATCTCAGGAAGCATGGCTGCAGGGACCACTGGGGCATGGTGGAAGTGAACAAGGAGGTTTTCGACTGGGCTCCACCAGAGGATGTTTGGCTGCAGATACAGAAAAAATTCCAGACAGGGTGAGAGGGTAGAGATGGAGGAGAGAGAAGAATAAAGTTATTTTCTCTCTTGATTGTGGCAAAATATATATAACACATACTTCGTCATGTTAGCCTTTTTAAAGTGTAAAGTTTGAGGCATTAGGGACATGCCGCCCATCTCCAGAATGTTCATGATCTCAAACTGAAACTCTTCCTGCTCAGGGATCACTCCCCATCCTTCCTTCCTCTAGCCCCTGGTCACCACTGTTCAGCTTTCTGTCCCTGTGAATGTGACGAGTCAATGTACTTCAAGTAAGTGGAATAGTACACTGTTCTTTTGTGTCTGCCTTCTTTCACTTAGCTTAAGGTCTTCAAGGTCTATTCATGTTGTGTCACATAACAGAATTTAACTCCCTTTTAAAGTTGAATAATATCTACTTATCCACTGATGGGTATCTGGTTGTTTTCACCTTTTGGCTATTGTGGATAAGACTGCTGTGAACAGAGGCACAGGAGAAAAACATGTCAGAGAAGGGGAGAGGAGAGAGATTCCGAGTGTCTCTGGAGAGAGGAGGCCCCATGGGAGGGAGGAGAGTCAGACAGAGTTGCAGCCAGGGAGGAAGTGAGTCTGTCTGCAGAGTTGATGCAGGAGTGCCCAGGAAAGAACTCATTCGTTAATATGATACAACATATATAAGAAAAAAATGGTTCCCATCCATAACATGAGGTTTCTTAGTATAACTTAAGAAATAAAGGAGATTGAATGATACAAGGTAGACAGACAAAAGCCTCAGAGAGGGTTGTAGAAAAACACCAAAAGCAGGCCTCATTAATGTTGCCATTTTGCCAAGGTATGGAGGCTCTAAACAGCCATCTGTGGAAGCGAAATTTGATAATCGTTCGTTCATTCATTCATTCATTCCTGAGCAATCACTGCACATCACATTAAATGAGCACATGGAATTTATCCATCAACAATATCAATTGTCAAGTAGATAGCTAACCTCTCAGTCCAACTAACTAAATAAGTCCCTAATATCCTAATGTTTTCTATACAATATTTTAATATTAGTCTTAGTAGTTATCTTCCAGTTTCTCAGCAAATATTTTCTTCTGTTTCTATTTCTTTCTTTGGGTTTTCTAGGTGATTATGACTTTTAAATTCCTCCCAGACTCCCATACATACACTGATGAATGACTCAAATTCACAATACATAGAGTTTCACCTCTGGCTGTTTTTGCATCTACTCTCTCATTTAATTCATTTCTTAATTTGGCTAAATTCTGTCTATTTATAATTTTCCTCCCACATCCCACTGGGTAGTTTATGCAGTTACTACCATTGACCTTTCTACATCCCCCCTGTGCACATATTGCAAAAAAGAAACCCTGAGAGATTGCCTATGAGGACCAAAAAAAAGGGAAAAGGATCATCCACTCTTGTTCCAAATTAGCTGCCAGTTATGAATACAGAGAGGGCTGAAAAGGTGGAAACAAGGTATGTACTTCTTCAGAACCAGAAAATGTCTTTGGGTGTCAATGAAGTGTTTGGAAAAGGCTTCAAAAGTCAGTCATCACTAATATTAGAGTTGGAACTCCACAGAACAATGTCTGATGTGTAAATGCACAAACCTCACAGTCATAATATTTTCTGGATTTGGATGATGGTTCTTCCACTCGGTAACTAGCTGACAAACTAGGCATGATCATTCCTTATCATTTTATAAATTATACAGTTTGAAATAGCTCAAGCAAGATCTGAGGGCAGAAAAATTCATAGGCCTTTGACTATTATTTTCACAGTTTATTCTGAAATCTACCCATAAAAAGTTTCTGTTGTCTGATGTATTCCAAATTGGGTTCTGAATTAGCACATACAGATATTGATTAAATTAACTTCCATGTATTGTAATCTCATAAGGTTTTGTACACTTTAGCTATTGCCTCTCTCTAAAATTTATGTCACAAAGGTCCTTTCTTGTTTACCTCACATAGTTTCCATTGTACTTGAGAGTTAATGAGTCTGATACAAATGCAGTGACAATTGACCAATTAGAGTTCCCACTTCTGCTCCCAATTTTGGGGGGTACCTAAGGGCATTGCCCACTTTTATGTTAACATTACTGATGGAATATGGTGGACAGATTTGTGTCTGTTGCAAACTAACCTTGATTAAGAAGGAAAAATATCCCAATTCTGTTTTTGGCCCTCACACTGTTTGACTGCCATGACCAACGCCTGTGGCTCTCAAGGATGGAGGTGACACATGCTTAAAAACCTAGCATTCTTTTAATAACAGTAGGTCTACATTTGAAACTCTGTAAGTCCACTCCGTATGGCATGCAAAAGTAGATGGGATTTGCTTTATAGGATGTGCACACAAGTAGACGCTGAGTGAGTTGGTACTTTGATAACTGAAGACAAACTCCATATTAAAAATATTTCTGACTAACTCTAACTGGGTCAGGCAGTTAAAATCCTGACATTAAGATTCCAATTAAAACTTTAATTTCTGACATATTGTTTAGACAGTCATTTTGGATAACTCTATATGTTTCCAAGATAAGGACAAGCTACAGGAACACAACACATCTGTTTAATCCCACTGGCATCTATACCTACCACCCCCTTCAGGGCCAGTCTTTTCACCCCAACCATAAGCAGCTACTTCTCTCTGGGTTGTGGCTCACCCCTGGGATGCAATTCCTCAGTTGGTGGCCATGGCAACTTTTCATTCCAAAGCAGGGAATCTTCAGATCTCAACAACGTTGATGTTTGCTTTTAGGATTAAAAAGCAGGGCGGTCCCATACCATGCTATGCTTTCTGTCTAAGTGGATGGAGCATTTGCTGGGGAGAGCCTTCAGCAGGTTGCTGGCTAAGCCCAGCTGCTGGGAATCCATGAGCTAATTTGCTTTCCTCAAGCTGAGGGGCTAGGAAATGGAATGGATTTAGAAATACCAAACACATTAGAAATAATTCTAGAGGGTCCAGAAAGTAAAGCAAAACACGCCTCGCCAATAACTGATATTCCTAAAACCAAACAAAGAAAGGGCCTCTGGAAGGATGATTTGTAAGAATCAGTTAAGAGATTTGTGAGACACAGGATAGTTGTGTTTGCTGAGTATTTCTGTAGCAAATTTAAACTCTGCTCTGAGATTATTACAGCAGCGCTCTTTTAGGAGGAAAAAAAAGGAAAACCTATGAAAAAGAGGCCAGAAATTAAAATTAAATAGAAATAAGTGTGAATGAATGAGTGAGCAAGAAAGATAAAGATCCTAATAAGGTATGATTTTCAGATCCACACAGGGACTCTAAAAAGCTTATTAACTGTCGCTACCACACTGAGTCTTAAGTTATTCTATCCCTCTGCTTTCCAGAAGAAGAAATATTCTTCGGGAGTGCAAGGAACTTTGATTAATTGCCTGCATAGACTCTCACTGGCTTCAAAATATGGTAGGCGAGAGCCTTAGTGGCTCAGACAAAATGCTTATGATTTCTGGGAAATACATTTCACAGGAGCATTAAAGAAATAGATCTTTTTGCATTTTTATGTTTCCTTAATAGTTAAAAAGGCTTTTCTTTTTATTAAATGTTTACTTATTTCGAAGCAGTAGCATGTATGTCTTCTTTCTTTTCATTATTATTATTTTTAAGTGGCTCTTTGGGCTTTTCTGAAGACTGGCTGAGTAAACAGACACTGCTGGCCTGAACCTGCAACCCCAGAACTAACTCAGATCACCCTGCGGATCGCAATCTGTGGTCAACAGCGGTTACACCCTCCTGCGCGTGTGCCCGCAGTCTTCCCTTGTTCCTCCTTCCTTCCCTTTGCTCTACCGCCTTTGCCCCGGAAACCCAAAACTAGGAAAGGAAAAAGTGTTTTGTGACCAAATCACACCTCGTTTCTACACGATTCTCCCATCAACTGTGGGAGGGTCATCGGGTGCCTTGGCCTTCCTGCACCCAGCCTGCTCGGGCCCACACCACACTGACCACAGATCCATCCTGCAGAGAGAAACAGTCCCCACAGGAAATAGCTCTGAAGTTACCACTCCCAGGCAGGTGGGGTCATCTCAGCAAACTGCCTGGGAAGGGCAAAACTGACTCATGTCAGAGAAATCAAATCCAGGGAGGGCCAACTGAAAACTCTGTGGTTGCTGGAGGCCTCATCTGCAGTCAAATACAACTGACATCACACAGCACAAAAACTGGAACACATGTGATGTGTATGCACCCCATTATTAAGAAGAGCAGATTATGGTGCCCACCTTGTTATGTGCAAAGATCAAACAGATGATATAAAGATATGACTGCTGTTTTTTTTGTTTTTTACAATGATTACGCAAAGAACTCTTTTAAAGGGAATCCTGAATCCTACTGTTCCATCTTCAGACGTGAAGAGACACAGGGCACATTTTCCATGGAAGTCATCTGCACTAAACAAGAATAAAACGATTGCGCACCAGACTCAGTCTAAAGGGAATAAAACTTATCTTTATAACTCTGATTAAACAAAAAAAAATTATCACTTCTTTGATGCCCAAATTAGCATCTTTTCTCTAGCATACTGAATTAATTAGTTGAGTGACAAAAGAATTAGTCCATGTAGGATCAAAGCTAAAATCATATTTATCTGAAATTTAAAATTAAGAACACACAGCGTTAACCCTCTATAGCTCATGTAATACTCTTTTATGTTCTATATATTCTAAACCTTCTGCACATCACATAAAGTATAACTAGGACTTTTTCTTTTCATAATCTTCTTCTTCTTTCTAATATATAAAATATTCCCTGAAAAGACAAAGAGAGTACCACAGAATTTTTTTCCCCAGGGCAGGGGGCGGGGGGAGGCAGGGTAAGAAACTTTTCCATTGTGCTGTAAAAATTTTAGACTATGTGGCTTTTCGTCATGCATTTATTGTATAAATACAAAAGAAGCAAAAATAATTAATGTATGATAAAGTTGGTAAGAGCCTTAAACAATGAAAACGAGTTATTATATTAATTCTTAATAATTGATATTAAGTTTGAAACTGTTTTTAAAAGATGAAAGCTCTCAACTTTGGTTTAAAATTTTTTTTCTTTTTCTATAAAAGTAAAAGTAATTTGGAATAAGAAAGAACTGATGCAGGTTAATTTATAAGATGTCTGAATTCACTAGAACTCAGATGTAATTTTATAATGTGCATACCACTTTTACTAAACAAAAAAAAACTTATATGGGCGTATTTATCTTTAGTCCAGATTGGATGGAAAGTGCACTCAGGAAGCAAGCAGAGGAACCCAGTGGGCCCTCTTAACTTAGCACACGATTCGTCCATAAAGCCCCCAAGTTGGAGGATACAGTCTCTGTGAACCCACCAACCTCCATACCAGCTTAGTTTAGTTGCAACAGCTGCAAGCTAGCCACAACCCAGCATGTCTCCGGCCATAGCAAGACGGAACAGGGGACAGACAGTTGCTCACCTGGAAAGGTAATGAACACCTGGCTAACCCAGTTCCATGGGGACACTGAGTCACCTTAGCTTTATATCTCATGATGACCAGTTCTTTCATGTTGTATAAAAACCCTGTTTTTAGAAATGCCAGGCCAAATTCTAGAATGAAATTTAAACCCAAAGCTATCATTAAAGATGATTCATCTGTAAGATGTCTTCCATATAAAAGACGATGTCTATCTCATACTTAGACCTTTAATTTCAGTGTTTCAGAAATTATGGCCTCCTTAATCTTAGGTTTCACATAAAGATAGGTGTGAGGTAACTGTTGTGCTCTCTGAAGTTTGACACTACTCATCTCTGACATTAGATTTCATCTTGTCTTTAGCAGAATCCTAAATAATAACACCTCCTCCTATACTTTTTCATAGAAATTCTTTTGGAGAAAAAATTAAAAAAACATGACCTCTAACTCAGTTTGTAAGGCAAAGGATCAGATTTCAATATTTTTTGCATTAGATTCAGAGTGATTCTCAACTACAAATAGACTTGAGAGTAAAACATATTTATAACCTGAAGGTCTCAACTGAAATTCTACAAAAGGCTTTGACTTTTTTAGGGCCCAAAAGTCACAGCTCTCATGAAATTTGTCAAACCTGTGTTACCTGCAAGGGTCTCCACACATTTTTTTAAAAGTTTAGAGACCTCTTTTCTTAGTTTCTCCTTTGAATTTAGAAATTTGAGACCTAGGAGTAAGGTAGAATCACAACTACAAAATGAGGAGTAATTCATTATTTTAAGTAGAATTGTTGTCCATTCATTGAACTGCATAATCAATATTCCAGGCATCCACCAGGCCTCACAGTGCCTTATCTTGAGGGAGCTCACCTAGTGGCAGCCACTCCAGGGCCACCACGATCGATTAACAACGTCCTTCTTTGTCCAGAGGGGCCTGGACAAAAGACAGCAATTTTTCCATAGGAATAGATTTCCCATGGGACTTTAATAGAGTTTTAGAAAAGTAGATATAATCCCATTCTCCAGCAGTATAACCTCACCAAAGCAAATATATCCAGGATTAAACAACAACTACTCGCTTTCTGACAGGGTTTTCTAATCACCTGTAATTCAGAAAGAGTGATTACAAACAACACACAATCACAAAAGGACTATATGCTTTCACCTGGAAATGTATAGTAGCTTAGCGCACAGTGATGATTTACAATTTGACCGAAGAAATCAGAAATTGATTTATAGTCTGTCCAAAGCATCAGGCTCCTATTTGCTTGTCCACCAGACTGTGAAACTACTATTCTGCTATGTAAGTATATTTTCTTGTTCCTCCCTTTCCTGTACCAATGGGTAATTTTTCCTTTCTTCTGTACCACAGATGACTAATTCCTGCAGATTCTGAATACTGTTCTCCAGTTCAAAATGGCTGCCAGCATTCCTCAGACTCACAAAGGAAACCAATGCTAGGGGCTTTTTGTACATGTAATTAAATGCACAAGCCCATAAAGCACATAATTAAATCAATCAGAGGCCTCAGCCTCTGAATGGAACATTCCAGATGGGGTCTTCGTTAAGCATATTTTTTTAAAAATGTGGGTGACTCTCACCCAAGTAAATTTTCCAGAGGGTGTTTCCTTATCTCTGGGACTATTATTCAAAATCAGATCAATTTTGGACCACAGCACGAGACGAATGATATTGAAAACTTCAGTGTGGCCCAGCGATGTGTTTATTCAGATGACAGAGGTGTCTCATAATCTGCCATAACGTGTGAAGACTGGCAGCCTGTGTTCCTGATGGCTCTGGGCGGCCAATGCCGGGACACCAGCCCCATCCCTTGGAGGATGCTCAGATTGGCAACTGCCACCCAAAGCATCTATAATCTGTGTTTGGCTTTGGATTTAATGCTTCTGGTCTCCCCATTTTTTGTATTTCTAAACTTCACCACGTAATATTGAAGTGATTTCCAGTAACTAATCCCTTTTACAAACATTACAGTCATATTTGATTCTGTAGAAACCCACAGTATTTGTGTTTTTCATTTTGGAAGGTTATTTGGAAACCCAAGCCAATATATTTTTTCAAGTGTGACTAAGCTGTTGACACTCATCCTGCACCGACCCCAACATTCTCCAGGACCTGTTCTCCCAAGCTCTGTGAGCTAACTCATCCAGTCAATTCAGTGATGGAAGAACTCGTTTGGATAAAGGGACAATAAATCCAACCATTGTCTCAGTCCTATAAAAGTAGTATTTGAGTGCATTAGTATGAAAGAAATGAGAGAAGAACTAGAAAAATGAACAGTTTGGTAAGGAGAGCCTGGGCTTAAAGTAATTAATCTAAATTTAACAAGTTAAGAGGAAGAACAACAGCTCTAAAAAGGCTGCATGAATTAACCCAAATCAGAAGATTCGTGAGTAACAATTCCAAAGCAATTCATTAATATATTGCATCTGAAACAATGACTATTTGACAACAAGGCAACATTTTCAAGGGGATTCATAAGTACTTTGAAATATAAAATGTTACCATTAAGAACTAATCAAGTAACACATAAAATTATGGTTTATGTACCTATGTATGTATTGGATGTCTATGTGAAATGTACACATTGTATACTGATTTTGTGCAAGCACCAATATATTTCAAAAATAAATTTGTTCAATCAGTACTTCATCAATATTGTTTATTTAATTACCTACCTCTGAAAAATATTCTATTTTTATTTTTAGTTATAAAGAGATTTGTGTGCAAAATGTTTTTATTAGTTCAAAAATTATAGTTATAGAAAGTTTCTTAGGGCTGAAGGGATTTTGAGATCATGTTGATCTAATCTCTCCCCAAACCCAGAAAGTCAAGTGACCTGTCTGAGGTCACACCATCACACTAGTGGTTAGGACCAAACAGGGACTGAAATCCCTCAATTTAGTGCAAAGTTCTCTCTATCCTGCTCTGATCTCAGCTGTTTGTACATATGTTGTCAATTATGATCCAAAAATTCTGTATCCTTCAAAAAGAACCATACTCAAAAAAATTGTAGTTTTTTCCTGAGTTCCAACTGCCCAGAAATGCAATTAGCCATAATGACAAAGTCCAATTTAGTGACTACTTGGCCAAATATAACATGCCAACCAACCTGAGGATTTGATCACTTTCCCATTATCTTAAGCTCCCTTGTTCACTGACATCCTCACCCTTGTCCACAGACAGACTCTTATTATAAGCCAGTCTACTTGATCAGATTGCTAAGAAACAATTACTCAATTATTCAGCTCAATTGGTTAGAGCACTGTGGTAATGGGGTCAAGGTCATGGGTTGGCTCCCCCGTGTGGGCCAGTTAGCTTGGACCTATTCCATAACCACAGGCTCTGCTCCCAACCCCAGACAGTCTTACAAATACATGCCAGTGGTCAAAGGGCACTCGCCAAGAATATGTGGAGGGAACAGCATGAATCCATCAGTTCTCTCAGAAAAACAGCTCAATGCCAATTCTGCTGAACACATGTGGATCAACAGTAACATTTTCGCAGGTGAAAGACAAAACTTGACTCCAGATTTTGTAACACTGTAGAATTGCAAATCTAGTTTTAATAGGAGTTCTTAGAAAATATGAAAACCTGTGGTGAAACTTAAATTCAAGCAAGTATTTGAGATTGACAGGCAAAGTTTTAAACATGAGCCAATGATTTCCACCAGATTCAAAAGTAGCAAAAAAATGAAGTTAACAAATTTAGTCTGTGAAATACCTTGTTCTTCACATATTGGCTCAGAGTTTAAAAAAAAAAAATTCTAAGGCCCAAACATAAGGTATATATGAGCCAAACTCATATGAATGTATATATGTATTTAAATCAATGTGGCTAACTTAAATAAGTATAATTCCCTGGGTTTTTCATTGGCAATGGGAATGCTTAGCCCTCAGCTAATGTTGAATCGGGGGTCAGAACATGACAATAAGCCATGCTGCTTTCAACAGTCCTGTTTTTGACTTAACAGAGTGCCCTGAGTGGGCTAGGGCTATTGGTACAACTTTGTAGATGAAGCAGGACCACGCCAGCTTCCAGAGCTCAGGATAAATACATATTTTTGAATAAGAAACATGTGAGTTATCAATGTTTTCTTCAGAAAGTCCTCTATAGGAATTTATAAATCAGCCAACCTAGAGCAGTCAATTCTACATAATAACAGTTTTACAGTTTAGACTTTGAATCCAAAGTTTGAAACATTAAAATAAAACATTTTTGTCAAGATTTCATACTGCAGAGTGATCTTTTTAAAATCAGTCCTGCCCTTCCTCCCTCAGCTAGCAAAATAGAGAAGGGATAATATATAACTATTTCTCACCAATGCAACCTACAGGAATTTAGGAAAGGAAGGAGTGTGTTGTAAATATTTTTAAAAAGTACTGCATGAACTCACTAGCATTTGGTGATATATGAGTTCATTAACTGATATATGACAAAGCTTTATGGATTCCTGCAAACTAAATTATGTATCTCACAAATAACATAAGTTAATCAGATTTCTTATATTAGTAGACTAAGAAGTCCACAGACAGACAGTAGCCTAAAAATATTGAATTAATTCAGGAAGTATTTATTAAACACCTATCAAACACTGTGTAAGGCTAGAAATAAATAAAAATATACAATAATTGCTCTTCAGAAATTTGTTGCCTAGTGAACGCTTCTT
Source organism: Cephalopachus bancanus (assembly GCA_027257055.1). Lineage (NCBI taxonomy): Eukaryota > Metazoa > Chordata > Mammalia > Primates > Tarsiidae > Cephalopachus > Cephalopachus bancanus. The sequence continues at coordinate 2,102,666 of JAPVLO010000329.1, read as the reverse complement.
GAGTATACAGGAAGATCTCTTAGAAACAGGGTATGGGGACTCGCAGAGTTACCATTTGCTGTGAGTCATGCAGATGATCCTGCTGGTTAAAAGTCTTAATTTTGTTTGCTTCACACTTTTGAAATCTGATCAAAACTATGGTCCTTCCACCCAGGAAATCTTAATACATTAGTACACTTAATTTCTAGGCGTTCACAGAGTACCAAAAGACTATGTATGTGTGATTCCCTATGGATGTAAGTCAAAGACACCTGTTTTAATGTACTTAAGATTCTCCTGGTACCACAGACTAACCTCATTCTTTGCAGTGAAGAGCACATAGATGGCTTGGAAGGAGGTTGGCATTTTCTCAGTAGGAATATATTATTTTAGGTAGACTTTTAGGACTGACCATAATTCCATCATTGAATCAACAAGTACCAAACATTATGTGGGACAAAATTAAGTCAAAGACACATAATCCCTATTCAGACCTCTTTGACAAGAAGCGATCAATTCTCAGCGACTCGGGCTTTTTATCTACTATGTAGATTACCTATAGCCTGTGCTTCCCCTTTTCTGTCTTTCCATTTTTATGGCCACCTGAGGACTCATTAGTGCTTCTACCAGAGGATGAGTAAAGGAAGGGAAAGAATATAAAACTTAAAACGAGTCAATTTTGCTACACTTAAGTAGTTGGGAGAAGAAGAAGTAGCTATTACAAGGCTTGTGGATTATAAGAAGATTTCAATTATCCATTCTCTCCCTGTCAAACTTACCAAAAATAATTAAAGGTTGGCTCAAACCCTCCTTGGAATGTTAAAATGATTGATGGCTGTAGCAAATAACCACTCTAAATAAGATGAGATGAGGTAAATCGTGCTGAGGAAAGATAGAAAACATAGTTTTGAGTCACAGTTTCAGAGTTCCAAGAAGCATCAATTCAGTGAGCAATTTTGTGCATCTAAACATTAGATACATGAGCAAGGACCACAAATTATGTTACAAGAAGGAAGTACAACACCCATACAATGGTATACTATTCACACAGCAATGTAGGTGAATCTCAAATGCACTATGCTAATATAAGAAGCCAGAGCCAAAAGGCTACATATTGCCAGATTCCTTTTATGACACACTAGCAAATATGAAACCATAGAGAAGAAAGCCAGATCAGTGATTGTCAGGGGTGGGGGGATGGGATTTAGGGTTGTGAAACTGTTCTATATCAAGACTGTGGACACAAGACTCTGCACTTGTCAAAACCCATAGACCTGTCTACAACAAATAGTGAATTTTACCATATGTACATTGAAAACAATCAGCCAAGATATGGGGAAATCCCTCTCCAAATAGCAATACAAACATAACAAATGAACCTGATTATACTATAAATAACTAAGATAACCACACTGAAGGACTTGAGGAAGAAAAAGACTAACCCAAGTAGCACTGGAAAACAGTATTTTTGACTGGATACTCTAAGGCTAAAGGCAAAAAGAATTGCACACAAATGCTGTACTCTGATTAGTATAAGGGTATGGGCTAGTGATTCTGAAATAACTTTAGGGATGTATATATATGTAAGTAAGTATATTGAAGATAATGAGAGCTAGCTCTTTAACTGTATGAGAAAGAAGCTACACAGAAGGAAAGGGGAAGAAGCTCGAATGAACATTGTGGTGTTGTACTAGAATAGGAGCTACCAGTATAAACTCATGGTTTTTTTTATGTGCATACAGATAGATTCAGAAGTAAATACAGATGTGTGTACACATAGGTCTGTCTATATCTCTACATTTATATCTTTAGCTAAATATCTCTCTGTCTCTATCTCTGTCTCCAAGTTCTGCTTGCTGAGAGAGTCTATGAGCAATGATACCCAAGCATCAGCACTCCTAGACCCCAAATCTTGGCTTCCAAGTAGGAGTCTGCAATAAAGGAATCAGGCTTCCTTGGAAAAGTGGTTGATTCCTGGGTTGTGGTGGGCAAAATATGAAATAAGCCTGCAGCATCTCACAGTGTCATAAAGTAGAAAGTTCTCAAAAAAGACTGAACAAGTCAAAAGGGAACAGAAGCTATCCTCAAAGAACTCACAATAACCAATGCTGGAATAACTTGAACAACAAAATAAATGATAGGACTTGATTAAAGCTCATAGGATAAGATAAATGTCCATGAGTCTATAAAGATATAAATGACTGAATAAATTAGTTAGAGGAGAAAGGACAGTTGCTCCTTAGAGTAGAATTCCAATGACTGAATGTAGAAGAAATGAGAGAAACAGGAAATCACCACTGAAACACCAGGGTAACAATTGCTACTGACAAAAGCTACCAATGGACTAAAGAAGAAATGGGTAGGAAAAAAAGCAGAATATTTGCATAGTCTCAAAATATCTTTCCCAGGACATTTATTAATTACAAAGAGAAAAATAGTAACTTGCAGTGAAGAAACCCAGCAGACATGTTTTCATGCAATCATCAAGATTAACAACACCAGATATACGACGAGTCAACATCATGTACCCCCTAGCAAGGGCACATCATTTCTGCAGTATACTAGCCAGAAATGCATAGCTTCTATTCAATCATGAAAAAATAATCAGAAAAACCCAAATTGGGGGATGTTGTACAAAATGACTGACTGCTACATCTCAAAGTGTCAAGATTGTGAAAGACAAGGCAAGACTGAGGAACTGCCACAGAGCGTAGGAGACCAAGGAAATAAAACAAATAGTGAAAAATGGGATCCTGGTTGAACCCTGAAACAGATAAAGGACATTAATGGAAAAACTGGTGAAACTCAAATAAGGTATGTAGGTTAGTTAACGGTTTTGTATCCATGTTTATTTCTTAGTTTTGGTCCTTGTACCACAGTTATACACTATCTTAACATTAGCAGGGGTTGGATGAACTGTACTATTTTTTGCAACTTTCCTGTTAGTGTTAAATTTAAGAGTTTTAAAACAAAAAGAAGGAAAAGGAGAAGGTAAGGGAAAATGAAAAAAGACTTTTAAAAATTCTGCTTTGCACATCCCTATTATTTCTTGCTGGACCTCTTACAAATCCCACTTTCCTACCCATTAGCTGCACACCTACCCCAAACAGGGATAAGGACACTGTCTACGTGTTTCTGAGACTTACATAAATAGATTCATTAAGTTAACTACCTTCCCAGAATGTACCACTCCCTGTTAGCTATTTTTTGGTTGAGAACTCACTAGTTTCAAAGGAACACGACGTGAAGCTGAAATGTAAGCAACGGAGCAGGGAGACTGGCATTAATTAATGCTCAATGGAAGAATTAACCTAAAACAGTGCAAAGATGGTACAGATGAGAAGCTGAAGTGGATAAAATGAGAGGAGACAAATGATTAGACACATTCAGGTTGTAAACATACAGCACCTTCCAACCCGCCAGCGCCTGGCTCAGCAGCTTTGAGCACAGCCCCTTGAGGAGTTATGACCAAAGCCCATCCTTAAGTAGCAGATCTACCATGAACACTTGATTTTGACTAGTAAGCACTGAAGACAGGCAGATGTGGACAGCAGTTGTTATCCTGACAACATTTAATTTTGAATTTTGTGTGTACAATATACCATAGGCAAATAAATGTCCACACACATATATATATTTTTCAGTAAAAGGATTTGAGTAACGTGAGCTCTCACTCTAAAACCTGCTTCATTAAATCATGGCAGAGATATAAGATGTTGCCTTTTTTTTTTTTTTTTAAATTCGCCAGTTATCAGGATTGTACACAGTAAGTAGAAAATTGGCCAGATTTTGCCATGGGGTGGAGGGGAATAGAGAAGTCATTTGGGAAATTATATTTTAAAATAACGATATAAAATAGTTGGTATCTTCTCTTTGCCAGCATACCTGTTAATATCAGAGTCTATGTTTGCTTAAAAAGCAAAAGCCAAAATGTGACAATAATATTAGGCTTCAACATGAAGCACTTGGGTACATTCTGAACTTATCCTTACAGATGTAGCCTGTGCATAGATTTCACTGAATAACGTTTATCAAATGCCCACGTTCATGGAGACCAATTCCAAGAAGCTCTGGCAGGAGGGATCTGTCTGCCTATCAATACGGTATCTGTAAATTATCAGCATGTATCTGATTGCCTCTAACATTTTGGCAATGGCAGAGATTTAAAATAAAACCAGAGGCTGTTCAGCGAATCTGTAGTAAACCTGCTGAATTATGGAGCCTTCGAGAAGGAGAACGGCCACTGCTTATGTGCTTCACATTCACTGCAATTTTTCAGTCAAAGCCTACAGAATCAGTACTTAGCTCTCGCACACTCCCCCATATATTTTTCCCAAAAGCTTCTTCATGGCTTCTGGATTCAAGACTTTGAAGGCATCCACTGATAACCAGAGTCTATCAGCTGCTTTAGAAGCACTCAGGCACAGTCCCTTTTCCCTTTTTCTTTTTTTAATCCTGTCTCTTTTTTGCTAGCGTCCAGCTCTTCTCTCAAACTGCGCTCCCTGGTAGCCCAGCACAGAACTCCCCGTGGCTTTTCTATTCTGAACATATACAGGTCAGTCTTGGGCCTCCTTATCTTTTTAAAAAATTTTTTTATTATAAAGATGTGGGAGCCGGGCTCGGTGGCTCAGCCTGTAATCCCGTGCCTTTGGGATGCTGAGGTGAGTAGATTGCCTGAGCCTGTGGGTTTGAGACCCACCTGGGCAGCGAGACCTCATCTCTACAATAAGTCAAAAAATCAGCCGGGCGTGGTAGTGCATGCCTGTAATTTCGGCTACTTGGAAGGCTGAGGCTGAAGGATTGCTGGAACCTAGCAGGTTGAGGTTGCGGTGGCTAGGAGCGGCCGCTGCACTCCAGTCTGGGCGACAGAGTGAGACTCCGACTCAAAAAAAAAAAAAAAAAAAAAAAAGATGTGGGGTACAATTCAGGGTTAGGTATACAAACACTGATCATGCAAGTACCCCTGTTGATGAGGTATGCCCCTCCCTCCCCTAGCAGTTTCTCTCAACTGCCAATCCCACCCCCCTCCCCCCCAACTGACAGTTTCCCTTTACGGCCAATGGCTATCTTGTAGTGCTATAATTGTTCAAGGTCATCTTATGAGTGAGAACATATGGAACTCTGTTCTTTGTTTTTGTGATAAATCACTGAGTATGATCGACTCCAAATCCATCCAGGTTGCTGCAAAGTCCCTATTAGATAAAACAAGGAAACACGATGCTTACTCAAAGCCTTCCTCCTTTTGTCCTTCCACCTCTCTTCCCCTCGGGCAGTGGCTGATACCGGGTGCCCAGCACCTGGGTCTCTGATGGGTTCCAACCCCTTTGTCCAAACTGCCTGTTTAGGGCACTAAAGTCAGTGTTCTACACTTGTTGACTGATGGACACATTGTACGGTAAAGGAATGTCAATGCATCCTCTTTTCCCAGAGTTTGCATTTTAAGTCCATCATAACTGTGAGAGGGTTGGGGACCCTTGATCCCTGGCAAAGGACTTTAGATGTCTGCCCGCAGGTACAAGCTGTTTTAGGGGGTGAGGGTGGTAAGGTGGTGATTAAGATAAGGACATGTCCTAGCCTAAATCAGGATCACAATCAGGATGCTTGGCTTCCCCATCAACATCCACTAGTGGAGCCCCATGTTCTATGGGCTCTCATGTCATCTGTGAAAGATGTGAGCCCACAGACCCCATCTGGCTCTTGGGGTTGGTAGGGAGGTGACCAGCTACCTGTCTCCGGTGGGCTCCTGCCACATCAGAGACGTGGAGCCCTTTCTCTGTGAACACAGGCTAGGGATCTCCATCCTTTCAGGCTCCTCCAGATGCTGGTTCTTTCCCTCCTCTTCCTCTATCCCTCACTTTCAACATCCGTTTCTGCTGACCCAGTTTCTAACCCAGCAATCACACTCCATGGTGGTGTCTCCCAAACTTCTGTAATCACAGGTGTTTATTCAAAAACGATGCCAGGGCCCACTCACACTTTGAATCAGAATTTCCAGAATCGGGATTCTGAATCCGAATCTGTATTTCAGCAGAATTCCCGATGAAACCAGTTCAGGCAGATGCGGGAAACACTGACATGTGGCTCTTCACTCTTGTTCTAATTCTAAAATTGCATCTCTTCTCTTTACTGAAACCTTTCCTCCAGCAGCTGGTCCTTACACATGGGAGGTAGAGCTTCTCCCAACTAACTGGTCCGCGGTCCTCATTTCAAGGCTTGTTGGGAAGAGCAGAGCAGGGTCACTCTCCTTTTCAGTGCTCAGTCATATGAGCTGTGGTTGTCGCTGGGCCTGGAGGCTGCTGCATCCTGACTCTATCCTTACAAGGCTTATGCTGTCGCCTGACTCAAAAACAAGACAAAAAGGCAACATACCTCCTCTCTGTTCTCACTGAAGCCTTCTCCTTTCTCTTCTTCAGGATCCCAGCAGCTCAAAGCGACCTCCAGACCCACAAGGCATACAATGCTGTGGCTGCCCAGATTCCCCTCCCCTCCAGTGGCCCTTCTCCTGCACTTGGTGATTACTGCACTGATTCCCTCACAGCTCTTGCTTTCATTTCCCATGCAGTGGTTGTAGATTCCATACGACCATCCAACCACACACCCCACAGCACCTCCCACTCATTTGCACATGGTGCCTGAATGCATCAGCCATACTTTGTTTAAAGTCCTCATCATCACTCCTAGGTTTATCTCTGCAATCAGCTGGCAACCAGAGTTCTGTCCCACCCTACCCTCTCCCAGTACCACGTCGCCAATTCCACTACTCCTGATTTGCTTGGGTTCCCTGCCCTCAGACATCACCTCAGCCCAAGCTTCCTCTATCCTGCCTAGAGGTAGCAATGGACTAATGGCTCCCCCAGCCTCTACTGTCCAACTTTTCTTTCTTTCTTTCTTTCTTTCTTTCTTTCTTTCTTTCTTTCTTTCTTTCTTTCTTTCTTTCTTTCTTTCTTTCTTCCTTCCTTCCTTCCTTCCTTCCTTCCTTTCTTCCTTCCTTTCTCCCTCCCTTCCTTCCTTCCTTCCTTCCTTCCTTCCTTCCTTCCTTCCTTCCTTCCTTCCTTCCTTCCTTCCTTCCTTCCTTCCTTTTTTTGAGTCAGGGTCTCACTCTATTGCTTAGGCTGGGATCAGGTAATCCTTCCACCTTAGCCCTTAGCCTCCTGAGTAGCTGGGACTTCAGGCACACATCACCATGCCTGGCTAACTTTTTGAATTTTTTTTTTTTTTTGTAGTGATGAGGTCTTCCTATGTTGCCCAGGCTGGTCTTGAAATCTTGGGCTCAAGCAATCCTCCTGCCTTGGCCTCCCAAAGTGCTGGGATTATGAGTGTGAGCCACTAAGCCCAGCCCAACCCACCATATTTTAGAAGGGATATGGACATTTGCTTTTGTTGCTTCCTCAATGTCTGCATACCTTCTGACCCATTACTTAGTAGGCTGAGGACTGGACTCTGTTGCTTTGACCCCTAGCTGTCTCTTATCACCTGGAGGCCTTCTTCATGCTCCTGGTCCTCCAAATATGTTTGCTCATCCATAAAGGGAAGAGAATTACAGAGAACATATCACTGAATTGTGGAAAGTTAAATGAGATAATCTACAGAAAGTGCTTGGAAGGGTGTCCAATGCCTAGAGAATGGTCAGTAAACAGTGGTGTTTACTGACCACTGGGTGTTTCCTCACCAACTCTCTTAAACCCCTCTTGCTAAGATCACCATGACTGCTGTGGCCATTTTCTAATCCTACCCTGTCAACTCACTGCAGTCGAGTGCTGCCAAGCACTCCCTCCTTCCTGGAGCCCATGGCTGGCAGAACAGGGCATCTTTAAGCCTGCCTCTTACTTCTGAATGCTTGAAAGGGCTTGCTGCTCCCTCTCTCTGTCTACTTCCTAAAAATAAGACCTGTCCACCAGCGTGTCCAGCAGCATCTCAAATCCAAGGAGGAGCAGAGGTCACCTTTTTCCCTAAGCCTCCCCTCCTCCTTGAAGCTCACCATAGGGTATAGCCAGTCTCCTTCCTAAAGGATGACTTCAGGGCTCTTTCTCTCCCCCAGGCCTCTCTAGTAAGGCCTGCTCTTTCCCCTGGGATTTTCCAAGTCATCCACTGCCTTGCTATCTTGCCCCAGAGGGTATCTACTCTAGTCCATGTCCACACATTAGTCACATGCTCATTCCATAAAATGTATACATGTGTATGTGCCTTGAGACCTGGTGAGAAGATGTCTGTTGGCTCCCTATTACTACTGAACTCAAGGTCAGACTCTTCCCCCAATATGGAAGTCTCCTCCCACCCTTCCCCCAACTCAATTTTTTGCCTTTTTTTCCTATTATGTTTTAATTAATAAATTAATAAATGAGTAAATGAATAAATGAGGCACTCATCACTAAGGTTGCTTGAAATCAGAAATTATATCTAAATTACCTGTGTTCTTTATGTTGTCTTTCACAATACTTTATGAGTGTTAAATAATTTTAATACACAAGAACAAAAAGTCTCTCCTTTTGGGGGAGGTACGGTCCAGTGTCATCGGATCAGACAAGTGTCAGGGTAAACTTGACACAGACAGTAATGAGAAGTATAGTCCTAGGAAACTAGGAGAAGAGGAACGCTGAGAATTCTGTTTAGCTAGGTAAAAGTATTCCTAATTACATTATGGGGTTGCCTATGTCAACATTTATCATTTATGTCTATTTACCATAAAGGGCTATTAACATTTTGCATGTCATTAAATGCATCATACTGGTTTAAGTTACTTGATTATAAATCTAACCTATTTATCCTATATGCTCAGTCTTTGCTGTACTTTATGCTCATGCATGGTCTTGTGTCCAGCCCTTGAGAAATAGAAGGAATTCTGCTCTGAAACCTTTCTCTCTTAATTTTCTTAGCTTGGTTCTTTCGTTGTTACTCTTACTCAATCTTCTTTTTTTACACGCATCAAACTCTGTCACATGGAAGAAAATTAATTACATTCTGTTGCCTCCACTTGTATTTTAACAGAGTATTATGCAGCTGTTAAAAATGATGGCTGAGGGATTTCCGGCAAGATGGCAATGGAACAGTTTGGACTGTGAGAGTTTCCACAAAAGCAAGCGTCCATAAAGACTCTACGTGAGTGGGTGTGTGCCGGTGGGTGAGTGAAAGCCTGTCTGAGGGGAGACTATGGTTCATGCACCCAGGGCTCTCCTCTGAAGGTAACTGCAATCCCTCAACCATCCTGAGATTGGAGATCCCGGTGCACAGGATTGTCTGCTGTTCTTGGGGTTCTCCCGAGAAGAGGCAGAGGAAAACAGCTGCTCCTCACCACCTGGCACCAGGCCCACATCATCACTTGTGACAGCAGAGTGGCACGAGCCCCAGGATCTGTGGAAAAAGCCAGCCATGGATAACTGGAGAGGAGCCCTACCACTGGTGAGGAAACACTAACTGGCACCATATTTTCTGTCCAGGGACCAGGCAGACACCTGCATTTCACCACTCAGCTCCACTCAGCCTCCAGTCTGGAGCCTAGAGGTTATCTCTTCTTCAACTCAGAGAGACTGAAGTTTCTCCCCCATGCCAGAACAGATACAGACACGTCAGGTCTGAGTGGGAGACTTGACAGCAGCACCAGCAAGCTGGGTGAGTCAAGATCTGATCCACCCTCCTCCCACAGTAGTCTGTGGGGCATTTGACCCATGTTGAAAGCAACCCTCTCAGCCTGCACTGAGAACAGAAAGGATTGGACTGGAAACCAAAGCTGAAAGGAATCTGGAATTACAGGAATGGCCACAACGTGAGTTATGTATTTTTTGCTTGTTTGTTTTGTCTTTTTTTTTGGTTTTGCTTTGTTTTCGTTTATTTTCCTCTTCTCTCTTTCTGTTTTTGATTATGTTTCCATACTCACTTTGTTTTTGTGATTTTAATGCTTTTTTTTTTTTAGATTTCCTGTTTGTGTATGGGTATTTTTGAGGGATAATACATCAATAGGGGTTTTTTTTTTTTGGTCAGTTTGTGTGTTTGTATGATTGTCTGTATTTTTTTTCTTTTCTGTATTTGTTTGTTTCTCTATTTATTTATTAGTTGGTACACCTGTCTGTTGTCCCTCTTCTTCTCTATCTCCACCTTCCTCACATCCTCCTCCTTCCTATTTCAATTATTTTCCTTTTTCTTACCTCATTTTGCTTTCAGGGGGCAAACATATACTCAACTGCATGGATAGATAGTATGGCAGTGAGAAGTGGTTTCCAGGTGGCCCACACACCTGTCAGTAGATACTAGAATCTGCAGATAGTTTCTGAATCACAACTCTCCTCTTAATTAAATCTCAAAACTGAAAAAAGCACAGCCCCCTATCCACAATCCAGCTTCAGAATTGAACAAAACCAATGGATCTACATAAGGAAGAATAGGAGATTGAGTAAACAGAAGTAAAAGCTACCCTCCCGCATCACTGAACAACAGAATTAAAGAAGAGGTGAAAAAAGTGGCGAGGGGAGGAAAATCTACACAAATGAAGAAAAACTAGAGGAAGAATATGGGTCTTACAGAACTGGGAGGTCAACCAATGAGAATACAGACTTCGGAATGCAAACAGTGAAGAGACCCCTGAATGACTGATCTAAAAGCACAAACCCAGATATGAAGATATTAACAGAGAGAATAAATAGAAATGAGGAAAGAGGGAAGGAGTTGATAACTGAGATAACAGCAATAAAAATACAGTGAATGAAATAAACAACAAACTAATAAGCAGGGAAAGCAGAATTAACCAAGCAGAAGAAGGAATCTCAGAGTCTGAGGACTAAAATATGGAACTACCCAAACTGTTAAAAATATAGAAAAGAGCTGGGCTCGGTGGCTCAGCCTATAATCCCGCGCCTTTGGGAGGCTGAGGTGAGTGGATTGCCTGAGCCCGCGGGTTCGAGACCCACCTGGGCAGCTAGACCTCATCTCCATAATAAATCAAAAAATCAGTCAGGCATGGTAGGGCATGCCTGTAATTCCAGCTACTCGGAAGGCTGAGGCAGAAGGATCGCTGGAGCCCAGCAGGCAAGGCTATGGTGGCCGGAAGCGGCCACTGTACTCCAGTCTGGGTGACCGAGTGAGACTCCAACTAAAAAAAATATATATATATATAGAAAAGAAGCTTAAAAAGACAGAACAAAACCTCCAAGAGGTGAGTGATTATTTCAAGAGGACGAATCTAAGATTAATTGGAATCTCTGAGGCAGATAGAGAGACAGAGACCACCCTGGAACAAACATTCCATGAAATTATCCAAGAAAACTTCCCTCATCTCATCATGACCATTCAAGCACAAGAGATTCAGAGAACCCCTGCAAGGCAACAAATGAGAAGGCCAACTCCTAGATACATAATAATTTGCCCACACAAAGTAGGTATAAAAGAAAAAAACCCTAAAGACAACAAGAGAGAAAGGTCAGACTACCTACTGGGGAAGACCAATTAGAATAGCAGCAGACTTATCTGCAGAAACACTTCAGGCTAGGAAAACTTGGCACCCAATCTTCAAAGTTCTCAATGATAAACAATTTCAACAAAGAATTACCTATCCAGTTAAGCTAAGCTTCATCAGTGATGGAAAATTAAAATCCTTCCCAGACATTCAAACTCTAAGAGTTTACGCTGCCCTTAGACCAGCTCCACAAGAAACACTTAAGAGGGTACTAAACACAGAAGAAAGGGGAAAAAAAGAAAGACAATGCCCTTCCCAAGGATGCAGGAAAAAGATTGAAAACACACATGAATAAACCCAAAAATCAAAAGAAAGACAACAAACAAATAAACAACAGCAACAACAACAAACTCTGTAAGAACCTCATGACAAGGATAAACTCTCGCATCTCAATAACTAGCCTGAATGTGACTGGACTAAATACACCACTAAAAAGACACATAATGGCAAAATGGATAAAATATCATGAGGCAACAATATGTTGTCTCCAAGAGGCTCATCTCACCAGAAAGGACACTCACAGACGCAAAGTGAGAAGATGGGGGAGACAGCACACACTATGGTAAAAAATATTTGCCAACTGTATATCTGACAAAGGCCTAACATCTAGGATCTACAAGGAACTCAAATGCACCGAAGGGAAAAAAACAAACAGTCCTTTTAAAAAGTGGACAAAAGACATGAATAGACACTTCTCAAAAGAAGATATACAGGCCAACAGACACATGAAAAAGTGCTCAGCCTCATTCATCATCAGAGAAATGCAAATCAAAACCACACTGAGATACCATCTAATCCTTGTAAGAATGGCAATCATTAATAAAACAAACAATAACAGATGCTGGCAAGGATGTGGAGAAAAAGGAATGCTTCTACACTGCTGGTGGGAATGCAAACTTGTACAATCTCTCTGGAAAACAGTGTGGCAATTTCTGAAAGAACTAGAAATTGATCTTCCATATGATCCAGCAATATTAGGAATATACCCGGAGGAACTCAAATTATTCTACAAAGAAGATACCTGCACATGTATGTTTGTTGCAGCTCTATTCACAATAGGAAAAACATGGAACCAACCATGTTGCCCATCAAAGCAGGACTGGATTAAAAAAATGTGGTACATATACACAATGGAATATTATGCAGCCATAAAGAAGGACAAATATATGGACTTTGCAGCAACCTGGATGGATTTGGAGTCGATCATACTCAGTGATTTATCACAGAAACAAAGAACAGAGTTCCATATGTTCTCACTCATAAGAGGAACTTGAACAATTATAATGCTATAAGAAAGCTACTGGCAATAATGGGAAACTGTTGAGGGGGTGGGATTGGCAATTGAGGAAAACTGCTAAGGGAGGGAGGGGCATACCTCATCAACAAAGATACCTGCATGATCAATGTTTTCATACCTAACCCTGAATTGTACCCCACATCTTCATAATAAAAATTAATTAAAAAAAAAGGATGGGAAACAAAATTTCAGGTGAATGGAACACAAAAGAAAGCAGGAGTCATGATATTAATATCAGACAAAATACCCTTTAAGCTGTCAAAAATATAAAAAGATATGGGGAAGGTCACTACATAATGATAAAAGGTTCAATCCATCAACAAGAAATATCCATCCTAAACATATAGGCACTCACATAGGAGTACCAACTTTCTTTTTTTTTTTCTTTTGAGTTGAAGTCTCACTCTGTCACCCAGACTGGAGTGCAGTGACCACTCCCCGCCACTGCAGCCTCGACCTGCTGGGCTCCAGCGATCCTTCCGCCTCAGCCTTCCGAGTAGCTGGAACTACATGCACATACTACCACACCCGACTGATTTTTTTGATTTATTATAGAGATGAGGTCTCGCTGCCCAGGCGGGTCTCGAACCCACGGGCTCAGGCAATCCACTCACCTCAGCCTCCCAAAGGCCCGGGATTACAGGCTGAGCCACCGAGCCCGGCTAGGAGTACCAACTTTCATAAACCAGCTTCTAGGTAAACTGAAAAAAGATATAGACTCTGATAGAAACAAAGCTATCATAACTGGGGATTTAAATACCCCACTCACAACCCTAGACAGATCATGAAGATAAAAAATCAACAAGGAGATCTGGAACCTCAATGTGATGCTTGACCAAATGGACTTAATTGATAACTACAGAAGACTCCACCCAACAACCACATGCATATACATTCTACTCATCAACACATGGAATGTACTCTAAGATTGACCATATCCTCAGCCATAAGTCAAGCATAAACAAATTCCATAAGATTGAAATACTGCCATGCACCTTCTCAGACCACAGTGGAATAAAAATAAATATCAACACTAACAAAGTTGCCCCAAAACCCACAAAGATGTGCACACTAAATAGCATGATGCTAAACAACTCCTGAGTCAACATGGAAATCAAAATAGAGATTAAAAGATACCTGGAAACAAATGAAAATGAAGAAATATCTTACCAAAACCTCCAGGACTCAATGAAAGCAATACTAAGGGGGGATTAATATTTCTGTGAACACACATGAAGAAAATGGAAAGATCACAAGTTAACTGCCTAACAAATCACCTAAGGAAGTTGGAAAAGCAAGACCACCAAAACCCTAACGTCAACAGAAGAATACAGATCACCAAAATAAAAGCCCAAATTCAAGACATAGAAGACAAAAATATAATACAAAAATGTCAATGAAACCAAAAGCTGGCTTTTTTGAAAGGATAAACAAGATTGATGGACCATAGCTAGACTGACTGAGAAAAAGAGAGAAAAAGCTCAAGTAAACACAATCAGAAATGCAAAAGATCAAGTCACAATGGACTCCGAAGAAACACAAAAGATTATTCAAGATTACTATGTACACCTGTATGGAAACAAACTCGAAAACCTAAAGGAAATGGAGGATTTTCTGACATCACACAACATCCCCAGGTTGAAACAAGAAGAAATCGAGACCCTAAATAGACCAATAACAATCCAGGAAATTGACTACGTCATAAGAAAACTACCCACAAAAAAAAAAAAAAAAAAAAAAAAAAAAGCCCTGAATCAGATGACTTTCCAGTAGAATTCTTCAAAACATACAAGGAGGAGCTGACAACAGTCCTATTGAAAGTATTCTAGGAACTCTCCCCTAATCATTTTATGAAGATAACATCATATTGGTACCTAAACTGGGTAAATATCCAACAAAGAAAGAGAACTACAGGCCAATATCCTTGAAGAACATAGATGCTAAAATTCTCAACAGGATTCTAGAAAGCCAGATCCAACAACACATCTCAAAAATCATCCACCATGACCCAAGTAGGTTTCATCCCCAGGATGCAGGGCTGGTTCAATATCCACAAGACCATAAATGTAATTAAATACATCAAAAGATGTAAAGACAAAAGCTACATGATTATATCATTAGACACAGAAAAAGCTTTTGATAAAATTATCACCCTTTCTTGATAAAAACCCTCGAACATCTTAGCATAGATAGAACATACCTCAAAGTAGTAAGAGTCATCTGTGAGAAATCCACAGTCAACATTCTGCTGAACAGACAGAAATTGGAACCATTTCCCCAGGAAACCAGAACAAGCACTCTCACCCCTCCTGTTCAACATAGTATTAGAAGTCCTACCTAGCATTATCAGATAAGAGAAGGAGATCATGTATAGCCAAATAGGAAAAGAGGAAGTCAACTTATCCCTCTTTGCAGACAACATGATTCTATACCTAGAAAACCCAAGACAATCTGTCAAAAACCTCCTTGCACCAGTAAAGGACTTTAGCAAAGTCTCAGGGTATAAAATAAATGTGAAAAAAGACAACTGCATTTATATACACCAACAATAAACAAACAGAAACCCAAATAAAAAGCACAATCCCATTCATTATAGCCACAAAACCAATGAAATGCCTTGGCATCTTCCTAACTAGAGAAGTGAAAAACTTTTACAATGAAAACTACAAAACACTGCTCAAAGAAATCAAAGATGACACAAACAAATGGAAAAATATTCCATGTTCATGGATTGGAAGAATCAACATTGTTAAGATGTCCATTCTACCCAGGGCAATCTACAGATTTAATGCAATACCCATTAAATTACCAGCAGCATTCTTTCAGACCTGGAAATGACAATACAGGAATTCATGTGGGAACATAAATGACCATGAATAGCCAAAACAATCCTCAGCAAAAAACAAAACAAAACAAACACTCAAAAAACAAAAAACAAAGAGGGAGGTATCACACTCCAAGACTTTAAACTATTATAAAGCTACAATAATCAAAACAATGTGGTATTGGTACAAGAACAGGCATATAGACCAATGGAACAGGACAGAGATTCCAGAAGCAAAACCTCAATTTCTCAACCAATTCATCTTCGACAAATCCTCCACCACCAACCAGTGGGGAGAGTGAAACTTATTCAGTAAATGGTGCTGGGAAAATTGGCTGACCACCTGCAGAAGATTAAAACGAGACCCCTACCTATCACCACACACTCTAAATGGAGCAAAGACCTAACTACAAAACCTCAAACTATGAGAACCTTAGAAAACACAGGAAACACCCTTATGAAAATTGCAACTGGTAACCAATTCCTGATCAAAACCCAAGTGCCCATTCCATAAGAGATAAGATAGACAAGTGGGACCTCATCAAACTGACAAACTTCTGCAAAGCCAAAGAAACCATCAAGAGAGCAGGGAGACAGCCCACAGACTGGGAAAAAATATTTGCCAACTGTATATATCTGATAAAGGCCTAACATCTAGGTTCTACAAAGAACTCAAACACGCTGAAAAGAAAAAAAAAAAACAAAGTGGGCAAAAGATATGAATAGACACTTCTCAAAAGAAGACATATGAGCAGCCAACAGATACATGAAAAAGTGCTTAGTCTCACTAGTTATCAAAGAAAAGCAAATTAAAATCATACTGAGAGACCACCTAACTCCAGTCAGGATGGCCATCATAAATAATTCAAAAAACAACAGATGCTAGAGAAGATGCGAGGAAAAGGGAACACTTCTACACTGTCGTTGGGAATATAAACTAACATAACATCCATGGAAAACAATGTGGCGATTCCTAAAAGATCTAAAAAGTGGCCTTCCATACGACCACACAATCCCCCTTCTGGAAATATTCCCGGAGGAACACAAATCACTCTATGAAAAAGATACCTGCATGTGCATGCTTATTGTAGCATTGTTCACAATAGCAAAAACATGGAACCAACCATGCTGCCCATCGAAAGAGGACTGGATTAAAAAAAAAAATGTGGTACACATACATAATGAAATATTACACAGCTGCAAAGGACAAAATTATGATCTTTACAGCAACTTGGATGGACTTAGAGTCTATAATACTGAGTGATCTACCACAGAAACAAAGAATTGAGTATCACGTGTTCTCACTCATAAGCGAAACTTGAACAATTATTACAATACTATAAGAAAAGAATTGGCAGTAGTGGGAAACTGCCAGTGGGGGAGTGGGATTGGCAGTAGTGGAAAACTACCAGGGGAGGGGGATGGCACACCTCATCAACAAGGGTACCTGCATAGTGAACACTTGTATACCTACCTCTGAATTGTACCCTACATGTTTAAAATAAAAACATTTTTTGAAAATGACAGCTGTAAAGACTGTAACAATGTAGGCAACTGACTATGACATCATAGTAATTAAAAACAGGAAACAAAGTTTATACTAAACTAGGCAAAATATGTAGACTGAAGGAAATATATAAAAATTAGTGGTTGTGTTATGGTTTTGGGATTATGGGAAAGAGAGCTTCTTTTCTCTTTTTAATTTTCCCCAAATTTCCGTAATGTGGTTACATTAATTTTCAATGGAAAACATAAAAACTTGAACACTACCCATTTTCTTTTTTGTCTCTAAGCCTCTACTGCAGCCTCCTTGCCTTTCCAGCACTTTCCCTGCCCTCAAGACACCCGAGAGGATAGCCCTCGACAGCTCCTTCATCTTCACATCTGGATGTGCACAGGAAATACTAACAGCACAGTTTTTAGAAGACAGAATAAGATAACCGGACGCTACGATAGACTTCAGTGACAACTTTAATACCAGAAGATTTTGAAATGATTAAAAATTTTTTTAGCACGCAGAACTGCTAATCCCATTGCATAACTCTACATGAACAGAGCACAGTAACCCAGTCTCCTTTACCACACAGTCCCTGGGTTCAAATAAGATCATAGTTATCAGTCAAGAAAAATCATTAATGAACTCAAGGACTAGACATTGACTCTTTTTCAGTATAAAATCATCAAGTGTAACTGAGGGTGAGAAATACTGTCATGGAATTAAGATTTTTCCTCCTTTATTCCTTTCTGACATACCTTTATGTTTTAGAGCTTAAGTGGGTGATTTTTGACCTTCCACTTGCAATAGTTGGGACCTTGTGCTGAATCTGCTGCATTTCTAATAGTTTCTCCCTTGCTTCTGGTTGAAGGCATGGAAGATGCATTAACAGAAACCTAGCAAAAAAGCACATCATAGTCCACTGCTGAGGTGAAGCATTTTAGTAGACACATCTCTTCTAGGAAGCGTCTCACAGCTTTAGGAGACATCCTCTGTTCCCTGATTAGCAGGTGTCCAGGGATCATATCTGAGGACAGAGCAGAGGAGAAAGCTGGGTTCTGTCCCATCCTTTCCTGGCTTCTGAAGTTCTGTGGGACTGTGGTCTTGTTTTCATCTTCTGCTTCCCCTGGAGAAACACATCCTGGTTTAGCATCTTGAACTCCATTGCAGCATCTAGAACTAAGCATCCTTTCTTGCCACTCACATAGCAACAGGGGGTTTCACTCAGAAAGAAAAACAGACAAATACAGGCATCTCATTTTTAATATTAAAAGTTTAATTTTTGAAGAGAGAAAAACAATTTTAAAAAATCTTCTAAATTGTATCCAATGTGGGTAGGAAGTAGATGTTAAGAGTCATCTGACAGGTAAGGAAATCAGGAAAGGGCGGAAGCTTTATATAAACTCAGTTCTTTCCTTGTTTTTCTCCACATTTCTCATTTCCAATTCCTTACCATTTAGATTTATTCTTATTTGAAAATAGGTCTTAAAATTAAATGACTGGAGTACGAATAGACATTTCTTCAAAGAAGATATAGAAATTTCTAATGAGCACAAGAAAAAAAAAGGATTCAAAGTCATTAGTCACATTAGTCACCAGGGAAATGCAAATCAAAGACACAAGAGATACCACTTCAAACCTACTAGGATGGCTATAATCAAAAAGATGGAAAATAACATGTGTTTGTGGGATGTGGAGAAATTAGAGCCTTCATTCTCAGCTGGTGTTCAGGTGAAAAGGCACCATCATTTATAGTCTTGCAGGTCTTCAAAAAGTTAAACATAGACTTACCATGTGACCTTGCAATTCCACTCCCAGGTATATGTCCAAGAAAATGAAAACATATACAAAAATCTGTACGTGAATATCTATAGCATTATTACTCATAACAGGCAAAAAGCGGAAATAGCCCAAATGTCTGTCAACTGATGAACGGATAAACAAAATGTGGCATTTATGCGTACAATAGAATATTATGAGGCAATAAAAAGAGATGAAGTCCTGACACATGTCACAACATGGATGAACCTTAAAACACGATACCAAGTGAAAGAAGTCGGTCACAAAAGACCACATGGCATATAATTCCATCTATATGGAAAATTTATAGAGGGCAAATATAGAGAGACAGAAAGTTGATTAGTGGTTGTCTAGGGTTGAGGAGGGGCGTGGGGGAAGGAGAGTAGCTGCTCAAAAGTCTGTGCTTTCTTTTGGGGGTGATAAAATATCCTAAAATTGCTTATCGTGATGTTTGCACAACTCTGTGATGATACTAAAACCACTGAGTTGCATATTTTTTACAGGGTGAATTGTATGATGTGTGAATTACAGCTTCATAAAACAGTCCCTTCTCAAACTCAATGACTTTGAGAAAAGGGAGTGACAGTGAAGTTTTAGTTTTGAAAAGATCCCCAGGATCTTCAAGGGAAAGACTCCAGATGCTGATGCTTTGACCATAGGTCATGTTCTCTAGAGGATGATGACCCTGGGGGACACAAATGAAGACACGCATCAGAAGATGCTCTAGCTCCTGACCTCAAGTCCTCATTTCATACTGGCACTGTGACCAGCCAATAAACACAAACACTGAGAACACTGTCACAATCACAAGCTGTTTTTGGAGTCTACCGACTAGAGCTCAGATCCTGGAAGAGTCTGTCCACTTCCCTATTTAGTAAGTTCAACTACCGGAGGAGGTAGGCCCCATACAGAACACAGTTCAGTATGTGTGTGTATGTTTTTTTGTTTTTGTTTTTGTTTTTGAGTTAGGGTTCCACTCTGGTGCTCAGGCTTGAGTGCTGTGGTGCAGTTGTGCTCACTGTAGCCTTGATCTCCTGGGCTCAGGAGATCCATCCCCCTCAGGCTCCTGAGTCGCGGGGACTACAGGCACACACCACCATGCCTGGCTAATTTTTGATTTGTTGTAGAGATGAGGTCTTGCTATGTTGCCTAGGCTGGTCTCAAACTACTGGGCTCAAGCAATCCTCCTGTCTTGGCTTCCCAAAGTGTTGAGTTTGCAGGTGTGAACCACTGTGCCCAGCTGAATGTGTGTTTTTTATGTTGCTTTTCTATACAACTCTTTCCCAGATACCTGTTAAATATAAAATGCCAGGTAGAAGGCTGAGCTATTTGTAATGTCACTGATATTTTTTAAATGAGTCCATGTTAGAGATATTAAAACTGAATATAATTTCTCTCTCAAAACAACAAAGTTTAGCTTATAGAGCAATGGGGCAAATTCCTACTTTTCTGAGATGATTTTTCAATTCTGAGAATAAAAATCGCCCAGATGTTGGTCTATGACTAAGGATATCAGGCTCTTGATTTTGGTGGGAGATGATACCAACAGGAGCCATAAGCACCACAAAAGATGGTAGTCGGGACTCCAACAATTCCAAGCTCTCCACTGGGGTACGTGAGGTTGAAATGACACACACAAGAAATATGGACTGCAGACCACCCACGAGACAAAAGCAACAAATGACAAATTGCACAAGGACATAATCGTTTTTAACCGATGGCTGCACATCAAGGCAAACATTACCTTACCACCCACTCCACCATTGACAGATTTCAGGAAGTGACCAAGATGACAGAATGCACTTAAAGGGCTCTTTTCTTCACAGTTAAAAGCGTTACTGTCATCTGTCAATACTTTTAGAAATTCTTAAATAACAGCTTGAATTCAGCTTTCAAGACACAGATTTGCCCTACTCCACCCAAAAGCAGATCTTAGCTGTGAAGGCCTCAGAGGAAGAGAGGGTGAATGGCATCTTCCTCCTGGAACCTGGTGGCTCCACAGAGTCAGTTATGAGCATCAGGAAGACAGTCCTCACTCCTTTGGCCCTCCCTCCCAGGTCCATGCTGTGGGCAGGCCATCCCCGTCCTCAAGCGTGGTACACAGCACATGTTATCCTGTGCTGGCCCAGAACACGTGTGCACCAAAGAGCCACACAATGGGAAAAATAGGTATGGCTTCACTTCATGATAATCTCGCTCTGTTTGTTTACTGAAAGGATTCTCTTACATTCTGTGATAATATCCTTCCTATTCTGTTAATACTTCAATGTGCTTTTCCTTATGAAACAGAGTCTAGCAGACAAGGGGTTTTGTTTTTTTATGCTTTTACTCAGTGAAATTAAAACTTGGTTGCCTTATGGTGACCTCCCATTAAAAAAAAAATGGATTAGTCTCGGAGCTGCTCTTCTAGAAAACAACATCTATGTCTATTTTCACCACATCATTAAGGCAACTTGGGAGCAAGGTGAAAATGCCCACACATCTTTCTCCGTCTCCTCCCTTGGGTCCTTCCCTTGTTTGCTAGGGTCCCGGCGTCACTCTGAAGGATTGGCCTTGGGGAACTGAGAAAAAGATGTTCTTGGGAGCAGTGAAGCAGGGAGAGACTCAGGGGACAGACTCCAGGGGGAGCCTTGGGCTGAAAGAAATTCAGCCTGTGGGGTGACTTGCCTCTTGCTGATGACTGGTGCTCAGTTATTGCCTGTTTACTTCAAAGGCATATCATTCCTATTGTACTGTAGGTCATTTTATAAGTTCATGCATATGAACAACAACAACAAAAAAGTGACTTCTCAATGGATGTACTGCATGCTCTGTACAAGGTAGAGAGGAAGTACAGACAAGCCCTTGAATGATCCTTGTCCCACAAGGAGAAATCTATACTAATGAGAATTCCATTGTGATCGTCTGTACTGGGGAGATTGGGGACACTAAGGTCTCCCTGAGTAAGTCAAGGACGGCTTCCCAGGACCAAGTGGGGCCTAACTTATAACTTAGCTCTTGAAATGCAAGCAGGAATTTTTCTTCATCCTCATTTTCAAGACAGTTCCAGCCTGAAGAAACAAAACTTACAAGTGAGAAAAGTGGACAGGACTCAGACCAGACCCTGAAGGGGCCTATGGCCTGTCTGGAGACATCCTACCTCCCCTTCCAGGTGAAGCTGAGTGCCCAGGAGTAGAGACTGACTCAAGGCAGATAGAGAACTGGCGAGAGAAGCTGGCTGGAGGGGGATGGGTCAGGAACCCATGACACTTGTCCGGGGAGAGGGCCACATGTCTAGAGGGCAGGCACTGTAGAGGTCCTGAGGACAGTCTACCCTCATAGCTTGAACTAACAAAGCTCATGCTTATGACAGTGCATGCTGCCACTAATGTATGTCACATGCTCCTGTGGGGAGCCAGTTGTACACTCTTTGGTAATTCCCTTAAACACCTAAGAGAGGGCAAGTGTTGAGTAAGTAAAGCTGTGTCCACACTTGAAATATGCAACAGGGTCCCATCAAACTTAACAACATGGGAACTGACATCTCAGAGCGTTTTGCCAGGACAAAGAACTGGTGTAGGGGCTATGAAACATGCTCCCTTTTGATTCATATCCTGGTTAGGGGAGACAAGCGACCGGGAAGAGTTACGAGACTCTTCAGTGTTATGAGCGTTTTTCTTTCCCCCAACCCCTCCAATGAAGAATAAGTATATCATTCACGTTACCAAGAAGACACAGTGCCTCTCTGAGGACAATGGCAGGCCTAACAGTCTTATGCACTGCAAATTCTCTAGAAATATTGGAGAGGTATTCAAGGTAAGACCACAGTGGTAATGCTGGTTTTGTACCTGTCAGAACGCAATGGTCAATTTGCTTATATTTGAATTTATTGTATAACTTTTTAATCTGCTCATATGAGATATTCATGTATAATACAAAAATTTGTGACTCGAAAAAATTTCAAGTGAAAACACAAACTCCCTTGTTTTACTACTACTATCCCATCAGTGTTGGTATATTCTATTCCCATATTTTTATTTATTGGATAAAGACGTTTAAAATCATGCCCAGGATACTGTTTTGTATGCTTTTTTCCTCCATTTAAAGCATCTTTCTAGGTAGCTGTCCTTCTAAGTTTTGAATTTTAATAGCTCTACTATATTTCCTCATGTGGACATATTACTCTTACTGCGGCAAATCACCTAGCACTGAATATTCACGTTGTTTCCGAATATTTATTAATGGAAATAAACACCACAGTGGCCACTCTTACTTATTTATAAATCATTTCATAAAACTAAAAGAATTTAATTGTTAAGATTTTAGCATTAAAACAAAAGGAATACACCAACCCAAACACTCTACACATAAAAAACAGCCTGTTAAAAACAAACAGCAGAACCATGCTGGGAGAAATGGTGGGTTTCTTAAGAATCCTCTCGGCAGGTCTGGGGATGAGCCCACTTCCACTGGTGACTATGAGGTTGGTGAACCGGAAACCAAGGCGGTTTTTGCCCCCTCGGTGTTTACTGACTGGCCATTTACTGATTTGCCCAACTCTCTTTGTTTATTATAGGGTTAGAAAGAAGCTTCAAAGATAATCTAATCCACCGAAAGAAAGGCTTTTAGGAAGGTCTGCTGTAAACCATCCCAGACAGATGGGAATCTATACTGTTTTCAAAGGTCTCCAGATAAGGAAATTCCAAGACCTCTCTTGATAACCCATCCCAGGGTTTAAGAATCTTATTGTTAGGAAATTCTTTCTTTTATCTAACTTAAATCCCTCATGCTTTGGTTTAAGCCTATTTCCTTCTACTCCCTTCCCCCTCACTTAGAGGAAGGCGATGATCATCTGATCACCACCACCTTTAACAGTGTAACTCTTCACATATACACCACTAGCAAGAGATTGCTGTAGTTTTTAGCTTTCTCTTCTCTGGACTATGTACCTCTGGTGTCTTCAGTTTTGGAGACTGCATGCATGTCCTAAATGACTAATTTACAACTCATAGGATCATCCTCACTACACTCTTTAAAATGTTTCTAAATTTTACACTGCCCAATCAGGAAGGCACTCTGTGAAGGCATCAGTAGAGGTTTAGAGGCGGGGCTTATCATTCTAGAAGCCACTGCTCCATCAAGAGGGAATTTTACTTATTTTTTTTTAACTTTTAATTTTTTTTATTTTACAGACATGGGGTACAATTCAGGGTTAGGTATACAAATGTTCATTATGCAGGTACCCTTGTTGATGAGGTATGTTCCCCCCCTTCCCCAGGCAGATTCTCACTACTGCCAATCCTTTTCTTACAGAATTTTGATAGTTTATCACAGCATTGTTCACAGTAGCAAGAACATGGAACCAACCGTGCTGCCCATCAAAAGAGGACTGGATAAAAAAAAATGATACATATACATGATGGGATATTACACAGCCATAAAGAACAGAATAATGAACTTCACAACAACCTGGATGGACTTAGAGTCTATAATACTGAGAGATCTTTCACAGAAACAAATAAGAAGGAATTTTAAAAGACTAAGACTTTAAAAGAGCTAGACAAAGATTTGGGAACTGTTCACCTGGGGTTTTGTTTTCACAGCTTCCGAGGCCTGGGTGCGGTTATTCAGCATCTGCCCCTTGGGGAATCCAGGCAGCAACTAGAAGCTTGCATGTCACTGCTCAGACACACTGGCAGCCCAGCACCTACCCATTATTAGTGGAAGGCATGTGGCTCATGGGCTACTCGAATGCCCTAGGTGCAGAGGCACAACCGCAAAGATGTAGAACTCAGACAGCTGTGACCCAGTGCTCCATATTTTGCTGCTTCTGAGATTCAGTCACAGTTTTTTTTTAAGCCTGTATTTAGGATTGAGAGGAAACAGATTTGAGTGTCACCTGTGTGCTGACAGGGAGTGCGATAAGATAAAGCAATGCCCTGGAAGGTATGAGAGCTGTATTCTGGCATTTAGCTCTGCCCCTCAGTCACGAGATGACATTTCTGTTCCTCTGGGTCCCCATACATAAAATGCAGTGAATTACAGAATCTTTTAAACTAGTCAAAAAAAAGACACTTCATAAATAGAAGCTGTTGTAATAACCACCAAGAGAACAAAACATTAGGTTATCATCAAATATTAGTAGGAAATTCATCACATCTGCCCATGTAAGCACTGCGTGGTGAATTTGAGAGTTGAGTCAATGCTTGGTTATTCATTTATGGAGGTGATTCAGAGAAAATTTAAAATTCTAACTCCATCAAACAAAAATCTATGGACTTTTTTACTTTCCATCGGCGCATGAGTGCTTACGGAATATAAAACTAATTTTAATGTTTCCTAAGTTGAATATAATGAGGTAAGAAAACCACTAGTTGAAAAGAAACCAGAGTTTGAGTCAACACAAATATGGATGGATGGATGGATGGATGGATGGATGGGTGAGTGGGCAGGTGGGTAGATGGATGGACAGATGAATGAATGTGTAAGTGTGTGGGTGGGCGGATGGATGGACAGATGGATGGATGGATGGATGCATGGGTGGGTAGATGGGTAGATGGTCAGACGGATGATGGACGGACAGGTGGATGAATGGACAGATGGATAAATAGATAGGGTAGACAATCTCTTGCTTTGGCTGATTTTGTCACTGACTTTCTTTATCTGGGTATAAGAGCTGACTACTCTATGTGTCCATTTTACCTATACCCTTCTCTAAAGTGACCAGAAAGACACTATTTCAAATATTACTGAATTAGTACCCTGTGATTCACATGTAGCAATATAGCCAAGTGTCATTTTTTTCTCCAATAGATCTTATTAATTCATTCATCCAAGCCTATCTTAAACACATCAGTGTGACTAATAAAAGGAAAATAAGAAATGACACGTGTAACAGCACACTGCTTGGGATGCCTTTCCTTCCATAAAAATAAATGCTAGCTGTTGTCTCTAACATGCTAGGGCACAAAGGTTAAATCCCCAAAGAAGATACATTTAACTGAAGTAAACTATCATTAGATAAGTCTTTTGTAAATGATTTTTTCCCCGGTAGATTAAGAAAAAACGAAGTGTTTGGGGCAAATATGGTCCAGTGTGATACTTGATGGGCAGAGGGAAAGGAGAGAGAAGAGGATGGTATCTGGAAACTGGCTCAATGCTTTGCACTCTGTGGCAGAAAAAATGTCATGAACAGCTAGGCCATGGCAGAGTTTCTAAGATGGGCTTTGAGGTGAAACAGACTTCAAAGATACTGCAGTGTAAGCAACCTTCCACACTTCTTGAAAAAGCATTCCATATGAGTAGGTGTTGTAATTACACTAATTGCAGGCCTCCACCACTGTCGCCACAGCCACTTGACATTCTCACCTAGCTGTGAAGTGTCTTCATCACCAGAGCCCACGTTCAGTGTTGTGGGAATCCGTGGCCCCTCCTGAGGCATCCATGCACTTCATTTAAGCACACTCCAATCGACAATAAACATCACACTCAGCTTTGTAATGCGACATTCAAGCGCTGCAAACAGAATGAGCCTTTGCAGTTTTGAGAGGATTAATGCCTGAGCTTCCACGCAAATAAAAGATGGAACAGATGAAAGTCTGGAAGATCACCAGCTCTGACCAACCTTGCTTGACAGGCTGGAACCTGAGAATTTGACTGCATCAACATGCAAAACAAACACTGTTTGTCACCTGTAGCAAGGAGGGCTCAGACGTAATTTCGAGGCTGGAGCAGTAGGGGACAGAGAAAACGGTACCCTGGGGAATGCAGGTCTCTTGCTTACGTCATGAGAGCAGAAAAGAGATAGAGGAGAAGGAGAGACTGAAAATGAAGGGTCTCTGGGAGGTTCACGCAGGAAGTTACTAGCCTGTGGGACTTAGAGTCTTGAAGCTTGGTCTCAAGTTCACTTAGCTTTGAACATCTGTGAGCATCTTTATTCATGGAATAAAGTCAATAGACAAATGAAAAATACTCTTCCTTATCCTGTGACTCTGGTGTGGGTGATTTACTCGAAAATTTCTAAGTACTCCTTATTTTAACTTCCTTGTTGAAAGACCTGGCAGACATCGTTGATGGGTCAGTCCTCCTGCCACCAGCTCTCCTGGGTACACGCACTGCACTCAAGACACATGGGAGGGGGATGGAAAGAGGCACATGTTCCTTCTCAGTCTCCCTATGCATGTTTTTCCAAGGCTGAATTCCAATTTCTGTGCCTGGTCTTGTACAATTGTGCACCCCTGCTTTGCTTCTTATTTGCAAGTAGATATCTACAACTCACACTTATGAAGGACTCACTCAGTATAAGGCACTGTGTGAATCCTCTGTATGTGTTGCGTCATTCTACTTGTTGACCCTTATCTTACACTGTTTGTTTTGGTAGATCCTGCTACACTAATGGAGCGGTCTTGGAAAACCCATGAGATGAGCAGGTGAGGCCCCTCTCCTCTCCCATGCTCAGCTTCCTGCCACCTTGGGCTTCTGGTCCCAGCGTTCCACTGTGGTTGCCCCCCTGGGGACACTTCTCAGTTCTGGAAGCTTTGTGGTGTGGATTTCTGCTAGGATTTTCCTGGTTCCTAGACCCTGTCAAGGCTTGTGGTAATCTCATAGCATCAGGAGAGCTGCATTGTGAGTTGTTGCTACTGGCTTCCTAGGTTCAATTTGGCAGAGAACAAGTATTTTACCAGCACCCTTTAGCTCCCTGCTGCAAGGGAGAGAGCCCTGTGGGGATCTGAAGTGCCAGTGCCTTGGCAAGGGGTGGAGAGACTCTTGACTATCCCAGGAAAAGCATGTAGGGGAAGCCTACTTCCCCCACATGGATCTACGTGGAAGGCTGTTCTAGACCTTGCTAATGCTGCCATGAGTGTGGCCTGCTTCACTCATATGGATCTACATGGAAGGTTGTTCTAGACCTTTCTAACGCTACCATGAATGTGGCCCTAGGGTTACTGTGAAGCACCTCATTTTCTGAGAAGAGAGCTCCATCATTGAGAATATAGTGCAGAGGTCCAGTTAGGAAGCTGGCCTCTCACCTCAGCACTCATACCTTACGCAGGCCATGGATCCCCCCACTACCCTTCACTTTTTCATTGCCAAAATAACAATAATAATTCATTCTTTCCAATCTTGTAGAATTTGTGTCACATACACTAGCAGCACTAGCTAATAGAGGTGACTGTTGTGACAAGTTAAAAGCTAGTATGTAAGTGGAAGGTACCGATATGATTAAGATGATACAGCCTAGTCTACTAGACTACGTAGGAGGTTATACCTTTCCAGATTCAGATGGTTTATAAAAATAACCAAAGGGCTGAGGCACTTCCTTATATGTCAGAGACTCTCCAGATGCTCTCCAAGGAAGAGAGCACACATTCTGTGCCCTGCCTACTTCATTATTGTTTGTTTACCTGAATTATGGTGGCATGACTGATTGAGATGCGACATCTAATGCTATTTCACTGTAAATTTGTTGCAGACCCTATTGAACATGAAGACAAAGTAAGTTATGATTGAACAATGGAAATAAATAGCTATAAGTACAATGGAAACACAAAAAGCAAAATAAAGCAGGCTATTATTTTGTTCTGACATTAATTGAATAATAATACCTATATTTAATGCTTGACTCAATTCTGTGTGTCAAGTCAGAAAAACAATTGATATAAAATATCTGAATCAGCAGTGACTACTTTTCATTGTCACCAGCTTCTTCTTGCAAGAATCTCTGGAAATAAATTTTGATGCTGCAAACATGCCCAGGGCCACAGGTTAAGACAATGGTTGGCCATAGCAAATGAGTTTACGTGGATTCAGAAGACAATATTGCTGTTTGAACTCCAGAGACACAACTCTTGGTCCCTCCATCTCTGAGGGCACTAAAAGGCCAGCAAATAGGCACTAATTTAAGATACAGGAAAACTGGTTCCATGCCTAGAGAGGGGCAGAGGGAACTGGGGAAGACAAGGGGGTCGAATAAACCAAATTGGGGGCGGGAGTAGAAGGATGTGTCTAGGAGGAGCCTGTGAGCTGGAGGAATTTAATAGATGCAGAAAGTAACCAGACAAAGCTGTGGAACTGCCCCACATGGCCACGCAGCACAGCCCAGCAGATGTGAACTGGAGGTCATCTCCCAAACCCAGAAAACCTGCTGTCCTCCCATTTAAATGAGTAAACCCCTAATCCCATGCTGGATGAGATCAGCTCTCCTAAGACATTCACTCAAGGGGCAGGATGAAGCCCAGGGTCTAGAAACTGAATCAAGGCGTACCTGGAGTATGGGAGAATGGTGTAGGCTTCATCATTGGCGCTGACAAATCTGAAGAGGGAATGTGTTGGAAATGAGGGTCTTCTTCTGAAGCCTGCGTGGGGTTGGAGCAGAGAGCAGGGAGGCAAGGAGAGGCTGTCAGTGTATCTTCAGCACTGCCCAAGGGAGAGCAACTGGGCAACATTACAGCCTTGACAAGCTTGGCAGTTAGGGAGTATTTTCACTGTAAGGAGCAACACCTCGGATCTTCCATCTCCCCCTCCTCTGGGTCTGTATGCTCCTGACCCTGAGGTGGCTGTCCAAATACACTCCCCCACAGAGAAGAGTGTATGTGGGTGTGCAGATACCAAGGACTGGGCCAGTTCAGCGGCCCTAGATCTTGTTGTCACTGCACCACCATCTGTTCCATGCACTCGTTTTCTCCAAGTTTGTTTTTTTTCCCCCTCTTCCTATACACTCCTTCAAGTCATGCTCAATTCAGGAAACATGGGCAAAATCAACTTCTTCAGTCTGCAAAACGGATCCTGTGCCCCTGGCTTGGGGAGTGAAGGAAGAAGGGAGGAGAAAGGAACAAGGAAGGTATAAGACATAGGAAAAAAGTGCCGCTATCATGGATACTGGCACAAGGAAAAAATAAAGACATCAATGGAACTGAGTAGAGAACAGAAGGACTGTAGCAGACCCACCTGGAGAGGAACTTGATGCACAAGAAGTGAGTGCTCTCACCATGTCTGGAACACAGACTGCCCATCCCCTGCTCTGAACAGTCCACTGAGCTTGGAGCACTGTGAGGTGGTAGTTACCAGCTGCCACAAAAGTTAGTGTGGCAGAGCCAGGATCCTGACCTGGAGAGCTGGACCTGTGGGCCCCTGACCACAGCTCTGCATGGCCTCCCAGGGCAGCACAATCTTCGGGGCACTGCACATGCTGTTTGTTGGTGTTGAAAAAATTTCTTCACTATATGAAGAGAAAATAAAAGTTGGCTCTCTACATCCCTCTAGTATACAGTGTACCAAAGAAGAGTGTAAACAGATTAAAGACCAACACCTGAAGCCCTGCAACTTAACAGAAGAAAATGCAGGAAAACATTTTTGTGACCTGGGAGTGGAAAAAGATTTCTTAATACCCTAAAAGCCTAAAGTGTAACCTCTTCTAATGAAAATAATAACATGGATTTGACTACTATATAATTAAAGATCTCTCCTTATAAGGTATACCATCGATGAAGTTGATAAAAGACTACAAATTGATAAAGAAAGGAAAACCCAAAAGAATAAACAAGAAACACAACCAAAAAAATGAACAAAAGGTCTAAATAAAGAATGTATAGAATGAGAAACCCCGAGTAAACAAGCACATAAAAAATGCCTCAGGTCATTAGCAATGGGAGAAATTCACATGAAAACACAATGAGATGCAACTAGATATGCATTTGAACTACAACAATGAGAAAGGCAGGAAATACCACAGCTTGGTGGGGCCTTGAGAGATAAAAGCTCTTGCCGTGGTAATAGAACTGTACACCAATACTGTGATTTGGGATGAAAGTTGCTGGCACTCAAGGAAGTGAGAAGGCACATACTTATTGTATTTTGTCTATTATTCTTTTCTGGCAGCAATTAAGAAAGCAGGCACTTGTTCTATGCCGCCATGGTTCTAAGCCAGAGAAGCTGCCCAGGTCCATTACAGGGTATGTATGAGGATGCTTCTGAATGTCTTGGTGTGGTAAAGGGTGGTTGGATGCTCAGATGTCCACCACTGGGGGACATAGAAGTAAAATGCTGGACAACCCCCTCGAGTCCCCTCCCACTTGTGGGAACTTTTCTGTCCTCTTAATAAATCCTGCTTTCAAAAAAAAAAAAAAAAAGAGGAAGAAGAAATAAAATACAGTATATATGTACTATAAATGAAACGAATATAAGGAACAAGTTAGACTGATCTAGAATCATGTGAAGTAGATAGTAAACAAGTGCTGACTGGAAAAAGGAAACAGTGATATTTAGAGCACAATGCCATTTGTGTGAATTAAAAATATCTTACAAAACAACTCTACTTATAGTTCTATCCCAAACACTTGATGTCAGTCTGTGTGGAGAAGAGGATTGTGGATTAGGAGTTAAAGGGGAAATCACACATGGAGAGGGTTTTGTGTAGACAAGTGATGACAGAGCTATGTTCACCCAACTCTTTGCACTCAGTACAAAAAAAAAAAAAAAGAAAGAAAGAAACAAAACCAAAACCTTTCAGTAGGACTATAATGGAAATATATTCCAGACAACCTGGTCAGCCAGACCACAGGCATGATATTCCCCTTATATATTTCATTTTGTTATTATTGTGGAGGCAAGACATAGCAGTCTTTAGAGAAAGTCAAGTTGTTTTCAAAAGTTGTCCTCTCCTCAAAGCAGGACAGATGAATTACTAACTTGCTGACAATGTAACCTTTCAGAAGTTGGAGGGATTAATGAAAAGAACTATGACTCTGGACCAGTAAAAAGCCAAGTTAAGGCTGGGCTCGGTGGCTCTGCCTATAATCCCAACACTTTGGGAGGCGGAGGCAAGTGGATTGCCTGAGCCTGTGAGTTCAATACCAGCCTGGGCAACTTGATGAGATCTCATCTCTACAATAAACCAAAAATTAGCTGGGCATGGTAGCAAATGCCTGTAGTTCTAGCTACATGGAAGGCCGAGGCGGAAGGATCGCCGGAGCCCAGCAGGTCGAGGCTGTGGTGGCCGGGAGCGGCCACTGCACTCCAGTCTGGGCAACAGAGTGAGACTCCAACTCACAACAAAAAAAAAAAAAAAAGAAAGAAAGAAAGAAAAAGAAAAGAAAAGGAAGGTTGAGGTGGAAGGATTGCCGGAGTCCAGTAGGTCAACACTGGGGTGGTTGTGAGTCTGCCACTGCAATCTAGCCTGGGTGATGAAGTAAGACTCCAACTCAAAAAAAAAAAAAAAAGCCAGGTTAGTGATGGAACATTGAGAGAAGTTAGCACTTGGTGATCATAAGAGTCTGGGAAAGACATGCTGGGCAGAGTTACATGACAAATTTAGTAAGTGCTGGATTCCCAAGAGCTACCTTCAGAGATCCTGATTTCTCAGGACTAGAAAGGACCCAGAGATGTCTGCAGATTCCAAGCCAGCTGTGCCACAGATCACCTTTCCCAAGACTAGAGGAACACGTTTCTAAAAGTTCAGCGGAAAGAAGGATGTGGTTCCCTGACTAGGTCTAAGACAAAAAAGACGGCTCAGGGGAAACAGGGCATTCAGCGACTAGGTGCTAATAACAATGAGATGTTGAAACCTATACAGATGGGTTCAAACACAGCAAGGGGCAGGAATGTGGAGAATGGCTGATGAAGCAGGATGACACAAAGGAAGAGCTGTCACCTACACCCAACACCAAGGAGGCCTGGGGCGGGGCAGTGTCAGAAAAGGGGAAGTCTGAGAATGAGTTCCAGTTTGGGAAGAATGCAGAGGACAATGGAAGGAATCATCATTGCATGTTTAGAGTGGGCGCAAGGAATGGCTCTTGCCCCTGGGACAGGTGTTCCATCTAGTATCCGTCTAGTATTGCAGATGACATCTGAGAGCAGAAACTTTAGTGCTGATCCTGTTGGCTTCATCTCCCCATTCAGAGGATGATTGTCAGTCTCAGTCCCAGAACAGTAGATTCAGATTCACTGAAGCTGAGAGAGGTGGAAAAACTAAAAGGGAGCATTGAGCTGCTCCACGGGTTCATGTCACTGGCCCAGATTACTATAAAGGAGTTTCATGGAAGGAGCTTACAGATGTGGCTGCAGAATTTCTGGGGGGGGGGGTGTCTCTGAGCAACCCCAGAAAACCTGGGAGATTCAGGAGATCCTCTGAGGTCTTGATTGTTAAAAGGATGGCTGGGTTGGAGGTTAGGGTTCATGCATTTTGAAAATGTTTAAATAGTGAATTTCAAGTTGCTGGATGAATAATTAAACAGGCAGCTTATAGAAACTTAGGAGAAAAAGAATATGAATGCGGTAATTGCTAGGGACACAAAGGTCTCCATTATAGCTTGCGACAAACTCCCCTCCTTTCTTTCTCTGAAAGCCTCACCATATGAGAAGGGGGATGTTTGAATCTCTGCCTTTCAAAAGTTCACCAGGTGACTCTGTAGTTCATTCAGGTTGGGAACGTTGGTAAATCGTCAGATCCCTCCAAAACCAGAGATTCAATGACTATGATTTGCCAATGACATTGCTGTATCTATGACTTCTTATTTTATCTAGGTTTCTTCTGCTTTAACGTTACTGAACACGCTAACATCTTTGACAAGAGAGGAACATCAAGCCCCAGAATCTTTCCTTAATTTCTACTCCAACAACTGTGGCCATACCCTGCTCCTCCTTTCCTATCTGCCCTTAGAGCTGTCTGCATAATTACAACCTACCATTTGTTTTTCATGAAACCCTCAAGCATTCTTTCATTTCCCCAGTAAATATTCTCCTTCTGAACTTCAGACTCTTTCTCTTGATGTACTCATACTCTCTATTGGTATTTTTCTTTCTTTTTCCCTGGCATCACAGGCCTGCTAAAACCATTCTGGTTTTCATTCAACTAAGCAAGTCTATCCACTTATTAAACACGTCTGTGCCCATGTCAGCCCTTTCTCTTCTCTAATCCATACCTCTTGGGTTCTTAATGTCTATAAGTCAGACTAATTCTTTTTGTCTTCCAAACAGAATTCAACCCAGAATGTGTTTAGGGTGTTTACTCTGTGCCAACACCCACCCTGAAGTGTGTAAGTCTCTTCCCACCCCCTGATGCTTTAGCCTCAAGAAGGCATGGACACGCATACCTGAAACTCCCAGGGACTCCTCAAGTCTAACTATGATTTAGTAAGAAAACACCTCCTTCTCTCTTCTTCTCACACCATGCTAAACATTTAGCAGGTACTCAAAATTTTTCTTTGTTTTATTGGTGAACGAATGAATAGATGAACATATGGTGGTTCAAATTCAGTATTATAAGAGGCTGGAAGAGAAAAGATTAGAGTGGAACAGAGGTGGAAGGCAGCCAAGCAATTATTACTCAAATAAGAAACATCATATTTATAGTCTGAGTCTATGGGAAGAGAAACTTTCTTTCCCCAAATTTCCTGTGTTTATTGTTGATGGGATAATGTTCTTTTATATGTACACTCAGCAGGGCATCTCAGTGAAGGATGATCGCTAAATCAATTTAAAAGATAATCTGAACAAACGTTTTCTCTATTATTGTCCTAATATGTACTATACAGTACAAATACTGTTTGTACAAACAGCTTTTCAATTTCTTCTTCAACTTATTTGTCAAACCATCTCTAGAAAGAACTGAGGAATAACATAAAATCTGAAAAAGAAGACTTTCTCAGGAGACATCAAAAGAAGGGAATTTTAGGAATGGGGCACGAAGGGACATCCCTGGCCCAGCCAGGGCTTCTGACTGATGTCATACTGGCTGTCTGAAATTTCTGGGTAAGTGTGCAAATTATTTAGGGAAAAAAAGGACATCTTCACCCCCACATCAAGCTCTCAGGATTTTTCTGTAAAAACCATTTTGTCAATATTAAAAAAGCAATCACTTATCCAGCACAGTTGAAGCAACATGTAGAGATTCGGGAAAGGTTTTTAAGGATCATTAAAAAAATCCTAATTCTTGATACATGATTATTTGCTGATCATATGGAAAATACATTAAAAGAATCACTTTTGGCGTTTTTCACTGTTGCTTACTTTTCATTTCTGTTACTGCCTTTGCAATCTTCTCTAGTTTTCGTTTTATGGAAAGTGTGCAGCGTGGCTCAAAAATTTTTTTTGTCCTGAAAGATTAATCACTGGCTAAGGAGGAAAAAGTCCCGCATAATTAGAAAAAGTATTGCAAAGCCTCAGTCTCTTCGCCAGAACTGACGACATCATTCAGGGGGCCCAGTTGTTCATAAATTATAAAGACTTTCAAGACAGTAACAGCAGAGCGTTGTTCTAGGGCAGAGAACTCTATTGGGTCCAAGAAGCCAGCTCACTCTTAAGGTAACAATGAAAGAGAAACTCTTGCCAATGGGAAGGATGATCACATCAACCTGAGAAATCTCTTCCCAAGAATGGCAAACAAAGGCCTACTTTCTTCTCTATCAAAGGATGGCTCCTCACATCTATAATCCAGCACTTTGGGAGGCTGAGGTGAGAGGATTGCCTCAGCCCAGGGGTTCGAGAACATCCTGGACAACTTGGTGAGACTTCATCTCTACAATAAATCAAAACTAACAAAAAAAAATTAGCCGGGCATGGTGGTGTGTGCCTTAAAAAAAAAAAAAAAAAAGAAAGAAAAAGAAAAAAGGATGGCTCCTCTCTTTTCAACCTAATCACACAAATCTTGACCATGTTCTTATTCTCTGTATATGTTTCATTTTAAAAGTTCTCACCATGCTTACCTCCATTCTGTCCCAGGAGATTAACATCCTGCACCTTTCCTCCCCAGCCAAATTCACAGCCAATCCAATCTAGCATAAGCTCCATTTTTAGAATGTTCTGGAAAGTTCCCTGCCCAGTTCTAATATTTCTGGAATAGTAAACTCTTTGTAATCTCTAGGGTATACCCTTTTGGGAAATACCAGTTCACCCTCACAGCAGCAGTAGACAATCTTGTGAAAGAGAAAGAAAATCTTCACCAAGGATTTGAGTCTTGAACTCTGGGCAAGTCACTTAGCTTCTCTGAGTCTCAGCTCTCTCATCTATTAAACAGGAACACCATCTTCCCTATCACCTCCTTGAGATTACACAAGAAGCTAGTTAGGCAGCATTTACTAAAATGCTTTGTAACCTGTGAAAGTACTTTATACATAGATCTTATTTTTGGTGATTTTCATGTTGCTTTTGTTTCTGCATTGCCAACAAACAATAGGCAGCTACCAATTCGAGTGCAGAGGACACTGAGCTGTAGACCACTGCATGTGGTTTTAATTCTAGCTGTGGGATGGTATGCAAATGACCTCCCCTCTTCAGGCCCCAGTCTTGTCATCCATGAAACCAAAGGTCTCAACCACATCACTGAGATTCTTAACAGTACTAAAATACTTTTATTTTATTTACTTCTTTGACAAAACAGGTATTGGGTTCCTTCTATATACCAAGTAATAACCCGGAATTGTTGAGATAAAAGATGGGCCATTTCTTCAAGGAGTGTACGGACACTCAGCTTATTCCAGAAATTGTGCTTCCTGTTGGTGAGAAGAGGGTGAGTGAGGCCTGGTCTCTGCATCCCTGGAGCTCAGCTGGGGGGATAGCCAAGTAAATAGAATAGAAAAACATTCCATGGCAATTTATTCCCTAGAGGTTGGTCCCTGTGTCGTAAGAGTAGAAAAGAGGGGCTACTGCCCAAGGATGTGTTTGTGAAGGGTGTCCTGGATGAACTGTGGTGAGTGTCGCCCTTGTCTAGAAACACTTCATGCTTATTTATACCTTTGCACATGTTCTTTCTGGTCCTCTCGCTTCTCTCCTTGATAGTTAATTTGTGGAGCATATTACCTACAAGTGGTGGCACAGGCTGGACATGGTCACGAGGGAAAGACATCAGTAGACCAGTTCCCAAAGGATGCTCATCTAGACTAGTCCTTATTAGACTCTAGAGGAAACTTCTTGCTTAAGGATAATAGATTCTGGTCTGATTCTTGCCTCAGTACATTTTGGGGAGAATTTTGAAAGGCAGAAAGGCAAAAAGTTGGTATTTTTTCTCTGTATGACGCAGCTGTTGGTGGAGTTACTCTTTTCTACTATAACAAGGCACTTCTGAATTATATGATGAAGTGTAGACTGGTTCTCACAAGAGCAATGAAAACAGATGTGTCGACAGCCATAAGAACAAATCAGGGACTGCAGATGACTAAGGGACGGCTCATACAACCAAGGGCTGGCTCAGACGACCAAGGGATGGCTCAC
Organism: Cephalopachus bancanus; assembly: GCA_027257055.1. Taxonomy (NCBI): domain Eukaryota; kingdom Metazoa; phylum Chordata; class Mammalia; order Primates; family Tarsiidae; genus Cephalopachus; species Cephalopachus bancanus. The sequence continues at coordinate 2,065,645 of JAPVLO010000329.1, read as the reverse complement.
ACTGCAGCATCACAGTCACGCTTTTGGGGGAAGCGGGAGGACACGAGTCAGACCCATGGCTGTGGAAGTCTGGTCCTTTCATATGTCTCCAGTGTCTCACTTCCAAAGAACTCCTAGTGGCATTGGGTGCCACAACTGAGGCCAAATGTTGCCTGTGTGTCTGATCCAAATCTGTTAGGCTTGAGTCCTTGTTTCTTGTGAAATATTTAAGTGAAGGTGATGCAGAGTAAATCAGAGCAAGTCATGTTTTCCTACAGGTATGAATCAACCTAGTAAAATCCTAGATAGCAAACTAAAAAATTAGCTAATCATTCTGTGACTGACATAGATCTGACTTAGAGCTGTGAAGCTAATTATCTAAAAAATAGAGTCCTTCAGGGTCACCAGCTACCATATGAAACCCATTTACAAAAGTCCCTGTAATCCAAGACATAAGAAACCACAAAAATCTGAAATAAATATCCAGCCAGCAGAGAGAATCCATAAATGTACAATGCAAAGAAAAGCTCTGCTGTGGTTCCTTCCCTCCTTCACACATGGTTTGAATATTCACTCCACCATGTTCACTCCACATAAGATTCTGTGATCGTTGTGAGGGAACCTACAATACTCCAACCATACAGAAAGCACTAAGCTCAGTGACAAATGCCATCTTTGCAGACACATAAAACCCTAAGTTCTGTGGATATCTGTACAGTGAGGGCAACCTGGGTAGATTTCAGCAGCCAGAAGGCGATCATCTCCAAATTCTCCACATCAGTTTCAGTCTCATAAAAGAGCCTATTCCATAAAGAGTGGTTTTCCTCAAAACAGTTGGCTTTGATTGTGTTCTCTTAGCAATACGCGTGTGTCTGGGTGGCAGGCAGTTTGACAGGAAGACGTTGGGATGCTATATGTACAGATGATGTAGCAGTAGCTCCATGTGCCTCTTTAAGGGGTCTCTCCAAATCAATGTTTTTGCTTGTTTCTGTTCTATGTGTCATTTATTTTAATAATCTGGTGTTCGGCTAGCAACCAAGCTTTTTCAAAGAGCTACTGAGCACTTCTAGAATTAAAACCACAAAGAAAAGCCGGGCTCGGTGGCTCAGCCTGTAATCCCGCACCTTTGGGAGGCTGAGGTGAGTGGATTGCCTGAGCCCGCGGGTTCGAGACCCGCCTGGGCAGCGAGACCTCATCTCTACAATAAATCAAAAAAAAAAAATCAGCTGGGCATGGTAGCGCATGCCTGTAATTCCGGCTACTTGGAAGGCTGAGGCGGAAGGATAGCCGGAGCCCAGCAGGTTGAGGCTGCGGTGGCCGGGAGCGGCCACTGCACTCCAGTCTGGGCGACAGAGTGAGACTCCAACTCAAAAAAACAAAAAAAACCCACAAAGAGAATCAAAAATATTACTGAAAATGGAAAAATTGTCTGCAATGTCCAAGGCAGAGCACCTGTGTTGGGGCTCCTGGTGCCCAGCTGGTCCCTGCTCTTGCTGCCTTCTTATCTGGTCAGCTGGACTCTCAGTCCTTGAAATCTCCAAAGTCTCTCCATGGTCTCCTCCCTCTTCCCTCACTCCAGCTCAAACTGCTTTTGCCACCACTCACGCAGCACCGACATGGCTGGCTTGGCAAAGTGCCCCAGCACTGAACTTGAGTATCCTTCCACCCTCTCCTGAACACTCACAGCTCCTTGCCCAAAGATGACCTGGGCTCAATCTGTTTAGACTGACAGACAAGGAAAAGACTGTGACCAACTGTAACTCACATATTCATCACTGATACAACTCCTCAAACATGCTGGTTTCTGAGACATACCTGCATTTAATTTCCCATCATAAACGCAGCAGGGAGAGAGCAGAATGAGAGAGAGAATCATATTTAACAATGATTGTCCAGACAGAAGCTCCCACTGTTTCCACTTCAACTCTACATTGTATTCCCTTTTTGAGAAAATAACAAATAAAAGAATTTCACTTAGTTTGAAGAGAGAACCAGAAAGACTGAACCAAGACTACAGAGTTTAAAAAGCTGTTCTTAGCAATGCTCTGATATGCAATTAGTAAAATTTAGCAGAAGAACCAACTGCCAACAAGGTGTAAAATAATTAACTTTTAACATAACTGGAAGTGAATAATTACCTGTGTAAATAATCATAAAAAAGAGAAAGGTCAGTAATATACTTTTCCAAATTCTAGAGACAAGTCACTACAGAAACCAAACAAAAATGGATAGTATGCATACTTTAACACAAGACCAGAGACTTGGATTCTTATAAATATTAAAAATTTTGTGGGAACACGGAAACACATATTTTGGGGGACAATCCGGAGATCTCTTTTCTTTCACTGCTAGTGGGTTGTAGAAAAGTAAAATTGATTTAGAGAAGGCTACTTGTGACTTTGCCTCAGGCTATTAAGGTATCATAAAAAATTTGATTAAAAGTTGTAAGAAGACAATAAAGGAAAAGAAACAAAAAAGGAAATAGCACTCTGGGAAGTGTTCATGAAAGCAGCAGTGGAAGGGAATCTGACACAAAAATAGCAGCACTTTGGGGAGGGAGGGACAGTTATATTTTGAACAAGATTATCCTCTCTCATAAAGCCAATGTGATTTCAGTGCAATCAGTGCATCCCTAATGTACGAAATCTGACATTATGAGATGCAGTAGAGGAGAAGCTTGCCTTGGAATGATTAGACTCCGAAAGTCTAATCAAAGACATTCTCCATGTTATCAGACACAGATGTGCAAGCCCAGGAGAGGGCTTCTTATTGGAAAAGACTGGCAATAGAATGGAGTGCCTTGAATTGAATTCATCTCCTCATCATACCAAGGCCCACATATACCTGGAAGGCTCTTCAAAGTCTACACACACAGAATAATGTTCAACACATGTTTGCCTGTGATGTGCTCTTAACCTACACCCAAATCTTTATAAGCTGCTCCAGAAACGCGGGCTTTCTGCTGTAACAGAGGCACACACACACTACTCATCTAAGGAAAGAAACATCCAGATGTCGGGATAGAGCTGAGGGGGAGCTAGATGAACCCACAAACCAAAGGTCTCATGTCAGCCAACACCAATGGCTGCTTGATGCTGGCTTGAGTACATTCTGGTGCATGTTGATTGTGTATTTACACTCTGGGTAATAGAACTTAAGCAGATCTGCACTCCCTCAAGTGAGAGAATCGAAGTAAATACCCTGGAACATAATATCGCTTTCTCCTCTTTTCTTCCCTTTTTATAAAAAAAAGAGAGAGAAAAGGAAAAAAGATACGTTTCCCTCCTTTTTGGCTACAATATTTACTTCCTAACATTTTATTTTATGATTGGGAAGATGTCAGGTATGAGTGCTACCTACTCATTAATTAAACCTGTATTCATTTTGAAGTTTATAGCTTCAATTCTTATCTCCAAAAGATGCGAATGGAAGGAATTCTTAAAAACAAATGAATAATAACACATATTTCTTTTTTAAAAAAACTTAAGTTTAGGTTAAGAAGTCCTGTGGTGTAACGATGGTTGGGTCATACAGGGAAGTGGATTTCTCTCCATTATTTATTTGCTTTGAAAAAAAATTATTCACACAAAAAGAAACAATAAATTGTTTGCTATTTACTACCATCTCTTGACAGTAGAACTGGAGAGGTAAGCTAATAAAGACCAAGGGAGATTCCTTAGAAATAGCTGTTGTGGATCTTTCTTTTCTCACTTTTTCCTGGGTTCTACCATGGAGATTTAGTTGTAGCACCTCTGACACATTTCACATTCCCCAGACAAACAGCCAAAGTAAAAGTGTAAAAGAGCCAGGTTAAAGAGATTACCAATTTCTCTCTTATTTCCAACAGATCCTTCCAGATATCCTTTTTCTAGCTTTCTGCCCCAAAGTGCCAGCATCATTATTAACAAAGGGCAGCAGGAGGGTGTTCAGGAGAGGCCAGTTATTCTGAAAGAGCCATCATTTGGGAGATGGCATAATAAATTCATTAGGGTCTTCAACGCTGCGGGTGATGAGCCAGTATACACACAGTGTCAACGCTGAGATCATGCTCTATTGTCATATGTATTTTTCTTATTTTACCTGAATTTCCCTTTTCAAGTGGCTCCAATTTCCCAGAATTCAGGTCACTTTGTAACATCATCTAATACATGTTTTTTTACTATTGTCACCACTTGCTTTTCACTTTTGTATTTATTCCACTCTAAAATAAAATTCTCCTTCATTTAACTGCTTTAGTCTATCAGTTGAATGACAGGATTCAAAGGTGAAAATAAGTATTATGAGAACTAAAGAGCATGTAGGTGTCACAAAACTGGAGATTATTCTGGAGGATCAAAACTCCCAGTCCACTCCACTATTCTCCTAGTGCTGGGAGCTACCTGTTTTCAAAGAGGCAAATGCTATCGCTTTGTGCAGTGGAGAGGAAACTGATATTTTAGGTAACTGTGCCCATGTCTGACTCTCCAGTCACCCACCTGTCATGTCCTTCTTGTACTTAGCTAGGGTCATGCCCATGCTGGTCTAACTCCCTCACTCAACACTTAGGAGCTATTTCAGGTATTGAGAGCGTGGACTTTCTTGGGATTATGTGACTTTGGTAGAGAAGAAGATTCTCCATGTGTTGGGGAAACACCAAGGATAGGGGACAAAAATGTCAAGGCCACCTCTCATCGGTGTTCATCAGTAAGAAAAATGTGACAGAGGCACACAACTTGCATTTTCCTTCAAGAAAGAACTTGCCACTCAGTGCAAAGAGTGCAGATGAGCTCAGAACCCTGGCTGGCACCTCGTGCCCCTGGGAGCCTCCTTAGTTGTTGACTGCATACAGCCCCAGCTAGGGGACGGAGAGCCATGGATGCACTAGGGCCTGGCTGTTCCAGCCCAGCATAGCATTCCTCTGGCAGGCAGTCTCAGATCCGGCGCTCTGGATGAGTTGGCTGAGACTCAGCAGATGTGCCCTGTGGTCCCAGGCTCTCCCTCCCAGTCTACTCTCTCTTTGATCTCCCCAGGTGATACCCCCAAAACACCTCTTTTGCTCCTGTGTCCCCTGAGCCACGCCTCCTAGAGGACTCAGCAGGCAGCCTCTGGTTTCCATGACCCCCTCTGGAAAGGCACATTTGCTTAAAAATATTCCCTTACTCTCCCTATATCACCAGGTAATGGGCTATAACAGCATCTAAGAATATTTTTATTATTAGAGGTATTAAGAAGACAGAAACAAATAACTCAAGTATTAGTATGTTTGCCAGGACACTGAATTAAAAAGAAAACTTGGAGCTTGTTTCTCAGATTATTCTAAATTTGACAGAAATATCTTTCATCAGTCTTACTACCTTCACCCTGTTTGTACGAAGGTCTCTGAGTAAAATACCCTTAGGGTTTCTTGACCCACTTTCCTTCTTCTAATGTGGTAGTATTTTTTTGACTCTTGCCCTCCAAAATTATATTGTAGCTTCTTATTTCAGATTACTTGGAATTTGCATTTCTGAGATTAACAAATAGCGTGAATTTGAACATCCTTGTGTTCTTATATGGATTGGCTTAACCCTGTTTACTTAATAGTAACTTACAGATTTTACTGAGTTCAGACAAATAACTACTTAACTTTAAGTAGTTATTCTACTCAAAGTTTTTTTAACCACCATTTTCAAAGGCTCTGGTAATATTATTTGTTGGACACTTACTATTGCTCCATAGAGACTGGCCATGAAGTCTATATAATTTCATTTTTGAACCAACGATTTGAATGACAAAATAGCATCATTATGAAGTGTGATAATTGCAACAAATCAAAAAGCGGTAACTAGCACCTTTGACGGCTGTAAGAAAATTAAAACCTACTTTGGTCAATTCGAAAAAGTGTTTTTGAACAAGGAGTATGAAATTTAATGGAAATAAGTGGACAGCAATACACTTAAGGAGAAAATCCCAAGTGTATAAATACAGGCTGGAAGTGTACTCACTGTGCCTGACCACACTAGGAAAAGGCACAGGAGTCACAGAAGGCCACTTGCTGAACATCAGCCCTCAGAATAATGGTATCATTTAAAAAGGAAGCAGGACACAGGAGCAGGAGTTGAAGTGGAGTGGGGAGGGCTGTGAGGTAATCAACAGAAAGTGGAGAGTCTTTGCTTATGAACCAGACCCCTCCCGTGTGGAAAGAGAGAAAAAGCGGGCAGGACCAGCTGTGTGGCTGATCACAGGAGCAGAAAATGAAGGCTTTGAGACTGTGATCTGGAGAAGGAATCACTGCAGGGTGGCACTGTTTATGAAGCTTCTTATACAAAGGTTACCAAGTGAAGGATGGTCTTTGTGCTCACAGCAGAGTTAACCAAAGCTGTACTGCATCATTAGGGATTCGAGCAGAAAACGTAAATGCCACTGAAGCCAAGAAGGTAACTTAGTACAGCAAGTGACTAAGTCCAGCAAGCTGCTAAGAGCCACAAGGTCCTCTTGGAATTTTTTTCTGTCCTACTTTTGATAGAAACATGAGCAAAAAATAATGCCCCTTTCTTCTCAACTCTGCAACAAGTAAAATGACTGAATCATCACCATGCTAAATAACACCTGAGCCTCAGCTTCAGGGAGACAATGGAGCCAGACAGAGACTGTGGCAAGCCAGAGAACATGTGCTTTCACCAAATGGGGCGAGCCACACTGTAGGGTGGACTATACTTTAAGGGAGCCACGCAGTCAAGTTTCCTAGGAGAAGCCAGGAATCTACATCTATGTTAAAATTTTAAAATAATTTTTTAATTTTGAAAAAGAATGAGTTCATAAAAATAATATATGCACATCATTCACAATGTTGAAAATTAAAGTGTACTAAAGGCAACATCGTGCCTCCCACTCTGAGGTGACACCTCAACTTACAGAAAATGGCTTATAATGCCAGTTCTTCATAAACTTTGACCACTGGAGTTCTTCTGTCATGGTAGGTAGGGAGTTAGCTATCTGATGTCTCTCATCCTCTGGAGTCCTCCAATTCTCCCAATACACATCTGCCACATTTCCTGTTTAGCTTACAGTCATCCCCCAGTATCCCTGGGGGGTTGGTACCACCATGGATACCTAAACCTGTGCATACTCATGTTCCTCAGGGGGCTCTGTGGGACTCTCCCTAAAAAGTCGGTCCTCTGTATATGCAGGTTTCGCATCCTGCAAATATTTTGATCCATGCTTGGCTGCAGATGCAGAATCCACCGATATGGAAGACTGTATTTATTGATTAAAAACCCATGTATAAGTGAAGCCGGACAGCTCAAGCCCATGTTGTGCGAGGGTCAACCATAGTACTGAACTTAATGCTTATATCATTATAGCTCTCAGTGCTGAGCCAAGTAGCATGTAAATGATCATTTTTCTTTCTTGTTCATTTTTTCCTCCTGGAAATGCTAGTTGCCTCTTTTTAAAGTTTGCAGTTTTTATATTATGCTGTCACTCATTCTTCCTGGTCACATCAACATTGGCACTGCATCCAGACATTTGTCAGTTCCACTGCCTTCCCTGGGGCTGTCCCTCTCAGCGCCTAGGCCTCCGTGGCCATGTCCCTTGGCGGTCTTCAGCTCTGGGGGTGCCTGGATGTCAGGCCAGGATGCCCTCCTTTTGGGGCTGGGCTCCCCTGCAGTTCCTGGGCTGAATCCTGGCTTCCAGGATCTGCCATCCTCCACTCTCTTGATACACCCCTCACCTGGTGGATGCACATCCTCCAGGAAATCTTGAGAATGGGCACACGGGAGAAAAATGTTTGATTTCTCTGGTATGGTAATGTTTTTAGCCTATCCTTACATTTGATTGAAATTTGGTTGAATAAAGCATTCTAAGCTGAAAATCATTTCCATGGAATTGTGAAGGCATGTCACCACTGGCCTCTGGTTTCCAGTGCTGCTCCTGAAAAGTCCAACCTAGTATGGGGCATTCCTGATACCCTCTTTAGGCAGTTTGTCTTTTGTTTTTTCCTCTTCAGAAACTTTAGGACTTTCTTCTTTATTCTTAGTGGTGTGAAACCGTATAAAGATCTGCCTTGGGCCAGTTCGATGGCTCAGCCTGTAATCCCAGCACTTTGGGAGGCCGAGGCGAGTGGATTGCCTGAGTCCACGGGTTTGAGACCCACCCGGGCAACTTGGCGAGACCTCGGTCTCTACAATAAATCAAAAACTAGCCGGGTGTGGTAGCGCACGTCTGTAATTGTGGCTACTTGGAAGGTTGAGGAGGAAGGATCGCCAGAGCCCAGCAGGTTGAGGCTGCTGTGGCTGGGAGCATGCCACTGCCCTCCAGTCTGGGTGACAGAGTGAGACTCCAACTCCAACTCCAAAAAAAAGATCTGCCTTGATTGTACTGAGCACCTCTTTTATTCCTTTTATGCTGTTCTCATTTTGAAGTTCTTAATCCACTGGCAGTTGGACCTCTTGGCATGGTCTTCTCTTGTCCATGTTCAGTCCTTTTGTTTTACTTTCTAGGAGGGCCCCTTAGTTTTATTTTCCAATTTGACTACTAAGTTTCTTAATAATCTATTATTCTTTTGTGGTAGCACCTAGTTCTTGTTTCTTTTTATTTTTTCTTTTGAGTCTGGGTCTCACTCTATCACCTAGACTGGAGTGCAGTAGCCTGATCATGGCTTACCACAACCTCAACCTCCTGTGCTCAAGCAATCCTCCCTCCTCAGCCTCCCGGGTAGCTGGGACTAGAGGGACATACCACCATGCCTGGTTAACTTTTTATTTTTTGAAAGACAAAATCTCGCTATGTTGTTCAGGCTGGTCTCAAACTTCTGTGCTCAAGCAATTCCCTACATCAGCCTCCTAAAGTGCTGGGATTACAGGTGTGAGACACCATACCTGGCCTAGTTCTTGTTTCAAAGACAAAATATCATTTCTTTTGAATAACATAATAATTATTTGATGACTTCTTTGACCTTGTACATTATCTCTTTTCCCTCTAAATTCCTGTATCTTTTTTTCTTTTTATTTTAGTCTCATGTGAGAGGACTTCATCAAATATTTGGTGGTCCATAATTATTTTTAATACACTAATGTGTATCACTAAGAGGCTAATTAGACTTTCTCTGGACGGGGTGGATCTTGTTAATGAAGAGCATCACTACATCACAACTAGGTGGTGAGCTAGGTGGATTGTTGGATCGTCTCCCACTATTAGTATCTGTAGCTCTTTTTCTCTATGACTATTCAGTTTCTTCGGAGAATTGTGTGAAGGGAACATGCATGGACCAGGGATCCCGGATTTTTATTTGATTCTCTGGTTTCAGTCCAACTCTACTTTCTGTTGTGCTTAGTTTCTCTGAACTTGAAGCCTTGCTAGTTCAAATTCTCCAGGCTCCTGAGGAGGTGGGAGGAGGTGTGATGACATCTGACAGCATGGAATGAAGAGAGGGTTCTAACTTCCCATAGAAATAGTCAACTGATGGGGTTCAGGATGTGCTACCCCAAAATATGGCACTTTAACATTTGAAAAAACAGCAGAAGCAGGAAGGTCTCTCTGACCTTCTCCTCTCTCTCTTGAAGCCGGACATTAAAAAATTATCTGACTTTCCTCTAATGTAAGTCATAAAACCCTCATTCTTGAGGCGCCCTCCCTATAGCCAGAGGAAAGGAACATTCTTATTTGTGAAGACATGGGACGCAGAGAAGAATCTGAACAAACAGGCCTTGATAAGTCTCCTTTCTATCACCACTAGGTCAGACACCCTTTGTCCAAGCACATTTCCCCTTGGCTGCCCACCCTTCATTAAATTTGGCATAAAAATACATGGGTTTCCTTGTTTCTTAGAGTCTTCATTTCTGAAGGCTCCTGTGTCATATACAATTGATAGCAAATAATTTTGTATCCCTTTCTGTTGTTAATGTCTTTTGCTAGAGCAGTTTCAGCCATGAACCCTGCAATGGGCGAGGAAAAGATGCCACTTTTCCTTCCCTCCACAACCATGCTCCATGCTTATGCTGGCCCTTGTTGGTAGTTTTGAAAAATATGTCAAGATGGTTCTTTTTGAATGTGAACATCAAACAAAAGTTAAATGCTCTAAAGGGACAGAAGAGTTAAAAGATAAAATTCTTGGTTACTCGGCTTTCAGATGTGGATGTTTGGAATTTATTTCCAGAATTTAGAACGTCTTCTTTATGTGTGTTCTTTGGCATTCTCCCCCCACTGCAGCCACACAATTTTACATATAGTCCAATTAACTTAAGTAAGGGCAAAATGCCCTAAAATTTTCAAATAAAAATGCAAACACTGCTGGGAAAGACTATTATGGCAACAGCGCAGAAACAGATCCGGCGGCTCCCAGGACATGCCCCTGAGTGAGAACTGGAGAGTGTCCTCTGCATTTTTTAGGAAGGCCCACAGAGAAAGACTGAAATTAGACATGCACAATCAAGGACCACCTGGAACAGGTGGGGTGTGCTTGACTTTATTGTCCAGTCACGCCCAGGAGGTGATATCCTCTGGTAACAGACTGGGAGTTGCTCATATCCCAGGCAGCACTGGAAAGCTGACATGAAGAGCTCAGCTCATGGATCCACTATCCTTCTCCCTCCAGCATCACACCTGTCTGTCTGTCTCTCCTCTTTCAGGGTGTCAACAGTAGGTCCTCATTTAACATGTGTCTGTTTTCTTCACTCCATGTCCATGTACCCCTGTCTCTATTTCTTTGGACACAGCTTTTGGTCTCTATGGTCTCCTCTGTATTACCACACAAAACAAAAAACAGCTGACACATTTCCCACCTCCAAAGCTCAGATTTCTCACCATTGCCCACGATAAAAAATATACTAGGCCCAGTGGCAACACCATTAAAAGATCAAACATCGCACATCCGCTGGAAACTCTAATTTCTTAAGTGTTCTTTCCCTAACCCCCTACCACTTTTCCGCTGCCACAAAGAAAATAGACTCCTTGCTGTTGACTCTACTCTTTCTCCACTTAAAAGGGAAAAGAAGAAAAGAAAGTTCATGGCTGGCAACTTCAATTTCCTTTTTGGTCCATGTACATAATATATTAAAACATCCTGTATTATATGGGACCAGAGCAGGTGTGAGGAGCAGGGTCAGGTCTGGGGGTGAGGCTGAAGGAGAGCTGTTTCGAGAGAGAGATAGTTTTGGGGTGGTGAGGAAGGCAGGGGGCAGAGGGACAGAAAAGAAAACATACGTCAGGGGGCTCAGACACAAGCACGCTGTTCACCACAGCTGTGGGCCAGGCCAGGGCGGCTGGATGGTGCTTTTCTTAGAAATCTGTCAGATGCTTTGTAGTTACCACTTAATTTTACAGATGGTCAGAGAAAGTGCTTGTATTACTTGCCTAAAGTTACCACCGAAGGCTGATTAATACAAGATGTCCTAACACAGGACTTAGGCGTAGGGGGTAGAAGCGAAGGAAGGATTCTAGTCTCCCTGCAAGAACCAAAGTCGTATGTTGGAAGCTATGACAGCGAGTCATGTCTGAAGGCAAATTGGTCAAAATAAATCACATCAGGACCATGAAGTCAAGAATCTCAACAGCCCCCTTACTCCACGCTAAGGCTGGCTCTTGAAAAGTCACACCATTTTTATCCCTTTCATGCTTGGAGCACACGTTATTGGCTATCAACAGAAAGCTGGGGAAGGTGCCAGAGATAAGACTGAATGCTGAGCATGACACTGATTCATTGAGGGTAATTAGGAGATATTTGACGGGAAAGCTTTCTCAGGGGGACTGTGGGGTACGGGGGTAGCTCCATCCATTTGGTCAATTGGCATTGCTTTCTTTGGAAACTGAAGTAATATAGAGAACTAAAGTGACCTTCATAATAATGAGGATATGTATTATAAATAGACTTGAGACATACACAATTTAGCATTGAGGGTAAGGCTGATCGAAATGAATTTTGGGAGTTCCCTTCCTAATGAAAAGTCAGATAAAGGAAAAGAGATCTAGTCATTCTGTGTTGCCAAATTGGTAAAAGCTTTTGAGGACAAAGTAATAATATAGATATCGCCTGGGTAACAGACAAAAGAGATTTCAGGAAAGATTGTGGAAAGCAATTTTCTGTTAAATGAATCCTGTTTTCTCACTGACTCGCATTATAAAGTCAAAGACACATGGTGATGAGAAAAAATGTTGGCGCCTGGAGGGAATGAGGTTCCAAGAGCAGTAAAGTAACTCAGGTGAAATAAGAGATTTCAGGAAATATTTAGGTTGAAAATAGTTATCATATTAAATACTAAAATATCACTAATAATACCATGCTCAATCAAAGGAAATCACTGAGTAAAACACTGACAATGAAAGTAGAGTGTACTCTCATTCATCCTCTGATGACATGGCTATATCTGTCACCCTACCTCATACTGATCCCATTTAGGGTCTTGCAGCCTCCAAGGTTTAGTAATTTGTTTCAGCTTTTCACCAGCCTCTGAGCACATGAAGAGTTTTAACTTCAGATTCAAGGTACTTGTAAAATTAAGAAGTGAGGTCTCTATTTTATCTCAACTTCTACACGCTTTTTGCTGGTCTGGTTGGTCTTTGAGATATTTTGAAGATGTTAACTTCTTCAAAGATGTGTTCCTCTAGTGAAAACATTTGATTCATGTTGTTCATTCTTCTTCTGTATGAACTACTTACAGGTTCTTAGAACTACTTAATCTCATAGAAAAATTTAATTTTAGAGATGGGATATTAATCTGTTTTGTTCACTTATGCCTCTCTAGTGCCTAGCAGAGGGCTGGCATATCAAAGGTAATTAGTAAATATTAATTGACTATACTCATGAATTCAATCTCCCTTCTCATCTGTTCCTTCCTCTCTTTAGACTTACAAAAAACATTTTCTGTCCAACACCATGCTAGAGGCTGAAGATACAACAGTCAGTGAATGAAATAGACACAGTCTTATGCCCAGATGGAACAATTTTTAAAATTACAGAAATAATTTTGGTCAACTAAGAACTACATATACGGCAATGGTCCCCTAAGATTATAATACGAATTTTTTACTTTTACTTTTTCTGTACTTATTTTAGTTGACATGTAATAATTGCACATATCTATGGTTTATAGTGTGATATTTCAGCATTGTGTATACATACCCATCACCTCAAACACTTATCATTTCCTTGTGTTGTGAACATTCAAAATCCTTTCTTTTTGCTATTTGAAAATATACAATAAATTGTAGTTATCATAGTCACCTTACATTTCTGCAGAACACCAGAATTCCTTCTTCCTACCTAGCTGTGACTTTGTATCCATTAGTCAACTTCTCCCTACTCTCATCTCCCCACTCCTTCCCAGTCTCAAATATTCACAATTCTACTATTTTCACGAGCTTAAAAAATGTTCTGCTCCTACATGCAAATGAGAACATGTGATATTTTATCTTTCTGTGCCCGACATATTTTGTGTAACATAATGTCCTCCAGGCTCACCTATGTTGCTGCAAATGACAGGACTTAATTCTTTATATGGCTGAATAGTATTCTGTTGGGTATATCTACCACATTTTCTTTATCTACTCAACTGTTGATGAACATTTGGGTTGATTCCATATCTTGGCTGTTGGGAATAGTGCTGTAGTAAACATGGGAGTGGAAGTATCCCTTTGATATACTGATTCATTTTCCTTTGGATAAATATGCAAAGATTGCTAGATTGTATGGTAGTTCTAGTTTTCGATTTTTGAGAGACTACCATACCGTTTTCCATAATGATTGTGCTAATTCACATTCCCACCAAAAGTCTATAAGAGTTCTTTTTTCTCCTCATCCTCAACAGCAATTGTTATTTTTCATCTTTTTGGTAACAGTCATTATAACTCAAGTAAGATGAGATCTCACTGTGGTTTTGATTTGCATTTTCCTGTTGATAAGAGATGTCAAGAATTTTTTCACACATTTGTAGGCAATCAGTATGCCTTCTTTTGATAAATGTCTATTTACTTCCTTTGTCTACATTTTAAGCGGATTATTTGATTTTTTTTCTGTTGAGTTATTTAAGTTTCTTGTATATTCTGAATATTACTCCCTTGTCAGCTAAATAGTTTGCAAATATTTTCTCCCATTCTACAGGTTGTCTCTTCACTCTGTTGATGGTTTCCTTTGTTGTGTGTCTATTTTTGTCATTGTTGCCTGTGCTTTTGTGGTCTTAGACATAAAATCTTTGCCTAGACCAATGTGCTGAAACATTTCCCTTAAGTTTTTTTCAAGTAGTTGAAGCTTTCATTGTAGAGGTCTTTCACACCCTTGTTGTAAAAGGTATTGCTTTCTTTATGTATTTTTCAGCTAGTCCATTATTGCTGTAAATAAACATCACTAATTTTTTATGTTGATTTTGTATCCTTCATCTTTACAAAATTCATTGATTAGTTCTAAGAGTTTTTTGGTAGAGTCCTTAGGTTTTTTTTCCTCTTTAAGATTATGTCATCTGTAAACAGGTACAGTCTGAGCTCTTCTTCTCCAACTTGGATATCTTCTGCTTCTTTCTCTTGCTTGATTGGCCTGGCTAGGACATCCAGTAATATGTTGAATAAAAGTGGTGAAGGTGGGCATTCTTATTTTGTTTCATTTCTTAGAAGAAAGGTTTTCAGCTTTTTCTCATTCAGTAAGATATTAGTTGTGGGTTTTTCATATACATATACAACGCCTTCATTATGTTGAGGTATGTTCCTTCTATACCTAAATTGTTGAGAATTTTTATCATGAAGGCGTTGATACATATTTAGATATAAAAATACTTACCACTATGCTCCAACTGCCAACTGTATTTAGTACAGTAACATATTATACAAAGGATATCCCAAGTAAAACACTGACAATAAAGTCAGAGTGTATTCTCAGAACTTCTGAGGAGCAATAGGCTACCTACCATAGGCTACCTACCATAAAGTCTAGGTAGGTAGTAGGTTAGACCATCTAGGGTTATAGAAGTATATTTTATGATGTCTGTGCAATGATACAATTGCGTAATAACACATTTCTCAGAACATATCCTGTCTTTAAGTGACACGACTGTAATTACACAACAGTATGTGACAAGGTGCTTGGAGAGCACTCAGCAGAGGGACTTACTTTCTTTAGTGGTTTTCTGGTAACTATTTGAAAACTTCCAACAATACAACTCTCTACTTAGAGAGAAAGGAAGATCTATTTCAGGACATATGTAGTTGCTTCAAAGTTCATCTTTACCCTTAGCAAAGACACATCTTCCTATTTATTGTCCCTCTCAGTTGCTTTACCTCTGCCTCTTTCTCCCCTCTCTTCCAGGGAATAGTCCCCTTGGAACACATGAACACTGCTGTTCCACTCTGCAGGATTCTCTCCTCCAGGTCAAGTGCTTCTGATTTCTTCCATTATTCTTTGTATGGAATTGGTCACCATCCTGGTCAGTGTTCTTGACACATATTCTTGAAGGATAGCTTATAGTGCCCAGAACTGAGCAAAATGGGCAGGACAGAAAGTCCAATCATCACCTCCCCCTGGACACCAGGTGATTGTTAATTCAGTATATGCTCAGCGAATTTTTCTTGGCAGACATGCCATATACTAACTAAAATTATCCTTACATGTAACTAAACCAACACCTCTCATACTCTAAGTTGCATGTGAACCATTTGGGAAACTGGTCAAAACCAGCCATCAAATTCTAATTCAGGAAGCCTAAGGTGGCTTCTGAGATAATTTCTAACAAGCTCAGAGCTGTTGGACTACAGACCATACTCTCAGTAGCATAGAAGTCAACTATCTAAGGCCAACCACCTCAGCTTCTACCTGAGATGCATCAGTAATTTCTGTGAACCTATTTGATCCTACCAAAATTTCATCTTTAGAATTAATTCATAGTTTTATATTTTTAAATTTTGATTCAATAATTCCACATATGCTCCCCTCTTCCTAGTTTTATGCTGATGATTTTATTATCACAAAAATCTTATTTTCCTTAATGGTAAAATGGAGTAATATTTGTCTTAAGATACTTCTTAGATGATGAACTGACATTTAAAGTGAAAAACATCCTGTATAAATTTAAGTTATTATTATTGTGTTAACAAATGCTTTACGTTTGATTATTTCCATGAAACAACTTGAAACAAAATGGTGTTAAACGAACTTCAAGTTAATTTTATAAATTTTACATGTTACTAGAAGCTACCAGAGATATATCCCTGTCTAGGGTAGTATACTTTTCATTGGACCTTTCATTAAATTTTATTCTTTTCATTCTCTTCAAATCTCTGGACTTTTTCCAGAATTATTTTCCCAGAAACACCTGTTCGATTTGTTACGGTTGCTTCCTTGTGTAATACTTAAATAAAGGAGAGGTTTAATCCTAGCTCAGCTGTAGAGCCTCAGCCCATTTCCTCTGGGACATAAAGCTATCTGGAAACTCACTGCAATTCAACCAAGATCAGTTACTTAGAAGTTAGGTCTGTAGAATTCTATTCCCTTTTGAATAGGTTTTCTCGTGGCTACTTCCTTATCAGAGACAAATTCCATGGCACAATATTATAGTATTATACATTCTTTCAAAATTTTTGTGAATTAAGTAGGAGTAATTATTATTAACAGATTAGCTCGATGATAACTCTGAGACACAAAATTGTGAAATGGATTATCTAGAGTAGGTTGCTTAATCCCAGTAAAAGTCAAGCTAGCTAAATTATGGCATAAGAAGCACTGAGAAGCATACATCACTGCTATTGCCAGGCCTAGATATGATATAAATAAATTTATGTTTTCCCATGGTAATATTCTGTATGTAACTGGAGTCTAACAATCTAATTGGAAATGAAAATAATATAAAAGAATGGGAGCAGTTGACAATGTGGAAACACAAAAAAATGAGTTGAAACGTCTATAAGCACATATTGGGAGGAAAATTTTGGATTTAAGACCAAGACATTAACTGTACAGCAGAGACTTCTTTATGGTCCTTTGGGCAGTTGCTGTAATGTGTAGGGGGGACTCTGCATTCTCTCCCCATCATGTATAATATGCCAAAAACTCCTTCACAAGGTCTTTTGTTACTTGAGAAAAAAAGTAGAACACTGATTTGATAATTAATCCAAAATAAATGAACTTGAATATCATAAACTGACTATTTTTGACATAGGTGCTCATTAACCTCATTTATAAAAGGAAAGTAATGATTATATGTTACTTAAGCACTAATACAGAGAGTAACCATATTTGACTTGAAAGCAATAGTAGGGCATTTTCAAGTGATCACATTACAAAAACGGAGTAAGTAAAATATTTAATATGCAAACCCAAAGGATCTTTCAGTAGAATCAGTACTCTCATTAGAGTAACTTCTTTTTATCTACAAAAGCAAAAAGTCAAAGAGCATAGGGTAGATCAACTTAGGCATTTTAACTTTAACAAAACTCCACTTAATACATGATTTACAGTCAATGAAAACATTAACTGTTGCCAAAACATTTTTCCAAGTGCATATGCTTTCTAACAGACACAAATATGGAATTGGAATTAAGACAATATCTAGGAAACTCTGTCCCAAATACATCTGCAAACATTTATTCCGGCACTTAAAATGCATAGACAGATACAAAAGATGCAAGTATGCTAAAATTGGGAATCATGTTCAGAGTTCAAAAAATTATTATTACTTATTAGCTTCAATAAACCTCAAGTCACAAAATCACTTTCAAAAAGATGTGTCCAAAAAAAAAGAAAAAAAAAAAAAAAAAAAAAAAAAAAGATGTGTCCTCACCAACTGGGTTGCTGAAAGATGACACTGGTATTTACACTGTGAATCATGTCCTTAGATGAATTTCTTTTAAATTTGGAATTGTCTGTACAGATTATCCAATTACAAAACCACTTTCCAGGCAGAGACTAAAGAAGTCAAAAAGAAGCTAAAGAAGACTTTTAAAAAACTATACTAGTCAAGTTAAATTGGATTAAAGAGGTCTGATTAGTTTATTTTTTAAATAGTAGACAGAAAATAAAAAATGCTCCATCAAAGAAAGAGTCAACCCCAAAAGTAATTCCTTAAGATACTAACAAAGTGTCTGAAGAGTGAGCTGAACTTGACTCTAAATTTGCAAATAGGTCTAAATCTTCAACTTAGTTTTTGGGACCCCCACAGATGAGTTTGTTTCTTTCTTAATGATTACTGTGCACTGTGACATAATTTTACCTGCATATTGCTTACCTTTTCCTTCAGAACATAAATTCTTTAACAGCAAGGGCTAGGAATCATTAATTTACATCTCCAAGGTAATCCTATCCCCAGGAGATAATAGTAATAATAACAATAATAATTAACAAATGTTTGGAGGGATTAATGAATGAACAAATGCTTCCAAAATTGATCAGGCTGTAGAAGTCTGCAGCTAGACTTGACTATCTCTTACACAAAAGCTAACAGTGGTAACTGCACAACACATTATTAGTTTAAGTGGATATTAAAGACAGGCATAGTAAAGAAATGAAAAGGGAGGAGGAAGAAATTCATGCAGAGGAGCAGAAATGTTGCCCTTTGGAAAACAAGGTCAGACAGTTCAGTCCAATGTGAGAATTAGAAATGGAGTTGCTCGTTTTGAGCACAGGTTTTCTACAGTCTTTGAGGGAAAAGGCCCAAGAAATAATTGCACTTTGACTTGCAGATGAGAAATGAACTCATGGCCAAATGGTGTGCTAATCACAGTCCAGATTTCACATATATTCTTACTCTTGTGAAGTTGTCTGAAATTATTTATATGGTTCTTAATGAAATATTCTTAATCGAAGAGAAGGGCTTGAAACTCAGTCTTGGAGGCAGGATGGAGTTTAGGGGTCACCATACTGCTATGTATTCTGACAATAAAATTTCTGTTGACTCTATTTCAGAAGCTATGCAACTCTGACAAGATGACCCAATATGTTGGTGGAAAAGTCAAGTTTAGAACCTTATTGCCTGCCTCTTGGTGCCAAAGTTTTTCCTGCTACAGCTCAGTGTGCCTCAGTGGAACATACAAGCACTATGAGTCAATGGCGTGCAGGACTTAGAGTCATGTTACATGCTAAACACACACACCCAGTAAAGAGGCTACTAACATGCCTGGAAATTCTACAACCAGCCTAATTGATCCCCAAGAGCAGGGACTTTCAGAGAGCATGATGGTAAGCCTGAGAGATAAATAAGAGCTGGTGGATATGATAGACATCTACATCTATTCCTGAAAGTTCCCACCATGCCCTCAGAGATGGGCAGGCATAACTACCTGGAATTGACTTATTTAGTAGCATGGCTACTGATGCTTATGTTTGCATTGGATCAAAACTACACAGATTATAAATTCCACATGAGGGTCTTATTTATATCTATAATCCTCATGGCATCTAGAACTGTTGATGCTTTGGGAAGGAAGAGAGGAAGAGAGGGGCACGTTTACAGGTTTGTTTCTTATCTGAAATTTCAGATACTCTTGTCTTTGAAAGGATGGGAAAATGCATGCTTCAGGATAGAATTCCTCCCTTTATGATCATGGAGAAATGTATAAAACCCACATTTGAGGGAGGAATGTGTCAATTATGCTACTTCACCAAGTATGCACATCTGTCGGAGGTAAAAGACACATGAGGAAAGTATTACTTGATCAAGTTTGTTCTCACTTATGCTCCATCCTTCACTGTGGTGTGATCTACAGGTTATCATTTTGCAGTATGGAGAGTGAATTCAGTCAATGTTAAGCAAACATTCTCACATCTGAAGGCCCTCCTTCCATAACACAGGTAAAACTCATTAAAGTCAACTCAACTGGCTCCTTTGGAGGACAAAACGAAAAGGCCACAAAGAATGAAAACTGGGAAGACTTCAAAAAGCAGAGGTGATATTCCAACCAGGTTCTTGTCTGCTCTCCATCTTGGTCCCTGTATCTATGCTCTGAAAACAAACACATACAAATAAACTTTGAGGTTATGAGGAAGGACCCACAAAAAACTAGAATTATCTTTTGGAGGGCGGGACCCTTGTAGCACACTTGAAATGTGTTTCTCCAGATCAAATCGTCAACCAAAGTTTTTATCTGGAAGTTTTCAAAAGGTTGCATCATGATTTGTGAAATAAACATTTCGAGTTGTGGCAAACAGATGACCGGTTCTTCCACTATGGCAATCCACCTGCCCACACTGAGTATTTAGCAGTTTTTGACTGAAATTAGCGTGACTCCTGTGCCTCACCGTCCCCGTTCACTGGATCTTGCCCTGAGCATTTTTTTGTTTTGTTTTATTTCCCTGATGAAAAATCCTCAAAGGACATTTTGCTGATGTGGAAGAGGTGAAACAAAAAAGGGTAGAAACACTTAAGGCAACACAATTGACAGGTTCAAAAACTGTTTTGAGCAGTGGAAAAAGTATCTCGATAGGTATATTGCATCAAAGAGAGAGTACTTTGAAGGTGACTGAAATTTAAACATGCAAGAATAAATACACAGCTTTTTATAAGTAAATTCTGTTTTTTGCCCCCCACCCCCATATGTTGTTATTTTTGACTGCAATTAGTGTCAGGGAAATCAATGTCCTTTTCACAACATGCTCTTGTTATTTCTTTTTCTCTGTTCAATTCTATCACTCTTGAATTGAATTCACCTTGCACATTCAGGTATTTGACCATGTGCTAACCTTTTTTGGGGGGGGTGATTCAAATGGCCAGAATTATTATTCATTCTTAAGAAAGTAAAAAATCTACAAAGCATCTTAAAAAGCTCTCCTCTAAGTTAGCAGCCAGATTCATAGTTTAAAAAAAAAATACATGCACATGTGAGCATATGTGCACGTGTGTGCACGCGCGTGCGCGCGCACACACACACACACACACACACACACACACACACACACACACAGAGTTATGAACTGAAGAGACGTCAACACCCCTTAGAGGTTACAGGTTACTTCACCGGTTAAAGAGGAATGTGCTGAGTTGAAACTGATCTTTACATAGGTAAATACATATTTCCACAAGAGACCACTCAATTATCCTCCAATCACCATTGTTAAGGGGCTAGGGAAAAGAGGTCTACATTTTCCAGAAGAAAAGGAATTCCTAATAAAGACCATCTGTAACTTGGCCCTCCATGCTATCAATTAGGAATACTTAAAAGACATTCCCCTTTACAAATACATTTCTGCAACCTAAAGAAAAGGGGTAAAATGTCAGTAACAAATAAGCCCTTGATGAACTCCTGACATAGCAGAAAAACAAAGAAGAGCCCACCCCCATCTTAGAGAGAGTCACAGAAAGACATAGTAGCCTCTTCTGTTACTGCATGGGGTACAGTGAGGGGAGGAAGACAAGAATTTATGTTTGTTCTTTTTACTCTGTATCTTCAGAGCTGTTGGAAACTATTCTCAGACTAGAGCTGTCAAGCATTTTGGCTGCAGATTCTTTCCCTCAAAGCAGCTCATCAACAGACACTTGACTTATAAACAGAGGAGGAGTCTCTGATGGAACTGATCATGGCCCTTTGTGTTGGCCTTGGGTTGCCATGCTAAGAGGAAGCTTGGGATATTAGGAATCCAGCTTGCAAATGTGTGGCCTATAGTGTGAGTCACCTACAAGGGAAAATAATTTTAATAACATGTTTTATACAATCCAACATGGGGTGGGACTCCCACAAATTATTATCTTTTGGAGGGCAGGCATCTTGTAGTACAGGTCTAGGAACCCATCGGCATCAGTGTACCAGCTGGCATTGTTGTGAGAGGTTGTGAAAGACTGCATTGGGCTTCAGTGAATTTTTTTTTTTTTTTTTGGCTGGGGATTCTTTCAATGTGTTTACCTATTTCTTGATGGGTGAGCAACCTGTCAGTACTGCGCTGCTGAGTATTCAGTAGTTTTGGACCCCAAACAGCATAACTCTCATACCCTGCCCTCCCTATTCATTGGCTTTTGCCCCGAGTGACTTTTTTAGTTTCCCCAGATGAAAAAAAGTCCTCAAAAGGAAACATTTTGCTGATGTGGAAAACATGAAATAAAAAAATGGGTCTGCCATTGCATCCAGTCTGTGCCCTGCTGTCTTCTGGGTTAATGGAGCTAGGAGACTAGATAGAGCATGGCCAGACCAGGGGCCTTGAGAGCTGGCTGTTCCTGCAAACCAAGGCTGGCCAGAGTCTGACATCCATGACTTACAGTACTTTCATACAGTCTATACATTTTAGTGATTCTTTCTTATGCATATTTCCTCAATCTCCTGAGGAAGTAAACTCCACTGAAAAGTGTCCTCTTCTTCTCAAAGCTCCAGCCCACTCCATGCTGCTTCTCAGCACTTGAAAGTCTGTTCACCTCTGTGGTAACTCTGATTTTCGGAGTTACAACCCAGATGGGCAGAGATGAAGCAAGGCTAGAGTCTCCTTCCAAGAGGTCTGCGTGGTGTGTAGGAAGATATTTCATCCTGTTTAAAGTCATCCCATGTCTGAGCTAGGACAAAGGTCTGACGACCTGTGACAGGGTGTCACCCACACCCATATGCTGGCTCTGGTGTGGAGTGGATGGACATCGCCCACATGCTGCTCTTCCCCCTTGGATGGTAATACACTTGGCTCCCTTGCCCAGGTTGACCTGGAGCACATGCAAGGTGAAAGGTGTACAGTCATACAACTCTAACAGGTGGGCTTTGTTCCATGGAAGACATAGGTCTGTGAACAATAATGAATGGATCAGGTCATCAGTGACAAGTCACTGCGTTTCAAGTTCTCTGTGGGTGGGACCACATCTAGTTAGTCACTGCCCTCGCACCTGTGCCTACTTGGTGTTCAACAAACATTTATCACATATATGAATACTGTGTCTGAGAGGGGGCTGGGGAATGAGATGGGGGAGTTCTGGATTGGGAACTGAGCAAAGGCTTAACATCCTACCAGAGGTGGGGCTGCAGGGAGTTGATTGGTAGCAGAAATGCACTGATGGAAAAACTTGAGAAAAGAGATGCTGTTTTGTGGGCAGCTGAGCTGCTTCATCTGATCAATCTCTAGGGACCACCTTACCAAAACAAGTAAAGACACAGCGCACTGGCCCATCAGAGGATGAGTGACACATTCCCATCAAGAATCTGATGTTATATGACTTTCAATTTTAAGGAAAGAGATGGTTTGTGTGAAATATAGAAAAGCATCCCACAAAAGTAGCATCATGGTGATCCTAGATATAGTATTATTTTTTACTTTAAAAAGAGGTACCACAATTTTTATAAAGTATATTAAAATCTAAAAAGAACAGTGAAACTAGCAAGGTTTAGATGGTAAGATTTCTAACACTAATTTCAAAATAACAAATACTTTTGACTTTTGAATACTTATAATTACTTTACTATTACCCCATTTTTGCTCTTATTCATATAAGACAATTTCTAATATTGATTGTCCTGCTCTGATAACTTCACAGCGATATTTATTTATAAAAACCATTAAGGTGCTTATTATCTGCAAGAAAAGTCAGCAGTGGTTACACAAGGTAGTTAAAAAAGTGAACCAAGGTCTAATACAACTGAAAATTGCAAATTGTAGCCGTTATTACCATAACATTAGCAGCATCTAGGGCTTACAAGGCTAAGGTGACAATAAGAGATAATAATACAATGTCAATCTCACAGTGTGATGATGAGAAAGTGGAGCCTTAGGATTGAACAGTAATACAATGGGTTTTTCTCCCATTCTTATTGTATCTGCTTTGGAAATATCGAAGTTTTGACAATTTATAACATTCTTATATATATTTTTAAAATTTCTAATTTGGTGGGATAATTGCTTTGATAGAAATTTAATCTTTTCTTATTATAATAGCTTTCTCTTTAGCCTAATGGAGAACATATGAGTGTTTGATCCCTATACAGAATGCTTGCAGGAAAGAGTTCAAGCTAGAACAGAGAATATATTCTGTCTAAATGAGATTTTTAACAGGAAAAATAAATAAATAAACAAAACCCTGAAGTGACCAACTTGATTTTGCATTACGTCTCTCTATTAATTAATTCCTTAATTTGAATTTTATTGATCACATGATAGTAACAATAGGAAAAATAAATCTGACATGAATGCTTTACTATGCACCAGTCACTGAGATAAGCACTTTACATACATTGTATCATCTAATTGCTGCCACAATCCTATGAAGCAGACCTTATTGCACTCTCTCTCTCTCTCTCTCTCTCTCTCTCTCTCTCTCTTTCACTCTGTCTCTCTCATCTCTCTGACAAGAAAATCAATCAGTTGAGTATTTTTTTTGTCCAAATGCCCAGCTAGCTAAAAGCCAAATTGTGAACAGAGGAGGAGGTTGAATTCAGACTGCTGGGGCCAAATCCCAGAAATTCTGCCCATGTAGAATCTATGTGCCCATGAACAAGTCAACCTTTCCATGTCTCAGTTTCTAAATCTGTAAAATTGGTATATTAACAGTGGCTACTTCATAGAGTCTTCGTGCTGATTGTATAAATTAACACATGTTAAGATCTAAGAACAGTATTGAGACCTATTAAGCTGAAAGTACTGTAACATCAGAGGGTTCACTATTATTACTGCCTCTACAGTGTACCACAGATCTATACAACCTTAGCCGGTATTAGGAGTGGAGTGTTCCCATTTGCTGTAGAAGTGGGAAGCCACACTATATAGCCATATTTTCATAAAAGTGGGGCAATGGAGTGTATAGGCACAAATTATGTACTGAGCTTTCAAAGTTTTGGAGAGAAAGGAGTGAGATGTTGACACTTTCCATCAACTAAATCGTGGGAAGTTGCAGTAAGACAGTCACAGCCAGGTATCTGCTGAAGCTCTTTGGAGAAAATGTTCATCCTTCCCTAAGAACACACATGGATAGAGCTTAGAGTTCTGATGATCAGACCAAGATATCAAGCGTTAAAGGCTTGACTGTAGAGAATAATTTGGTGGCAGAAGTAGAGAATGCTTTAGGGAAAAAAAAAAATTAAAAAGCGCCAAAGAGAACCCTTAGGCCTAGGGCTTGAGGGTTTCAGCTATTACCAAAAGCATTTGCTGGCTCTGATTAATATTGATTTTTAGTCTGTCTCACTACATGATAGTTATCTTACTAAGCATTTACTACTGTACAAGAATATACTAATTATTTCCCCCAGTGAAGAGTCCATTTCCAAACCAGGTGGAAGCAACGTAAATATTCTCAGCATTAGGGCACTGGATATTCTTCTGTATAGATTTGACTGGAACTTTAGGAAATTATGAAATTGCAAGGGTAACATGTGACACCATTTAATTAAACTGAACCTCAGCATACAAGGATTGTTTTCAATTTTCCTCAGTAAAATAACACCCTTTCTGTTTCTTTACAATTGAATGAAAAGTGGTCATCGAATTGATAGCTTTTGGGCAACTCCTTCAATCCAGCTCTTAGAGATAATGCTTTTCCTCATATAGCCTGACTTGGTCACCTCCTTCCTCCACTTCCCAGGCAATGATGTCCTAAAGAGATTAACCCCATCTCCGGGGTTGGAGCCAATTCTTTCAATGGATGCCAAAAGTTCATCCAAAAAATTCAATTGTCAAATTGTGTCTCTAATGGAATATGATTTTTGTTTGCTCTAGATTATGCAGTTGAGGGGTTGTGGCTAAGTACATTGGTAGAATATAAAGTGTCATTAAGACATGGTGTCACTGCTTCCTGCCTTGTCACATAAAATGCATCCATCTTTGCAAAGCACTCTCCTGTCTCCAGCACACAGTTTTTAATAGCAATTTTCAAATGGGAGCTATAACAAAGGCCAAATCTATTTTGTTACAGCAGCAGGAATGAACGCCAGTTATCCTCTCAGAGCTGGTAAAACACAGGCCAAATCCATTTTCACTTCCTACTGGGAATGACAGACTTCACATGCAAATCAACAACTAAGCAGTTTTTACAGATTCTATTAAGCTCAAATTTAAAGCTTGATAAAAATAGTACATGATACTCACATTAGATACCCAAGTAATGAAGTCTAAGATGATATTATGTACTTGTGTTTACTTGTTCTCATAATTAAAGGTTAGTTGAAATAATAGACTGTGAAATTCAACAACCGTCTCTGTAACTTGATACCTCCTAAGGCAGGGGTCCCCAACCCCTGGGCCATGGACTGTTGCTGGTGCATGGCCTGTTAGGAATTGGGCCACACATCAGGAGGTGAGTGGCGTGTGAGTGAGCAAATGCTATATTTACAGCTGCTTCCCATCGCTGGTATTACCACCTGAACTCCGCCTCCTGTCAGATAAGTATAGCATTAGATTCTCATAGGAGTGTGAACTCTATTGTGAACTGCAAATGCAAGGGATCTAGGTTGTATACTCCTTATGAGAATCTAATGTCTGATGATCTGAGGTGGAGCTGAGGTGGTGATGCTACATATTTCATTATATATTACAATGTAATAATAATAGAAGTAAAGTACACAATAAATGTAATGCACTTGAATCATCCTGAAACCATCCCTACCTCTCCCCCACTGGACTTTGGAAACACTGTCTTCCACTAAACGAGTACCAGATGCTAATAAGGTTGGGAACCACTGTCCAAAGGGACACACATAATTTCTGGTCTCAGGAATGAACAGGCTGAGAATGGGATGATATCAGTGACCCGTCTTGCTTTACTGAGGGAGGAGAGTGTTCTCAGCAAGGCTTAAAGGAGGTGATCCTTGAACCCAGCATTTAAGCACAACTGAGTTGATCAAGGGAACAGCATGGGTTGAGGGATGGAGGAGGGGGATTTTACTCACAGGGACTAGGAAAGGCCTGAGGCATTGACTGGCTTACTGCTCTCCTGGGCCCATGGTCACTGCATGAAACAATATGGCTGCATGAAACAATAAAGGTTGAACATCATGTGACATCTCAGAAACCTAAGCACTGCAAAGATGTTAAAGCTGCTGCAAAAATTTTGGAGGAGATAAGATGTATGTTTGTGATGACTGAATAGGCAGTGTTGCAGTGGGTGGGTTGGGAGAGAAAGTCAAGGTTACTCTGAAGGCCATTGCTTTAATTGGGGGAGAAACAAGAAGAATTCAAACTAAGGAAGTGCAGTGAAGATGGAGAGCAAGAATTTAGACTGTAAGAAAGTAGAGTGTGTGGAACTTGGTGATGGAGGAGTTTTAGAGTGAGGGGAAGGATGCAACACCCTTTTGACTTTCTGGATAGCCTCAATGAGGGCAGACACATGGAGCGAGTTCTACAACGTACAGGTTGAGTTGGGGATATCCAGGGAGCCTCTGGGAAAACTGTTTAGTAAGTGCCACATATATGGATGAAGAGCTTGGGTGGATTCCGGTTTGCAGTTGATATTCTCAGAGAGAGAGAGAGAGAGAGAGAGAGAGAGCGAGAGAGACAGAGAGAGAGAGAGAGAGAGAGAGAGAGAGAGAGAGAGAAAGAGAGAGAGAGAGAGAGAGAGAGAAGGGTGAGAAGAGGGGAGGGCGGAAGTGACAAATTTTAATAAGATGAATAAGCTGAAGCAGCTATCCCAAAGTGCCCAGGAATACCCTAAGAGGGAAGAATGCAACAGTTGGCAGAGGGTCAAGAAGGAAGAAGTGAACTAGGTAGAAATGAAACCATTTATTTTTAAATTTTTCTAATTTCACAGAGAAAGTTGATACATTAACACTAACTCTACTTAGATCTCTAGTTGCCTGTTCTTTCAAGAAAGGCAATTACTGTTACTTTCTTGACTAGTAATTTGTATCAAATAGGACATCCTTGTTTTTTGAAGAAGTATCCATCTTTAAAATTTTTAATTAAAATGAGCATTGCCCTACAAAGCTAAACATAGACTATTTGTCAGTAACACTGAAATTATATGGGTAAACTTTGTATATGTTTTTAGTACAGGCACTTATTACTTTAAGTACATTTACATTAAAGATGTTACATGAGTAGAATTGAAACATTAATAGAAGGGTTTATTTTACAGATTCCCAAATCCCAAATTAAAACATTTTCAACTTGCAGACAGTGACAGAATATAGGATACAATTAACTCATAGGTTAAGAAATAATGACATATCAACATTCTTACAATACTTATAATGCTATCTACCAGTTTTATTTTTAACAAAGTTAAAAAGAGATATTAGTAATCACACACACACACACACACACACACACACACACACACACACACACACACACCATCCTTTTGGCTGAAGTTTCAAAGTACTTCATAAAGCAGCATTATCTTATTAAATTTTACATGGAGGATTTGGGGCATGGGCACTTACAAGAGCAGAATAGATTTCAGCAGCTCTGACTAATTAAATCCCATCATGAAGAAAGAAGAAAAGGTCTGTAGAGTATCTGCACCATTCCATACTTTTCTGTTTTATCCAGAATCAAACTATCTCCAGTTAGCAATATGGACAATTCAGCAACATGTGGTCATGTGCCTAGGAGTGCTGTCATCATATTCACAGGATTTAAGGACAGCCCTAAATCCTGGATACACTGCTTTATATATATATATATATACACACACACTGCTTTATATATATATTTACTCCAGCTTTACATTATACATATACATTGTATATATATATTGTATGTATATATTGTATATATATATATATATATATATACACACACACATATACATTGTATATATATAATGTAAAGCTGGAGTAAATGTGCAGAATTGGGGACGTCTTTAAGCACTGATCTGCAACAGATATGCACCCCACACCCTCGGCCAGCGACTCACACCTATGTTCCTGTGCTGCGTATTCTCTCAAGACACAAGAGCTTGACTTGGAGGGGCCTCTCCAACACAAAGCACCCTGAATACCTAACACATGCAAATGAAGACTGTTTCTCCAGATCTCTCTTCCTAATTAGGCAAATAACAAATTTCTTGGATGAATTTAATCACACCATAACTGTCATAATATGTTTATCTTTGCACATTTTTGTTTTCAAATGAACAGGTATTTAAAAGAAAAGCCCTAAGGTGATTAAGACCATTATGGCTTCACCAGTCTTTCCTCAGGTCTTATCAATAAATCATTTGTAGTAAAACGGAAAGGATAACAAGTCTGAGAAGAGATGGGATTCAATTTCTAAGGACCCTTCTACAGCACAATTTTAATAGTAACAAGCAGGACATGTTCCTATTCACCCTCCCTTCAAGTATACTGCACTAAATCCAATAGCTAATAAGACTTCATTACAAGGATGGAGATATTTGCACTTATTTGCAGAGGTCTTATTTGTGAAGTTTCATTAATTGTCAAAGAAATACACCCCACTCTTGGAAGCATGTACTCACATACCGGGAATCAATGCTGACTTAATTTAGGCTTCTAGATTAGATAGAGATAACATAACCCCACAAAGATAAAAGATTAACACATACTGGTTTTCTTGACTTGCAATGATATTTAAAATCACCACCTTTCTCATTCTGTCATTTCCAATTTTGCAAATTTGATCATAAATTGAGGCCAGTTCTTGACTTTTCTCATAGGATAAAATGTTACAGTGATACAGTCCTAGCTTCAAAGTACATTTTGGGATAAAAGGACATCAGATTTACAGCTACTCTTAAATTATTAAGAAAAAATGCATACATGCACACACACTGGTGCACACACACATATTGGGGAGGGGAGAAGAGGCGGCAGAGAGAGAGAGAGAATGCTAGAGCTAATTCAGTAAAATGTTAACTCTTGAGGAATCCGGTTTGTAACTTTTTCTAACATTATTTCATAATAAAAAGCTTTAAAAATCTAAGTACTGAGGTTAAAAAGACATGAATGAGAAACTAGATCAAAGGATTTACATATACGATACATAAGCAAACTCTCAGATGCTATTACTATTGGCTTCAATCTCATAAATCAGCAATCAATACACAAACACTTCTGTTGTTTAAAGTTGCTGGTCTATTGGCAACATACATTACAAAACCCATCATCCCTAAACCATATTAATGTTTCAGCTACAGTTGTCATCAATTATTTAACACCTATTTACTAAGCAGGTTGTAGGCTAGAAGGAGAGGTTTTCAGAGACAGTGGGAAGAACTACTGAATGAAATCAGAAGATCGTTTGATCCTAGTAAGAGAATGCTTCTTGAGTGGTCTAAACCCCCTACATGTATATGTAAGGGACTTTTTTTGTCTTTAGGGCCTCTCCATCCAAAAACAGTAAAATGGTATGGCTGTCCAAAAGAGGCAACTCTTTCCCAGTGTGTGTGTACCAGTAGAATAAGGAACAACTTACTAAAATATTGGCCCAGCTAGACTTTCTTCCATTAACAATCAGTTGAGATACATTTTTAAAGCAACAGCTTAAATGAATGGCTGTGTGTCTGTAATAATTTTGAGTTAAAATGTCAACTGTATCTGAGATGCCATGTGCATTTAATCAATGTCTCTATATTGTAAAATAAATATACTTCAGCGTGACTGCTGTGCCAGTCATAAATCATAATTCACAAAGACAAGAACATCTTACCCTCTCTATTGATAGTTGTTAATGACAGTACTGATTAAAACGGTATCTGTCTGCCATATTATTGTTAAACAGTCTATTAGAATTTCTATTACAGCCTATAACCCACCACTATTTCTCTGTATGCTGATGTATCTCTTATGGAATAAAACATGATAGACAGTTTGATTTAAAGTTTAACACTTGAAATGCAGAAATAAAGAGCAGAGTTTATCAGTACATTCTAATACATATATTTTCAAAATTAAGAGAGTTCCTTCTAGCAGAGATTCTAGTGTTCAAAGGATTTGTTTATCATTTTTAGAATTAATCCTTGAGTTTTTAAAAATAAATATTTGGGTAGAATAAACACTGCCAGAGAAAAAAACATTAATTGTCTTTGAATATCACCTTAGTTCATGAAAGCATCTGTGAGTAGAAACTAATTGTTAGTTACTATTTCTAGAATGGATTTCTCAGAATCAAGAATTAGCTCAGCAATCCATTGTTAAGTGTACACACTGCAGGATCACTATGGAAGGGAACTAGATAAAATCTCACTAACCAGGATGAAAAATGGCCAGGGATATCACACAAAAGCACAGAGACTAACTTAGAGAGGTCAGTCAGGAAGTCGAGAAGTGGTCCATCTAGGCATGTCCCATCAACTTCACAGATCATGGCAGTAAGACAAAGACAGGTAAATACTTGAAAGTCAGATAAGATACATGAAGTTCAAGGAAAAAGGCCCTGTAACTGGATATACAGGCCTGGAGACAGATCCAGAATCCAGTGGTCTGTCGAAAATAAGCAAGTTCTACTATACCAGGGCTCTAGCCTAAGAAATGGGCTCAAAGTGGGGCTTCCACAGGACTGAGGATACTCAGAAATGCCCTTGGGCAGACACAGAGTAGAAGGCAACATGGCAGAGAAGTGATATTTGTTTATGAGGCATGGGTGCTCAGAGCTCTGTAGGTTCACTGAATTCTGTAGTTGGGCCACCAGATGTCAAAAGTGGAAAGTGTTTATGTACACTTACCAGGGTTGGGGAGACACTGCTTTTCCAGTCATCCCAATCTATCTCTGTGTTTAGTTCAAGAGACTAGCAACAGGAGGCATCTTAAATTGGATTACATTCATGAAAAGATATGAGAGGTACTGGAGAAGAGAAAAAGATGCCAGAGACATGGTGACATGATCCCTCCCGGTGATTACAAAAATAGCAGGAAATACTTGGAGAATCCAGACCAGGTCCAATGCCAGTTTATACTCATCAGGCCTCACCAGGGACTTCTCCATGAGTGTGGCCCAAAAGTCTGAGAGAAGACTCTGGGTGAGCTAGAGCTGGAAAGCTGACCAAAGGACTGTATCCATCTAGAAAAGGGGTTTGACAAGCCCGGGAAGTGAGAATGACCCACCATGTATCTATGTCTGTATCTGTTGGAGCAAGTCTTTGGTACCTTTGTTTATTTTTAACAAGAACTATCATCTGTACAAATGTTAAGTGCCTAAGTTTTTGGGTTATTCTTTAGTATTTTTTTGTGAGTTTCTCCCACCAGTTCCGTCTCCCTGTTACAATATACGGGAAAAAGTTGTAATTGAAAAGTAGCAAAGAAAAATTAAGAGAGAAGATAGAATAAATAGAAAAAATATTAGGATAGCAAGTTCTAATTAATTTGCCAGGGATTCTATTCAATAGTGAGGTAATAATCACATCACTCTAGACATTTAACACCCCAGCAGAGTGGGAATAATGAAGGTATGATAGAGACAGGGAGTGAAAGATGACATCGCAGCCTGGTATAAAGTGTCTGGGTCAAAGTTCTAGGCAATTGGTCAAAGTCCCTCTTTCCATCTTGCAGTCCATCTTCATCATAAAAGCTGTTCCTTCCTATACTTTGAAAATTCCGGGAGGAACAGGGAAAGCAGAACAAATCTATGATATTGATTTTCTACTATACATTGACTTGAGTTCAAATTTAAAGTGGAAAATTATAGTCCCTGGGGGAGAAGAAACCTATCAATGGGAGGAACTAATACCAAAAGCCCTGGAATTAGGGTTTTTACTGTTCACTGGTGAGTTCGTCTGCAATCAAAGTTGCAACTGTTATTTCTGGTCGATATTCTCTCCAGCACTTTGTTTCTTTCTTGAGTTTTGAATTATATGATATTTTTAAGGAGTCTTTTGCTGGCAGGTGGGGTGCTGCCTTAGTTATTCTCTGTTGAGGCATTTCTATTTTGATTCCCAGAGCTGTGCAGCTTTTTCTAAAACCAAGAAATCCTTAAGAGAATAGATAGCTGCTCAGGGTAAAACAGGCACAAAAACTAAGCGAACAGAAGACTTCACTCAAGTTTTCTTTGATGCTTTCCATATATATGTATATATATATTACATGAATAGTACAGATTTTACAATTTGTGGCATTAAAATATTGACTTTTATTTTTATTTTATTTTTCAAAGAAGTTTTATGACTATGTAGTGTCATCTAAGCAGAGTGGAGAGGGGAGGAGGAAAAGAGAGGAAGGATCAGATAAAATTGTGAATGCAACTTAACTGTCTTGGTTTGCTTAAAACTGAGGAGTTTAGACCAGGTGTGGTGGCTCACGTCTATTATCCCAGCACTTTGGAAGGCAGAGACAAGAGGATTGCCTGAGCTCAGAGGTTCGAGACCAGCCTGAGCAACAGGGGGAGCCCTCATCGCTACAATTAAAAAAAAAAAAATTTAACCAGGCATGGCGGCACATTCCTGTGGTTCCAACTGCTTGGAAGGCTGAAGCGGAAGGACCACCTGAGTCCAGCAGGTCAAGGCTACAGTGGCCATGAGTGTGCCACTGCACTCCAGCCTGGATGACAGAGTGAGACTCCGACTCAAACAAACAAACAAACAAACAAAGAAATAAACAAAAAACTGAGGAGTTGCCTAGGGTAAGAGATTTTCAGTGTTCAAACTGGGATGAGTTGGTCACCCTAATTCAGACTAAAACACACCGAGTGTGGACATGTTTAAAGTTCAAATCTTCTTTCATCACAAGTTAAACGTTAATAGTCTTGGGCTATTTCCCCAAATTCAGTATCATTTCATCTGTGGAACTGACTTTTCAGCTAGCCAACACTTTCTATTTTAGCCTGTACACATATCTACCCTATAATGAGTTTCAGCCCAATGACCAAGTAGTTGACTACATTGACAACTTGTACACATGTTGCAAGTGGGCGAAAAGTATGCATCTCTCAGGCAAAGAAAAATTTTCATTTGAGAAGGCAGTTAAGAACTAAGGCTAGATATCAAGACATCCCACTAGTCAGTATATTTACCAAGTACACTGAAGTGTTTGTGTCATTCAGGAATGTTCTGGTTATCTAAAAAGGTTTAGAAAATTTTGTGTCATCTTACCATTAGAACCTTTATGACCCCCACAGTTTGAGAAAAGGTTGCAGGCATGAGGTTTTGAGTATAATAAAAACACATCTGACTTGATCACTGTGGTATCTTCCAAGCAAGTACTGGTATTGGCATCTATCAGGCAATCAATATTTGTTGAATGGATGAAAGACAATGTCAGTAAAAATAAAAAAAGATTAGTTTCATACTTATCACGACATGCTTGTTGGGTGCTTAGCAGCTATTTGCTCAATAGCATTAAATAAATTATTTCAGGAAAGACTAGAGATTGCTTCATTCTACCTAGAAATGAAGTGTGAAAAGGGACACAAAATCCACTTATTAAAAAAATCATGGAAGAGGTTTTTGAGGGGTCAAGAGGCAGAGAAGGATGGGGGCATACATCTGAGTTTGAACTATAATTACGGTCCTAGTCTTACAATTTAGCTCTTCATCTTAAGACCTATTTTCATTGCTAATAATTTCATATTTATGGGTCATCTTAATTAGATAGTGATTTTAAGTAAAGAGATCATGTTGTATATTTTTCTGGCCTTCCCTAGAGTGGCATTTAATAGATGCTCAAATAATGAACTGATTGGCAAAATTTTTTCAGACCATTTTAGATGGATATTTATCCTTCCTACTTTTAAAGTATTTTGCGGAGGTCATTTCTACAACCTGTTCAGAAACCTCATTCCAGTGCTTAACAACGAGCTTCTTTTTTATACCTAGCCTCATTTTTTTCTGGCAGTGATCTTGGCCCATTTTCTCCAGCACTGTCCTCAGTGGAAATGGAGAACAGCTGATTACTATCACGTTAACCCATCCTTCAACCTTTCTTTCAAGCAGAAATTAAAAGCAATTATTAACCCCCAATGCAGTTCACTCCCTTTCTTATTTCTGAACCACTTCCACTGTTTTTTATTTTCAATGCTATTATCGAGAATGACTAAAAGGGACACATTAATACTCCCACAGGTCTCCTTCAATGGACACACCCTATAAACCAGTCAGTCACTCTGCCAAAGCTTAGTGAGGGCCAACACCCTGAAAAGCATTGTGGACAAGGTTTTCTTTGCTTAAAAAATTTTACAATTCCGTGGAGGACATGAGACAGGCATTAAACTAAAAACCAAGTTGGCCTATGAGAAGTACTCAGTGAGAAAACTCAAGATAGAAGAAAGGATGTCAATGAGAAAGAGAGAAATGCAGATCAAAGGAGAATTCATAAAGGACACGGGGTCCACAGTGCCTTCAGAAGCCTGGCAGGATTAAGGAGAGACCGAAGAGGAGGAAGGTCATTCTAAGAGAGGATGCTCTCTTAGGGCCCCGCAAAGATTGTTTTAGGTAATGGTGAATAGACTAATGTGGTTAGAGTACAGAGTTTGTAGAGAGGAATGGTAAAAAATAATAAGGTCGGGTGTGGTGGCTCACACCTGTAATCCTAGCACTCTGGGAGGCTGAGGCAGGAGGATCACTTGAGCCTAGGAGTTTGAGACCAGCACGGGCAACATAGTGAGATCTGTCTCTCCACCCCTCCCCTCCAAAAAATTAGTCAGGTGTGGTGGCACCTGCCTGTAGTTCTAACTCTCATGAGGCTGAGGCAGAAGAATTGCCTGAGCCCAGAAGGTCAAGGCTGCAGTGGGCCATGATTGTGTCAATGCACTCCAGCCAGGGTGATAGAGCAAGACCCTGACTCTAATAATAATGATAATAATAATAATGGAAAATAAATTGGAACAAGAATATAGAGGGGCCTGAATGCCAAACTAAATAGTTTGAATTTTATGGAGGTCTCTGGGTCTGGTTGTACTGGAAGCGTCAAGGACTTCCAGACCCCAGACCAAACCTAATGAGTTAGAATCTCTGATGAAGAGGCCCAGGAATCTGCCATTTCAACAAACTCTGCAGATGATTCCCAGGTACAGTCAGACTTCAAGAGCCACCAGGTAACTGGGGAACATCTCAGCTGCTAGAACAGAACACTACAGAGGGTTCTATGCGAGATGTTAGGCATTTTCAGATATCTTGCTTAGTTTCACAACAACTCTATTAGGTAGATGCCATTATTATTCCAATTTCACAGGAAAGGAAACTGAGGCACTGAGTGGTTAAGGAGCAGCTGAAGGACTGATAGCTAGAAAAAAGAGCTGGAATTTGCACCTAAGAAGAGTGCTTCCAGCGGCTCTGCTCTCTGCTCTTAGGTCATATTGCATTTTAGTCTAGATAGTGTTCATGAAATATCTGATAATGGAATGAATGAATGAATGACTGGTAGCTATGCCTGTAATGAACTGGAATGAAGGAATGAACTAGAATGAAGAAATGAAAAAAGTAGGCAAATCAGTTAGGAGGCTATTGAGACAATCTATCTTATTATCAATAACAAACTGAATTAAACAGGGATCATGGAGGTGGGATGGGAGGCCCAGATGTGAGAGGCAGTATTTTGCAAATACTGACAGGCTTGTTGGCAGATGGAGGGTGGAGATAGGAAGCAGGACAGCCTGGATGTCACAGGATTCCTGGCAGTGCCTCAGACAGAACCAGGAGAGGAAGGGTGAGCAGGTGCCTTCGATGGTTGGGTTCTGAATTAGATTCTGTGCACACAGGAGCTGAGGCTGAGGTAGGCCATGGTATGGAAACTATCAGCAGATAACTGGAGAAGCCAACTGAACTGTCCCCCAAATCATGGAGGGTATTATGTAGCATGGTTGAGACAAAAGTCCTAGATGTGCAATCCAATAACATTTGTGCATCTCCTATCTGTTTTCAATGTGTGCATCTTCTGTTTTTAATTGTTCTGGGAAGCCTCTCGTTCATTCTATAAGGAAAATAGTTGCAATTACTATACCAAAGACTCAAGTCTCCTCGCTGCATTAGGAATCTTCTCATGTTATTAACTTGAGTTCTGATGTTGTCTGAAGACAGGAGAATCGAACGGATGACAAAAGTAAGTCGGGTTCTCAGAGTGTGACTGAGGGCCACGTGTTTTCAGGCGCTGACATGAGAGCAGCAATAACCAGGAGGGGTCTTGGTGCCACCGTCAGTTTGAAGTCTGGCCCTTGTAGGCCATTTCCTGTCTCAATGTCGTGCTCTTGATTATCTGCAGAGGGAAGCTCCTCCTCGAAGCACATATCTCCCTCACAGCTTAAAGGCGGATACTCAGAAATCTCATTGAGGTTCTCCGATGAAAGGTGCTCAACAAAGAGCTGACTCCACCTCCCTCAAGAAAAGTATTAAATCTAGACATGTCATTACCTAACAGTGTTAAGTAAATATCCACAAGGACATGGCATTGTGCTGGACATGCAACAAAGCAAATTAGGCAAACATAGCCTGCCAGGAGCTTACGGGTGCTTACATGTGTACGACTACTACTGTGTTAATGTAGTTTATTAGTTACTTCAAATGAGTATGCAAATAGGTCCACTAGGAAGCCTTTTGAATTTTATTAATCCAGCATCTTAAATAATTATATTTCACCTGAAATGCTAATGAAGTTTATTTATTAATGTGTGTCTTCTACTTTAGTGTCTTGGAAAGTTCTTTGTAGCATATTCATTTCTTTAAAAGTTAAGCCAATGTTTTTTCCACTGGACTTTTGTTTTATCTGTTAGCATCTAAACTTCATTATCCAAAAGAAGTAATGAGATAAAGGGGTCTATTCTTCTTCAGGGCTCTTTGTAATTCACATGAACGTTAATGGGAGTTGTGCGTGCATATTAAGAGGAGAAGAGAGCCCTAATCAAACAAATAAGCCTGCTGGCTGACACTCTCCGTGATCATTTCTTATTGTGATAAGTATGACAATATCATCTTACTGTTCGGGACAGCCATAAACAGGACTACAGAGTAATCGAGGTTACACGGGGTGAGGGAGGCACAAACAGCAATCAGATTCTGAAATGCTGTTGAAAACCAGATACCCATACATTTCATACTAATTAACTCCATCCATGCCCTTCGCCCTTCCATGCACACATACAAAACAGAATGATAAACAAACAGCTGCAGACAAGTTTGACAGCTGAAAACAAATTATTAAAGTGAGACACCAGGCAAACTCGTACACTGGGCATCACAGTCGCTCATCTGTCCCTGTACTCCATCCATTGGGTGAGTAGCCTGTCTGTCTCAGGATCCTCGTTTAGTTGAGAAATAAATATCTACCACTCAATCCTAAATGCGTGTGACCCACAATTAATCTGTCCTTAACTCTGTAGATATCATTCTCACACCTACCTCCACCATTTCCATCCCTTGCCCTATTCACGTAGTGCTATCTCACTCCCCTACATTCTCATGCTCACAGTCTATCCATATTATGGTTCTAATTTTCCTCTATGGTACTTAGTTGCAAACCAACAAAAGCAAGGATGCAAAATACATAAATATATAAATATTATCGGCGATCACACCACTGGGTTTAGTGCAAGTCAATATCGGTATATTACACTCTCTACTTTGCAATCCCATTATAGGCTCAACACCACTGGTCATAAAAAGTAGTATTCTGAGCCCAGGCCTGTGATAGCAATAATGAAAAGAAGGGTCATTGCTCTTTCCAACCGGAATGAAAAATTAAAAT
The DNA here is from genome assembly GCA_027257055.1 of Cephalopachus bancanus. Lineage (NCBI taxonomy): Eukaryota > Metazoa > Chordata > Mammalia > Primates > Tarsiidae > Cephalopachus > Cephalopachus bancanus. The sequence goes on along the minus strand of JAPVLO010000329.1, from coordinate 2,027,284 downwards.
TGCTAGGGCACTTAGCTCAAAGGAAAATTGGCAAATTAACAAAATGGAGAAACAAAATATTCATGGCTCATTTTGTGAAAGAGAAAGTAAATAATTTAAGACAGGCTAAGGAGAGAAAATTCAGAGTTACTAGACACAAAAATGGAGCCCTTCTCAATTCCACTGTGCTCTTAGTGTCTATTTCTTTTTCTCTGAAATCACAGGCAGCCATGGAGAGTGGTGGAGGGCTGCGCCTGTGGCGGCCTTTGACTTGCAAATTTATTTTCCTTCCACAGTCATATATTTCTCTCAGGCTCAATACGTGCAGCCATTTTACCTGATCTAGAAGGCTCTCTGTTGTCAATGCATTTCTATATCTGGCTTGAAGCTGCATTAAGAACTTTGACTTACTTTGGCTTTCATTTTTCATCTGAAATTTCATGTCTTTCATGTCTCCAAGTGGCCTCTGCTTCATGAAGCAAAACGCCTTAACTTTAGCCTGTTGTTGGCCTTTTGCCTTTGGGGAAATGACTGTTAAAATTTCATTGGCCTGGTTACATTAGCTCAGTTACCCTTCCTACCCATAAAGTTGAAGGGATACCCAGGCATTCTACAATTGCTGTCTGGAAAGAGGTAATGACAGGCTACGGCCACATTACATTTATTGAACACGAGACCTGGAACAGCTGTCATGGGATCAAGGTAAAGAGGAGAAATGTATGACAGATGTCGTGTTCCCTGGTGGCTTAAGTACTCAGCCTGTATCTAACCTAATTTAAAAATCAAGTCAAAATGTATCTATAGGGGTAATGCATTATGGGACAACTTCAGCCCAGCCTGATGAAACAACTGTGAGTCATACATTCAGAACATCAAGTCTGAAATCCACATATACATTTCAACATATGAAGAACAAAAATAATAACAACAACAATAACAACAAAACTGTGTTCTCCATTTGAGTTCATGTTCTATTCACATTCTAAAATAGAAAGTTTTGCCTTTCACTAAGTGATTAAATCGCCTTTGAAAGTAGCTTATGGCTACATTTAGAAAAGGATGACCCAATGCTTATAAAATATGAGTGACTGAATGATTTTAGCTATGTCATTTCTTCTTGCAGTTTATTGTGCAATATGTCCAGGCTAATGAATAAGCACTGTGCTCAACTGAGTTACAAAACAGCAATTGGAGGAAAAATAAAAAACTGAAAAAAAAAGTTAGTGGGTTCTGAATATATTTTACTTGAGGCAAAGGTAATATTTGATGGTCTTGGCTGTCTGGAGTGGTGCCATAAGGTAGGGGAAGACAAGAAGCAATGTCGATCATATCTTAAAAGAAGATATGCAAATGGCCAGCAGGCATATGAAACAATGCTCAGCATCATGAATCACCAGGAAAATGCAAATTAAAACCACAATGAGATAACACCTCAAACCTGCTATTGGTTATTAAAAAAAAAGATGAAAGAAAAGAGTTGGCAAGGATTTGAAGGAAAGGGAATATCTGTACACTTCTGGTGGGAATGCAAAAATTGGTACCACCATTATGGAAAACAGCATGAAGGTTCCTCAAAGAGTTAAAAATAGCGGGGTGCAGTAGCTCACGCCTGTAATCCCAGCACTTTGGGAGGCCAAGGTGAGAGGATTTCCTGAGCCCAGGGGTTTGAGAGCAGCCTGGGCAACTTGGAGAGACCTCATCTCTACAATAAATTTTTTAAAAAATTAGCTGAGTGGCACCTGCCAGTATCCCAACTACTTGGAAGGCTAATCGCCTGAGACCATCAGTTTGAGGCTGCATTAACTGTGAGCATGCCATTGCACGGGAGATAGAGACTCCAACTCAAAAAAAAAAAAAAAAAAAAGGAATACAATTCAGCTTTAAAACGAAGGAAATTCCTTCATTTGCAACAATATGGATGAACTTGCAAGGTGAAATAAGCCAGGTACAGAAAGACAAATACCACATGATCCCACGCATATGTGGGATGTAAAAAGATTGAACTCGGCCAGGCATGGTAGCTCGTGCCTATAATCCCAGCACTTTGGGAGGCTGAGGTGAGAGGATTGCCTGAGCCCAGGGGTTCGAGACCAGCCTGGGCAACTTGGTGAGACCTCATTGCTACAATAAATCAAAAAATTACCCAGGTATGGTGACATGTGCCTGTAGTTCCAGCTACTCGAAAGGCTTAGATGGGAGGATCACCTGAGCCCAGTCCAGGTCAAGGCTGCAGTGGCTGTGAGCATGCCACTGCACTCCAGCCTGGGTGACAGAGTAAGACTCCAACTCAAAAAATAAATAAATAAAAATGTCCATTTAAAAATAAATAAATAAAAAAGTTGAAGTCACAGAAACAAGAAAATGATGGTTACCAGATACCAGAGACTAGAGGGCGGGGGATTAGAGAGGTGTTGGTCAGAGGACATAGCACTTCAGCTAGACAAGAGAAATAAGTTTAAGAGAACTACATACATCACAGTGACTAGAGTTAACAATATCTTTTATACTTGAAACTTGCTAAGAGAGTAGATTTTAAGTGTTCTCACCACAAAAAAACCATAAGTATGTTAGGTAATATATATGTTACATAGCTTGATTTACCCATTCCACAATGTATACATGTATCAAAACATCAGCCTGTATGTTGTAAATATATACAATTTTTACTTGTCAATCAAAAATAAGCAATATCTATCAAGTCAGGCACTCCACTGATAGTTTTGCTGATGTAAACTGTTTAATGTAAACTTCCCAACAAGTTGAGGAGGATGTTATTACCCCCAGTTTACTGTTGAGGAGTCTGAAACTCAAAGGGATTAGTGCAGACCACAGAGCTTGTGGGGAACAGATTTTTAACTGGGTTCAGCCTTAATTCAGTAGTGGTGGAGTTTGTGTGTTTGTGGGGTGTGTATGTGCACAGGAGTGTTCTTTTTAAAACAATTCACAGCAGGATGTCTTTATATAGAATTCCCCTAATTTAAGTAAAATATGTAGGATATTTTAGCACAAAATGAAGTAAACATAAATGTTTTAGCATTTGCAAAGCTTAGGAAGAAAAAGTTGATGCCTCTAGATTTTTAAAAATACCTTTGCCTTTAGGGTTAATGATTTAGTTTTTCTGATATTGCACAATGTAGAAACTGAACCAGTGTATCTTTGAGATACGATCCCATTATCTGAGATAGAAAGAAACAATAAAGAATATCTACCTGTCGGGCTAGAGGAACAGGGTTGGTTCAAACAGCTGCAAACAAAGTTTGCCACTTACAGGATTATCCACTTATCTTTAGAATGCTTACTGCAAGTGTACCAGGCCTTCATGTACTAAAACAGACATAGTTTGGGTAAGCTTTTTGTTACAGATTTATGTGAAGTTGGTTTAAAAATAACCTTCCCATATTCATATGTTGCAAAAAAGAAAACAGCAGGCAAAAAGTGAATTGGCTTTAGCACCATGGTGTGCTAGGTTCTGATAACATATCTGCTGGAGACTCAGTGTGGTTGGACGGTATGCACTCCAACACTGTTAGACAGTGACTGAAGGTGAGATGACACCATCCCTTCTGACTCAACCTTCTTCATAGCACCCAGGACAATCCAAAATACTCTCAATTACGTGAGTTTAGTTGTTTATTCTCTCTGCTTCACTGGAATGCATTCATGTCAGCCGTGGCCTCTTGTCTCCTCTTGTCTCATTGGACCCCATAGAACTTGACTGTTGATTCCCTCAAGATGACAGGACACTGGAGGTATCTGGTGGATGTCCCATCACTCCCTGTGTGATCCATCACCACAAACAGTTTACATGGTGATGTAATATTTTGCTTATTTTTATTTTAAACTCACCAAAAGAAATTCAAAAGTCTTTGATTTTCCCTTCCTTTATTAAGATAGGAAAAGTGCTGCAAGAGGAGGACTTGGTTGCTGTGTATCTAGTGTCTGATGCAAAATAGGACTTTAATAAGTATTAACAAATAAACAGAAGTATTAACAAATAAACAATTATGAGGGTGCTTGGCAAGGATGAGGCTTTCAACAAATGCTACTGATCAAATGAATATGGGAAACACATTTTCAAAACAAAGATGAAGTTCCTATTGGCAGATTCTGCACTCTGTTGATCTATTAAAAAGGCGTTTACTGAATGTATTTCCTTTTAGAACCAAATCCTATAAAAGGTGTAGGAAAAGGAACTTGAACCAGATCAAATCTTTCTACTCAGTGCTCAGAACAGTTGTCATTCAAAGGTTTCTAAAGAGAGCAGCCAAAAGCACAAAGAAGAAACAACAGGAGCTACTGTATAAAGAAACGGATTTAAACACAAATCTCTGACTGAATCTAGTTTAAAGAACATAAGATTGACACTATTATTAAATAATTAAGAAATCAGGGACTAATCTCTAGTTTTCTACTCTAGATATGGTAATATTTTCTTAGGGTATGTCTTAGGATATTTTTCTTCAGTGCTTACTAAGTATCTGCTAGGGTACTATTCATAATAGCCAAGATATGGACTCAGCCTAAGGGTCCATCCATGGATGACTGGATAAAGAAATCATGGTATGTGTACACATGGAATACTACTCAGTTTTAAAGAAGAATGAAATCAAGTCTTTTGTAGCAATGTGGATGGAACTGGAGGCCATTATCTTAAGTGAAATAGCTCAGAAATGGAAAGCCAAATACCACATGTTCTCACTTATAAGTAGGAGCTAAATAATGGATATAGAGAGTGGAATAATAGATGCTAGAGATGTTGAAAGGTAGGAGGTATGAGATATTACCTATTAGATACAATGTACACTAACTACAGTGATGGTTAAACTAAAAGCCCAGATTTCACCATTCTGCAATGTATCCATGTAACAAAACTGACTTGGATCCCCTAAACCTAAAAAAAGAAAAAATGAAAAGAAGATATTTGGTAGGCCCCAGGAAAGAGGCCCAGGACTGAGCAATGCGGTTGTCTACTGAAGGGGTTTGGGCTTCCCTCTTTGGCTGAAAGGAGCCATGATGGGTCTTCCTGCAGGATGGTCGCAGGAGTGAGATGCCTATGGAAGTTAAACACATCATGAAGAGTGTAAGCACCTTGACCCCTGAGGTTCTCTTTCAGCAGCAGGTGAACAGAGCACACAGGGAGACGACCATGTTGGTGGGTCCTTGGGCTGCATGCTTTCCACAAGAGTAATAACTTAACGGCATGTGTAAGAGCACACTCACATCATGCGAGGAGCAGATTCTGAAATCAACAAAGCATGTTGGAACTATACAACATTATGAAGACATGAATTAAAGAGATCCCCCAAAATTGTTTCTAGAGGATCAGGAGTAGGTTAAATTAGCAAGTGAGCTAAACTGTCCTACCTATAACAACATGATACACAAGCTAATATCAGAGAAGCACTGTCCTACCTATAACAACATGATAGACAAGCTAATATCAGAGAAGCACAAACACTTAGCCTCTTCTGAAAAGCAAGAACAGGGCCTCTGCGAATGCACACCTACTTCCCCAATGCTGGGCCTGGTGAGGGTGGGAAGGTGGGACCCAGGTCTTCCTTCAGCCCTTGGCCAGCTGCCATTCCATGCGGTGCAACTGTACAACCAGTGCTACAAGGACTCCCTCCAGGAGAGTGTTGGAGAAAAAATAATACATATTTAAACCCTCACTCACTCCAAGAGAACCTTAAAACAATCAATCTTTTTTAAATAAGAAAGAAACTAAGTCAATAGCATCTGAGCAACAGATGAGAATTAAAGCAAAATCTGCTGGCTGACGGTAACAGCTTTGTGTTCTTTGTTGTAGAAAATGTGCATGTAGCAGCAACTCCAATATGCTCACCAACTCGGATGCAAAAGGCTATGGAAAACAGTTGCTATTTTTACACCAAAGATAAAATCAAACACCACCTTTCAGATCTTAATTTTGCTAACATAGTAGACGGAAACGAAGCCCAAGGTGCTCCATAGCTAAAGCATCTGAGACCTGTGACGTTGAGTGAAGGAAAGTACAGAGTGTGTTGGACTGAGAAAGGGAAGCCTGCACTGTGTTATGGGCGATGGAGTATGAACTTGACATGTCAAATCACCTGAAGTAAAATATACAACTAAGGCTCAATGTAGTTGTAGTCTAGAAAATGGGATACGTGTAGCTTTAACCATTTTTATATTCACAGATTATTTAAGTCTTCTTATAGTGTTTTTCTTTAACACCTCAGAGAGGAAACTTTTCCTTATGAACTACTATGATACTATAAAAGTAGTAATAATAATTATGATAAAACTACATTAGTTTTCTATCGATGCTGTAAAAAATTGCCACCATTGTTGTTTAGTAGCTTCAACAACACAACAGGGCTAGACTGACAGGGTTGGCAGACTGCATTCCTTTCTGTATGCTCTCTAGTGAGAATCTGCTTCCTTCCCTTTTCCAGCTTCTAGAGGCACCCACACTGTGTGGCTCCTTGACCTCTCCCTCTGTCTTCAAAGTCAGCAGCCCTGAGTTTCTTGGTATCTTACTTCCGTTTGCCTTTTCTTCTTCTTCTTTTTTTTTTTAGTTGGAGTCTTACTCTGCCACCCAGCTGGAGTATAGTAGCACTATCACGGCCACCCCAACCTCGAACTCTTGAGCGAGTCTTCTACCTCAGCCTCCTAAGAAGCTGGAACTATAGGCGTGTGCCACCATGCCTGGCTAACTTTTGGATTTATTGTAAAGACAAGTTCTGCCATGTTGCCTAGGTCTTTCCATGTTGCTTAGGCTGGTCTTGAACCCCTGGGCTCAGGCAATCCTCTTACCTCTGACTCCCAAAGTGTTGGTATCAGAGGCATGAGCTACCATGCCCAGTCTCCTCTTCTAGTTTTAAGGCCCCTTGTGACGATGTTGGGTCCACTGTGGAAAACTCAGGGTAATTCATTGTGAGATCGGCCTACCAGTGATCTGCACTCCATTCGCAGCCTTCCTCCTCACCTTATGTCATTGCATATTCATGGACACTGGGGACAGGGACATGGACATCTCTAAGGGCCATTATTATGCTTGCTGTAATAATGAACTTTCACTGAATGTTTACTGCTTGCTGGGCATAGTTCTAAGCATGTCATATATGACAAGATATACTTGTAATTCTCGTAAGATTCTATTATTACTCCCATGTTTCAGATGAGAAAACTGAGGCAAATGAGGTTAAATAACTTGCTCAGTGTTACCTAGATAGAAGTTAGAGGAGCCAAAACTGCATCAGATGTCCACATGCAGAGCCTTTACTTTCAACCTCTCAACTCCATCATTCCAAAGACAAAATTCTCATCTACATACATTACAAATACATGATGTCCTTATTATCAAGATGCTTAAATCACAGCTCATAAGTTCTGGCAATTATAATAATTACCCAGAATAAAGGGCAGGCTTAAAATTCAAAATGGCAAATGGAAAGATATATAGAGACCACCAGGAAAAAATGCATCAATGTCTACTGAGAGATTTGTTCCAATCTGGCACTAGACTATAGGCCATGTTAAATAAAGTATAGAGGAGGCCATTATTTTGCACTCTTGCTAGGTGCCATGGAATCAAATTAAACTTAGGAATGAGTCAGTTTTCCAAAATCCAGGAGATTCATAGCAGTCAATCTAAAGAGACCCAGGAGGCCTGGCATGGTGGCTCCTGCCTGTAATCCCTGCACTTTGGGAGTCTGAGGCAAGAGGATGGCCTGAGCACAGGTGGTTAAGACCAGCCTAGGCAACAAATCATCTCTACAATAAATTTTAAAAATTAGCTGGGCGTGATAGTATGGGGTGGGGTGAGGCAGGATTGCCTGAGCCAAGGAGGTCAAAGCTGTGGCAGCTGTGATAGTGCCACTGCACTCCAGCCTGGGCAACAGAGCGAGATACTGACTCAAAAATACAAAAAACAAAAAAACCAAAAAGAGGCCCAGGCAGGCAGGGCCCCAGGTCATAATAAGGATGTTCTCTCTCATTTAACCTCATAAGGAAAGTAACTACTTTTTGTTCCTTGTTTCTGCTTTCTTCCTCTTCTCCTGACCCTGTGTTCAGCGCACTGAAGTACCTTTCTGTTTTGTAGATGGGATGCTGCCCCATTTATGAATCACTAATCAAAGCTAATTTGACCTTGAAAACTGAATTTGTTGGGCAACCCCCTGGGGTCCCCTCTCACTGTTGCAACTTTTCTGTCCTCTCAATAAATCCTGCTTTCTCAAAAAAAAACAAAAAAAAACCCAAAAAAAAACCAAACAAACAAACCCAATTTGTTGAAATTTTGTTCTTTGATAGTTAGATAACGGCCATGATATCAGGCCTGTGGGGTAACCCTGACCAGGGGGCAGCAGGATTGTGGCAAGTCTTGTCCCAACACATCCAGGGGCAAAGTTACTCCCAAGACTGAGCAGGAGAGTCCTGGCACAGCCTTTAATAAGCTGGAAATGTACCAGGAAGACTCACTGGTGTCAGTGTTATCTGCATCCTCTAAACGTCACTTTGCAGTATACAAAGTCCTTCCATATATACGAGGTGGGACCCAAAAAACCTGGAATTATCTTTTGGAAAGTGGGCCCCTTGTAGTACAGGTTTCCCCTCCAGGTAAGTGTTCTAGGAACTCATTGGCATCCATGTACCAGCTAGCGTTGTTGTGTAAGGCTGCATTCAGTGAGAGGCTTCAGTGAAATTTTTTGAAGATTCTCTCATCGAGTTTGCCCATTTCATGATGGGTGATTATGAGTACACCTGCCTACACTGTACTATGTCCAGTGGTTGTTTTTTGTTTTGTTTTTTACCAAAAAAGGCATGACCCTTATGCCTTGACCAACTTTTTTTTGTTTCCCTGGATGAAAAAGGTCCTTGAAAAGAAACATTTTGCCAACGTGGAAGAGTTTCACCTCTTCCAAAAAACAGCAGAGGCACTAAAAGGCATCAAAACTGAAGAGTTCAAAAACTGTTTGGAGCAGTAGAAAAAGCATCTTGATAGGTGTCTTGCGTCACATGGAGAATACTTTGAAGGTGACTGAAGTTTAAACATGTAAGAATAATTTATTTTAATAAATAAATTTTGGGGGGGTTCTCCCTCATATTTATGGTTGAAATGGAAGGTATGCAATGATGAAAGTTTACTTTCTGTCTGGAATTTCAGCTGCAGGTCCCATACTGGCAGGAAGTGGTAACAGGTACACCTGACCTTCTTAAGAGCTCTCTCTCCTAAGGGCTGCATAAGAGGGGGCCAAGCACTTCCTCCATGTCATCTCCCGTCATTCCCTTTAGCCCGCAGGAGAGATGTACAGAGACTCATCGATTTGATAGAAAGTTACAGGTACAAAGAACATTATGGAAAGGGGCGCTCTGGTCTCCCACCTCCAACAAAATAAGTGAGGGGCACAAGAAAATCCCCAGAGAATGTGGAGGCAATTGCATGGAAGGAGACTATCACCCACTTCCCACCTGCTTACTCCTAACTTGTGTAAACTGACTGTGCTCCTCTTCCTCATGCAGTAGTGTACTGGGGAGAGTTTGATGTGCGCCCCCGGGGAGGGGGCGCAAAGCCAGCACGTGACTCATCCTGGAGAAGTCTGGGAATATGAAGGTGGGGGACATCTCTGTGGCAGGGTGCAGAGTGGAACAGGGCAGGGGAGGGAGAGCTGTGCTTTTGTCCTCTGAAAATGAGAGGTCAGCATTCCTGTCAGTCAGTTAGGTGCTGTGGCAGTACATGAGGCTACAGTCTCTTCCAGCTGCCACTGCTCCAGAAGTCTACAGCTGGGATAAGAAGACTCCACCAGACATGTGTGAGGTCAGAGGGTAAGGGTAAGAGGTCAGTGGGAAAATAAGTCTCCAACATCAGTGCCCAGTGCAGTGGGACCCCCCGGAAGACCCACAGAGGTGATCTGAAGGCCATATTGGACCAGATACACCAGTGAAGTCTAACCCTATCCTGCTGAACATTGCCCTTCCTCCTCCTCTGTTCCAGAGACAAAATAGGAGGAGAGGGAATCTAGCCTCCTGCCACAATGCAGAACACTCTTTGTGGCTAGGCCCCATGAGTCGGGGGAGGAAGACTTTGTTTTATGCTAGACTGAACACTTCTGACCCTAGACACAATGACATCTCTGCTGCATCACAGTGCCTCTGTAGGTGACACTTGTTGTCCCAAAGGCCTGGCCACCACAAGCCTAGAGTCACGGGGGCATGAGGTTCACCTGTCATGACTCTTCTAACTAAGAGGAGATGTCCACCCACAGGGGACATTCGGGGCTCCCCGTTGTTGGCTTTTGCTGTGCCACTGGAGGAAGCATTTCGGCATCCAAGTGACACTTGGGTAGAAAGGACCACAGGCACTGCCCGTCCTCTACTGAGACTCACTTACCTCTGACAACAGACTTATGACAGTGCCCTGCCATCCCTACACACTCCCCCAAAAGCTTCCCTGCTTCTGCAGAGAAACAAGCACATTCAGTTTCGACTTTATGCATCGAGCTGAGGAGACAGGAGAGCAAAGGAGTGATTCCACCAGGAGAGATGCAAAGAAACTCAGCCAGCCTAGCCTCTGTGGCAGGCCCTACCTCAGCATGGCCCCGAAGCCCTTCCTCTTCATCTTCCTGTCGGGGTCTTCATTCTCCTCTTTGCGCTTTTTCTCCTTGACTTTCAACTTGCCCTTTTCCTTTTTCTTCTCCTTCTCTTTCATTTTTTTTACTTTCCTGGCTTTATTTTCGATGTCCTCTAGCTCAGGGGTCCCCTGAGGGGCAGATTCACCATTCAGAGCTCCATGGCCGGAGTGAGAGCTCTTATCAGACAGACCGTCTGTGCAGAGAAAAAACAATCAATACCCGTGGTCAGGGGCACTCATGGTGCATTCATAAGACAAACTGAAATGTAAAATACAGAAAAACAGGTGAACACGACCCAGAGCTCCACCCCACCACGTGGCTCTGTGCCCCCTCTGAAGATGCAGTTGCCCAAATCTGGTCATTTCAAGTGAGGTCTGATGATGGGAGTTGCTTAGCTGGTGGTATGAGAGGCTAGCTACACTACATGGCAAAGCACTAATAAGCTCCCCAAAAGCAGCTTGTTAACCTTGATCAGCTCAGAAAGCCCACATGCTGGGAAACAAACAGGCTGCATTTATTTCGAGGAGAGGATTTGGGGCACAAATAGAACCCGGCTGCTTCTATCCAATTAATGCAGTCAGGGTCCTAGATTGATGCTGCATCTAATGAGTCCAATGAGCATGTCAAGAAACGCATGCTTAGCACTCCTCCCCTAAGGGAAGTGACAGCTGGTCCTTGCAGAAAGGGAAGAGGAACACTTCTATGGCATCGCTCGGCGAAATAAATGGCACACCATGTTCTCCAATTCCAAGTTCGTTAAGCCAAGGGGCACAACACATCAGGAAAATGAATTACTTTTAATATCAGAAATATAATTGTGATCCTTGAATCATTTTTCTCTGTACTTAAGCACATACTCCTGCCTATGATTTACAGATAATAGCAAGAGGAAGAAGCCATTCAAGGACACATGTTGCCTACCAGCCTCAAGCTCCTCAGGTCCGTCGTAGGACTTGTCGATAGCTGCCCGGAAGCTCTCGTTGCAGCCCCGGCCTCGGACCATGTGTGGCCGGGGCCTGTGGAAGGGAAGCTCATTCTTGCGGACCTCGGCCACAGCGGTCTGCAGACTCTCCAAGGAACTGGACTTTTTCAGGCCCAGAGTCGGACCAAAATCTTTGCTTGGAGATTCTGGAAAAGAAAGGGCAAAAGATCACTCTTGTCCTCGGGAGCAGCGTGTTGTGATGGAGACACTGCTGGTCCTGGAAAACTGTTGCCTGGGCATCTTGAAAAAGGGCCATTGGCAGGCAGGAGTTAAGGAGGAGCTCCAGCTCTGCCACTGCTTGTGACCTCGAGCAAGTGGCTTGACTTCTCGGAGCCTCAGCTGCCTTTTCTAAAGCTGTGGTAAGATTTAAAATGGCAATGTATATTATATCTAGAAATGCACATACACGTGTCTATATGTAAATGCATACACATGTATGGATTTGAAAGGCTGTAACTATCCGTGGAAAGTATATGTGTGAGTGTGAAAGTGATTACATATATGAGGGTATATATATGATATGTATAAATCATATTTATACACACATACACACACATGCACACAGAGCACCTAGCACAATGAATGCTCCCATTCTAGGACCCGGTCTAGGCACTTCCACACATTAGAGCTTTTATTATTGCTGTGGCTATTTATATGATTATTATGGAACATACTACACACGAAAATCAAAGAACATTGAAGCGATTGTGAATTTTGTGATTAAATTTCACCTTACCCTACTGGCTATTAATGTAACAGTGCAATTTATTTAGTTAACCAATCAAGCAAGCAAAGCAAGAAAAAAACAGCTTTTCTATGCCAATGCTATTGTCCTGAATGGATTTCTATTTGGGCAGCTAGAAAAGGGGTAACCTTTTTATATGATAAAATTACAAACTAGAAAAAAAAAACAAAGCATGAGTGAATGTTGATCATCTCTTTTCTGGTGTTACTGACATAAGTGTGGTTCATCTTGCCCCATACCTGCCCCTCCTATCCTGTTCCTTGACCTCCACCCCCTTCCCCAGCCAGTCTCCCATTATCAAAAACAGGATTAGGTTCTGTAAACATTGGCAGCACCAGGATGACCTGAAAGATGCAAGGAATTCTATCAGGGCTCCTGTTTCCACACCCACAGTTTTTCTACCAGGGCCAAAGCTCATGCTTCTTTCCAGTTACGAAAGAGACTACTGTCTTGAAGAGGCTACATTTGCATTTCTGGACATAAACTATCATGCTGTTTTCTAATAGCTATGGACTGACTACACATTAGAGATTGTGCACGCCACATACCTATGTCAGTGTCTAAAACAGAACAAGGTCCAATAAACGGCACAGCCTTTCATTACTATCATCACTGTTTCTGCTTCTACTAACACCACCATGAAGAACACCGCTGCAAGTTATGTAACACAGTACTAGGTAATCTGAAGAATGAAAAAGATGACAAAAGCCTGATGCGTGTACAGGGGGTGGGAAGGGGGAGGCAAAAAAACTCCAGAATTTATTTATAAAAAACTGTGTATTCCTACCTGTTTAAGCTTCAGTCACCTTCAAGGTACCCTCTGTTTGATGCAATACACCTATCAGGATGCTTTTTCCACTGCTCAGAAAAGCTTTTGAGCTTATCAATTTTTGGATGCCTTTTAGTGCTTCTGCTGTTTTCTGTTTTATCTCTTTCACATCAGCAGAAAGTTTTCCTTTGAGGACTTTTTCATCAGGAACACAAAACAAAAATCACTCAGGGTAAGATAGGGTAAATAGGGAGGGCAGGGTATGGGGGTCATGTTGTCTTTGGTCAAAAACTGCTTAACACTCAGCACAGTATGGGTAGATGTAGTCATAAATCACCCATTGTGAAATGTGCAGCATGCTGAAATAATCTAAAAAAAGTCACTGAAGCTGAATGCAGCCTCTCACAACAACTCTAGTTGGTACACTGATGTCAATGGGTTCCTAGAACACTTACCTAGCAGGGGATGCCTGTACTACAAAGGGCCCACCCACCAAATGGTAATTCTAGGTTTTTGGGGGATCCCCTTATATACACCCACATAAAGTTCGATGGTAACATACACCCTACCATATGTCCTGAAAAAGTTAAAAACAGTCAACATCATGACAATAATGTGGATATCTAATGACGCACACCATTCTGTGTGCGTCACCTGTATGAGCTTCAGATAATCCTGACAGGTGGGCTGCTGGCACCACTGTAGCCCCACTTTATAGACAAGAAGACTGAGGTACACAGCAGTGAAATAATTGTCTAAAGTTTGACACTGAGAAAGCACCCGAACTAGGAGCCAGCTGCAGCTTTCTTGCTCTGTACCATGCACTTTACTGTCTAGACATGTGTCTGGTCTACCCACCCTCTACTTGGTCATGGTCAAACTCCTTAAACTGGCCTCCATTACCCTGATCTCTAAATAAGAGCATTAGTCTAGAGCAGCCCCAGAACCCAGCCAAGCTCAAGCAGGCAAGCTGCCCAAATCAGATGTTGCTTAACAATTTCATTAATTCACAGGAGGCAACTTTGCAATTTGAGCAGTACACATAATGACAACAAATGCTGCATTTTATAAATGACAGTGTATATTCAATAAATGCAACTGCAGTAAGACTAAGCATAGAAAAAAATTGTGAGCAATTGCAGGGAGAAGTGTCAGGTTTTACTTGCAAGTCACAAAGAACGAAGATATGCCACTGTTCCATCCAGAAAGAAGCTTATTTCTCATATTTCCAGGGAAGAAGGTAGGTTGAAGAAACAAGTTGAATGAGATAACCTCTGACAAGAAAACAAAAGGCATCTTAGAGGTTTGGGGCTATGGAAGCAACAGTAAAAGCTCTGAAGTTTACAGAAAATATTTTACAGCATCAACCCATAAGGATGTCTGACGTGAATTTAGGTGAAAACAAGAAGATGAAAACTACCTTGAGGACGCCTGGATCCTCTGTCAACACCAGGAGCCATCTTTTATTTGTTAATTGCCAATTCAGGAGATTCAATTATAGCCCAAACTGTAGGCATCCATGTCACCCACTAGCAATACACTTTGGGGAGCACAAAAGTGAATCCATCATCCAGGATATAAGGTGTGTTATCTAAAAGGAGCACATCTAAGCTCAACAAGAAGCATGTGTTAGAAGAAACAAATGCACTCTCACTCATTCCAAGCAAATTCAACACTAAGGATGCACAAATTTTGCAGGGTCAAGAGAGCTGGTCAGTGATTCACTTTATATAACAGAAGGTACAAATTGGAAGTATGAGTGTTGGGCACCACCACAACTTTTTAATTATTATAATTAAAAGCAAGAAGAGCAGTTAAGTCCTGGTTGTAAATGTGGTCTTGGGTTTTCAGGCTTGGAAATAATTTTCTATTTATTCCTAGAAAATAAAGAGGATGTAGCAAGAGAAGAGACTGTTGGTAGAGAGAACTCTCAATCAGGAAAGGTCTTACAAGGATTCATGGAGGCAGTGAATGGCTGAACTGGGGCTCCAGCAAGGACTTCAGCAGGTCTCCCATGGGCTTTATTTGTCTGAGAAGGTCAAGATTACTGAATGTGGGAGGGATTATTATGTCAACCACAGGATGTCATTGATAGATTCCAACAAAACACTAGGAATGAAATACCCTGTCCTGTAGAGATGGTGTAGAGTGTGATAAATTGTCACATTCAGTCCCTCTTTTATCCTCCTCCTCTCCCCAATTTCAGTTTTGGTTGACATGACGTAGAACATTTTACAGCTTTTAGAAGGAGAAAATTACGGTCTAGTTTCAGTCTCACCATTTACACAAATCCCATTTTTTCTAGACTTCCACTAAAAGTGGAGGTTTTGAGTAGAGGTCTCTTTGAAGTGAGTAATTTGTCAAAATCGAAACCTCAGTCACTACATCCCACGCAAGTCATCTCAAAAGATGATGACTCCACATTCTCCTCTGGAGCTGATGTGACGCTGGCTGCGGCTGACTGTAAATGAGGGTCTGAGAAGTGACCCACGAACACGTGTTAGTAGTCATGGCATGGACCATGTCCACACTGGAGCATTTACTCATCCCATGTGAGCATCTACAAGAATCATCTGAATATGACATGACTGTCCAGAGACTTCCAGGCCAGTTTCGGCTGGTTGCAAATACAAAGGAATAAATCCTTTCCCAAACTTTAGTAACAAGGCTTGATTTTTGAACCTATGACTTCCACATCCAGTGACCATGTTTTCCAAGATCTGGGTAAACTTACCCTTCCCTCACAAGCACAAACATGACACATACAAACTCATGAAACAAGTGACACAGAAGGATCTCATATGATGATTATTAATATCAAGGTATAATAAAAATGTTTTTAATAAGTGTGCCAAATTTTCTCTTAAAATTACAGCCTCATAAAGAAATACCACTGAAATATATTTAAAAAAATATGTTATACACTTTTGAAGATTCCATCTGTTCCCAAGCATAGGATTACGTGGTCCCGGAAGCTGTCTCCATACAGAGGAGAGGGAAATTTTAGGATTGTGTCTTCTAGAGCCACCAATCCTCAGATGTGTCCATGACTTTTTCAGAAAAACAGTGTTATGAAAAGAATGGACAACCCCTCCCAGACTAAAGATTCAATGGAGCTGTGCTAGGAGAAGTGCCCACATTCTCCCATGGTCACAAAAAAGGTTGCAAGTGACCCAAAAGAGAGCTACCGTCTAGGTGGAGAGGGCCAATATGAGAGAGATTCCCAAGACACTGAGAAACCACACACCAGCCTCCTAGGTAGAAAGCCCCATTCCATCGTCCTAGGAAACACAAAGTCCTTCCTAAAGGATTGCTTGGATGTGGACCTCAGTGTCTCTGACTCCTCAGATTCCCTGCAGGTGGGAATGGTTGTGGCTTCTCTACAGGCAAGTGATTAGAATGATAGGGAATAAACCTGTCTGGAGGGCAGTGGTTAATAGTGAGCTATTAGCAGGAGGCTGTAGAATATCCATATACTTCCCAGCCTGCCAATTACTTCCTGAGTTATTAACCTGCCAGTGCCTTGGTTTCCTATCTGTAAAACAAGGATAAGGCAAGCACAGAAGAGTGGGTATACCAGATGCAGTGACTCACGCTTGTAATCTCAGCACTTTGGGATCCTCCCGAGATGGGAGGGTCGCTTGATCCCAGGAGTTCAAGACCAGGCAACATAGCGAGACCCCATCTCTACCCCAAAAAAAGAAAAAAAAGAAAACAGAAGAGTGAGAACGCCTGGCACATAGTGAATGCTCATAAGGCACTAGTGATCACTATGTCACAATCACTTTGTGCCACCTTTAAACATTTGAGTGAGTGAAGTTCTCGAGCAATTGATTTGGTTCAATCCATCACTATATTCTTAAATATGACCATGCCTTCTACAAAAAAGCTGAAAATGACTTTATGAAGAAAGACAATCTCTTTTAATTCAAAAATTAAACTGTTTTTCCTCCCAAACAACTCCTTACACTTCCTCTTTTGAAATAGGTGTATACATATATTTATCTGTTCAGCACATATCAAGACTCTTCTTGGGAAGATTAATAGTGGTCTTCCCCCTAGGCTGTAATCACTTAATTAGTCTGAGATTTAATTGGCAATGTTTGAACTTCCCACTTTAGCATTAAAATCTCACAATAAAAGAATGCCTTAATCCAGAAGACCAGTAATTGGATCTTCCATTATTGATGAAATTGCTTCCAATATACCCATATTTAAAAATAAGGAATTATTTTGGGGAAGGTATTCACTTGCAGATACATGACCAGTTTTTCCCCCAGCTAGAGCTTCATAATTAACAAATACTGGTGATAAATTAGCAATAAATAATGTATTAATTTGTACGTTTCAATAACATCAATGGCCCTCAAGGCACTTAGTGATAATTAATTAAGTTAGAGTCTCTCCCTCTAAAATAAAGGGATTGAGCCCAGTAGTAAATTAAGGATCAGAATTATTGTTGTGCTATCCAGGGGTCACAGTAGGAAGCCTGCCGAGGTTGGGATGTGTCCAGCTTTTATCGTCAGTTTGGCCTGGTCTTATTATGAACAGCAAACCTGGGCAAACACAATAGAAAGGCCTTACCTACTTCAAGGGGAGTTGTGATGCGAAATTAAGGGATGTAAAACTCTTTGAAAAAATTACCATATATCCCAAGTAGGAAATCATGGCACCACTCTATTCTCCAACATCTTTCTCTTTGTCCTTTCATTTTAGATTACCCTTACTGAAAATTTTGTGTATTTGATTTTTGTAGAGTCCCTAGAGGCAGACTATCTTATGCGCTTTAATAGATATCATTGCAAATCCATTAGCCTTTAGGAAAATTATCCGTAATATCCAAATGTGTAATTTCCTGAATGATGTCATCTGTGCTACTGTATTCACAGTGGGCCTCACTGCCTTCCTGCCTGTCTCCAGATTTCACATACTGAGCCTTACTCCCAGCTCACGACAGCACCCCTCTTCCCATTCTCCACCACGGTGCATTGCTCAGTATGGCTTGACGTCACCTGCCATCATGTGGGCCTCAGTTCTCTTACTGGCAATTTCCAAACTCTCCAAAGACAGAATTATTATTTTTAAGTCTCATAAGTCCCAGGATCTTTAATCATTTCCTGAAGTTCACGTCAAATCATTCAATAATGAATTTCTCATTAAGATTCATGCATTTGCATAATCTCCTCTACCCCAATTCTATTTTATTTCTATTTATTTTAAAATGGAAATATTCAGAGACGATATGGAAAGATTATGTGAACAAATTCCTTGATTATGAGTATAGACGTGGCCCTCCAAGTGTGTTCAAATGACTGCCAATATAGCTCTACACTTTAATTTTCTTTACTAAAAAAATTCTTTCTTTTATGAACTGAAAGGCAAAATCATATGTCATGTTTAGGTTTCTTTCCTGGACTTAAATTATGTCCAACAAATGTAATGAATAGCGAATTCATTACACCAAAAATAATCTCAAGTCACTTTCTTCTTTCTTTTTCTTTTATTCTCTATTTTTCAGATAAGAAAAGAACCCCATGTTTCTATTTAGTGAGTAAACCATTTTTTTTTTAAGAAAAAAATGTATGACCATATCTGTGGGTAGATTCTGTTAAGACAACTGAAGAACTCAGGCGACTTCATTTTCAATAGGTTGGTTTGTTTTAATCTCTTGTTTTCATTCTTTCTGCCTTTGGAAAACTCTGCTAGATTAAAAAACAAACAAATAAAAGTCTGGTGTGAAGAAGTAAGTAAACAGCATTGGTCTCTGGAAGGGAAATGTGGCTGCTTAAAGAAAAACACTATCTTCACTATTTTTTTGTATTAGAAAATATAGTTTATTTTAAAAGTAAATTAGAGAGAGAGAGAGAAAGATGAGATTCACCTCCCCAAGGTAGGGAAGGGGGCCAAAGCCAGGAAGCATGGCAAGTTATAGCTCAAAGAGCACATGGCCACACCAGAGTCTAGTAAAGCAATGGCTCCATCTTTACTATTTAAGGAGGTGAAAAGAAGACTCACTTGAGGGTCAAATAAACTGACTAAAGTGACCAACTTGCCTGGCAATGATATAGGATCATAAATGCCACCTACCTTTTCTGAGCCTGGTTGTGTATCCTCAGCAGAGATATACTAAATAAATATTCATTGTAGGAATAAAGGAACAGGAAGGCAAAGGGTAGTTTCACACTCAGGCATCCCTCTTCTTCAGGGCTGTGAGGCTAAACAAGGCATCACTTCACCTAGAGACACTCCACCACCACCCCCTCCCTGCTTGCTTTCCTTCCTCCAGGTTCCTGCACAGCTTCCTGTTGACACAACTCTCCAGGTGTCTGGCATCACTTTCAGGGGTTTAACTTCTGCCCGACCTGTGATCATCCACTCCTCTTCTCTACATTTTGTCTTTCATTTCATACTAGTTGTTCTTTTTGCTTAACTTCTCTCTTTGGAATAGTAACCTTTTCTGCCATTTCTACCTCATGGGCACTTTAAGTAGTCTCATTTTTACCTGTTGCCAGCAATACCTTTGTCTCTCAGCTCTTTCTTGTAAATCCAGGTAACACTGACTGTTACTGGGACTTTTTTCCCTCTTTCTCTTTACCATTGACTTGTTGTATGTGCTGCTTCAACAGCACCTCTTTCTTCTGCTGCTGACTATTGAGGGTTCATATCTGTATGTGGGTTGTATACTACAGTGCTTTCAAAGTGAAGTATAATGTAAATAATCCTAATATGTTTCTTTAAAACCCATTAGCATATCTCAAAGGTCAAAGTGTGATTGATTTCTTGGAAGGGACCTACATGAATATATTTTTACATGTTGTATAAACTAGGCACCTGTATTTTTTAAGGTCAAATATTATTTTTATACTTTTTTGTGTATTTCTCCTCCTTTTATACCTAACTGATTGTACTTGGAAAAAAAAGAACCTTCAAGTTCTCAATTACCAAGTTAGGCACAGAACTGACAGAGAGTGAGGTTTTTCAGTTTCGTGCTAATATGAATAACGACTTCTTTATGGATATACTTTAAGCGTAGCTTCAATCTAGTGGTAAAATATCAGGTCAAAATCAAGGTAGTTATCAGCGAGTGTTTACTGAGTATTTTTTGTGGATCAGAACTGTATTGGGCTGTAAGAAAGGTGTAATGTTCTCCCTACAGCTTAATAGTTGACCACATTCTTCCCCATACAAAGTGAAGTCAAATCATACACAACTGATCTTACCCAAATTCAGCTGTATTTATATGATAAGAGAAAGCCAGAAAGGAGGAGGAGAGAGGAAGGGCAGGACAAAATAACTGCATGAGAGTCCTTTCACTCACCATCCTTCAGTGCCAGCATGCCCTGGAGAGAGTGAGTGTCTAGCAGAGAGCAAGGGCAGGACATGAGCAGTCCCTGTGGTCCCTGCTAGCATCTCATGCCGTGGGCACATCACCATACAAGGATGATGCTTGTGCTTCAAGATTTATATTTCTCTTGTGCACCTGAGTTAGTTTGGGCTGCTATAAAAAAACACCACAAATGGGTGGCTTATCACCAACAGAAATTTTTCACAGTTATGGAGGCTGGAAGGTTCAGGATCAAGGTGTCTGCAGATTTGGTGCCAGTTGAGGACCTGCTTCCTGGTCCATAAATGACTGTCCTCTAACTGTGTCCTCACATGGTGGAAGGTGCAAGGGAACTCCCTGGGGTCTCTTTCATAAGGACACTAATCTCAATCATGATGGCTCTGCCACAGCTCTCTGTGTACCAGCAGAGACGGCACGGTGTGGACACTGACAAAGTTGTAGCCTGTGTCTTCTGATGGGGAGGCCCCCATAGCCCAAGCTGTGCTAGGTCTCTCCAGAGCTGCATCTGTGATGTCTGAGGAATTTGGCACCAGAGCACAGAAGTAGAACCCACCATGTTTGGCTGCACTGGGAAGTGGGTGCTGAAGTCCTGCAGGCACTAACCTTCCCTTGTAAGTGCTCTGTCTTCAGAGCCCTGGCACTGTGGCCTGTGGTGGGAAGGGCAGTCCCGGTGGTTGCTGAATTTTCTTCAGAGTCACTCTTCCATTGTCTTGAAGAACAGCTTCCGACTTTTGTAGAGACAGCCGATCCAGGCTACTCTCCTTACCAAGCAGATGCTTGACCCCACCCCTATTTTCTCTCACAGACAAGTTTTCTCGGTCTTCTCAATATGGTTGGGCTGAGAGTTTCCTAAATCTTTAATAAGTTCTGTTTTCTTGACAATTGCATCTTTAAGTCATTTCTCTTTGTGTATTGTACTAAAAGCAGTCAGGAAAAGCCAGGCTGCACCACTTCAACACTTCGCCAAGAAACAGCATCAAATATCCCATGTCATCACCCATAAGGTCTACCTTCCACAAAACACTAGAACATGAATGCAATTCAGCTAAGCTCTGCCGCTTTACATCAAGAACAAACTCTTCTCCAGTTTCCAGTAATATGTTCTCATTTCTGTCTGAGATCTCATCAGAATGGCCTTTC
Source organism: Cephalopachus bancanus (assembly GCA_027257055.1). Classification (NCBI taxonomy): domain Eukaryota; kingdom Metazoa; phylum Chordata; class Mammalia; order Primates; family Tarsiidae; genus Cephalopachus; species Cephalopachus bancanus. Next base: position 2,005,714 of record JAPVLO010000329.1, on the reverse strand, counting down.
CTATCTATAGTTCTACCTACACTCTATTCAGGATTACTTTGATATTCTCTTAGAAGATTGAGGTTTTCTTTACAGTTCTCTCTCTCTCTCTCTTTTTCTCTCTTTCTCTCTCTTGAAGCCCTCATCATAATCACATTTAAAAGTCATGGCAATGTAGGCTTTTTCTGCATGCACTTCTAAACTCTTCCAGCCTCTCCCCATTATCCACTTTCAAAGTTGTTTCCACATTTCCAAGTATTTGTTATAGCAGTACCCTACTTCTTGGTACCAATTTTTTAGTTCATTTGGGCTGCTATAACAAAATTCCATAAACTGGCTTATAAACAACAGAAATTTATTTCTCACAGTTCTAGAGGCTGGGAAGTCCAAGAACAAGGCATAGACAGATTCAGTGTCTGTTGAGGGCCTGCTTCATGGTTCATGGATGACCATCTTCTTGCTGCAATTTCATATGGAAGAAGGAAGTGAGGGAGCTCTCTAGAGCTTCTTTAATAAGGGTACTAATCCTATTCAGGAGGGTTCCAGCAATTAACTACTTCCTAATACCCCCACATTGGGGGGGGGCTAGGATTTCAATGTATGACACAAACATTTAGTCTATACCATTATCCTTAAACACAAGCCAACTATTTCATCTGGTGTTTAACTGAAGAAATGGCTATCTTTTGGAAGCAATAATTTTGTACCTACTACTTGGGAATGAATTTAGTGGATTTCCAATAGTATATAGTGTGGTTTTTTTCCTTTACATTCCTGAGAATCATTGCCTCAGGACTATATCTCATGAAAATTTCAGAACAAATACTCAACTCTCTTCCAATTCTTCTTTTTAAGCTATTTGAGTGTGAAGACAAGGAAATATTGTCCTATTGACTTGGCAAAGCTACTTAGATGCTACACGAGGCTTTCCTGGTCTGGACAAACCTTGAACTAAAGTTCCTTCTATTTTCTTTGTTGCCTCAGAAATAAAAGATTAAACACCTACTTTACTTAAAGATGTTCTCATCCCTGTGTAGAACAAAGATAAACACACATGAAGTAATAACACCAGAGGATATAGAGTAGACCCTTAAAGTTCAAGAAAATCCATCTGAGGGCAATACAGGTCCCCAAATGTTATAAAATAAAAGTATTTGTACAGACTCCTGGATTTCTCTGGAGTCATATATCCAATAGTAGCTGTGTTATCTCAGCATTCACTAATTAATTGCCTCTTCAGAATTCACTAATAATTTAATGTTTAAAACAATTTCTATTATAAGCACAAATTTGGCATCAGACATTTTGGGTTCTGTCTTAGTTCATTTTCTGTTGCTATAACTGAATACCTGAGATTGGGTAATTTATAAACAAAAAAAATTTATTTCTAACAATTTGAGAGGCTGGGTAAACCAAGGTCTAGGGCCTGCATCTGGTGAGGACATTCTTCCCCTGGGGACTTTCTACAAAGTCCCAAGGTAGCACAGGGTATCACATGGTGAGGGGGCTTAGGAGAGATGACCAAACTATCTTTAACAACAGACTCATTCTCATAAGAACTAACCTACTCCCTGAATAACCCATGAATTCATCAATCCATGAATGGTTTAAGCAATTCATGAACTAAGGCATTCATGAAGGCAGAGTGACCATGACCCAATCATCTCTCAAAGGTCCCACCCCTCAATACTGCTACACTGGAGACCAACTTTTTACCACATGAACTCCCAAAGGGAGCCATACTCAAATCATAGCAGGTTCAAGCCACATCTCCATCCATGTACTAGCTATGCAACGCTGGGTGAGGCTCTTACCTCTCTGTAGCTCAGTTTCTTCAACTTCAAAACTGAAATAGTGGTAGTACCTCCCATAATAGGGTAGTTGGAAGACTATCTGATACAGAACTTTGAACATGATTTCTGATACACAGTAAATATTCAATAAATGTTACCTCTTACCATTATGTTTTTTACATGAACAAAACATACACTCATTAGGAAGATTCTCTACAACCAAAAGAATGCCAAGAGTATTTATGCTTTCATATCTTTACATTGTGGGCCAGAGTCATCACTAACTTTGAATTTTCACTCTTTATTCAAAACTTCTGTTTTTTTAAATCTAAAATTTCCCGTAACTTTTCAAATAACCTATCTCCTTCACTTCTATCAAAATAGTCAAAATAAATTAATTTCTTTCCTGAAGAGACATTTTTCATAAAGAAACAAAATGCTTGATGAGAATCAAAATTCTTTGATGAGAGAAACCATGTCTACAACAGCAAGAAAAGAGCTGGTGAGTTTCTTTCACCAGCTGAGTGACCCTTCTCTCTCAGACCAACCCATGACACCATCAACAAAATTACAAAGTATACAAAGTCATAAACTTTTTTGGCCAGCAGGTATGTCTGCAAACAACACACCAGGAATGTGACATGCTGTATAGTTCAGGACTGGAGGGGTTAAGACTTGTGGAAGTCTACAGAAAAGAAAGCATGGTATGATGCTGATGAGTCACTGGATAAGGCTTCATGAATGAGGTGGGACTTACCCTTAAGGATGAATCAAACTTAGATAAGAAAAGTAGAAATGGGGCAGCCACAAAGGGGAAAAAGAATGAGGGAAAGTTTAGACACTGTTGGTGGGTGGTGGGGACACAGAGAGAATGGGGTGACTGGTAAAAGAAAACAACCATGGTGGGGATTTGTGGGTGGATATGTGTAGATAGAAAAGATCAAGTCTGACACGAGGGGCCTTGGAGTTCAGCTAAGAAGGCAAGAACCAAATCAGGGGAACACAGGAAGTCACTAAGCTTTTCACCAGAGAAGTATCTTGATCATACTGGTCCTTTGAGAAAGACATTGTGGAAGAAGTCTATAGGACACATTCAAGAGAAGGGAAACTGCTCTATTTTATAGCTATGGAACTCACTGCTTACAAAATGCTTTCTCCCTTTTTATAATTTTACCTTCAGTCTTTTGTGAAGTAACTTCTAATTTTTTCACAGACATTTTTAGTGTGGTTAGTCAGCTGTCCTCCAAATGACCAAAACTAGTTTCCCCAGGCCTTTCTTTGACCAGAAGGGAAGGGTGCAGAAGCAAATCCTAGTCCACTAGGAGGCATGGGTATGTGTCTGTGAGTGGACTGGACAGGAAACACTGCAGGTCATGCCAGGCCTCCTCCTGGCATAGCTTAGTTATAATAGTCATAGCCAGACCCCTTGCCATCTCCTGCTAAGACACTGTATTTTATAATATATAATGATTAATGGGCAGTAAAACTAATAATATGGGGACACACAAAATAAATGAGGTGGCAAATATGAAAAGGAAGTAGCACTTAATGTTGTTGTGAAATCTGACATGCTAGCATGCCAGAGTTTCCCTATAACTCTGCCTGAGGAGTCCTTGCCAGCGGGAACCAAGGTTACAAGAAGGTGATGTCTCCATTAATAACCTTTCCTAGGGAAAGTCTAGGATCAGGCTTTCTGTACTGAAATTCATGCTGGATAGTACTGGAATGTCAAGGAACATGGAAATCCTGCTTTACTTCACCTCAGAAAGCTCATGGAGAAACAGGAAGAGTGCCATGGTGTTCCAGTTACCCAAAACTATTCCTTTGCTCTCCCCTTGTTGATATCTGTTGTTACTCCTATCTGGTCCCCATTATTCCACCTGGAATGAGCCTCCTGACTTTCCCAGGGTACTGCACTCCTCACTTGGTGTGCCTGTGACCCAGCCATGACTAGTCAGTGCATTTTTCCTCCCCCTATTTAGTTCTGGGATGGCCTATGGAGAGCTAGCCCTGGCAGTCACCAGTCATCTTCTTTGCTACTGGACTTCTCAGGGGGAAGGAACCTGGGGCTTCTGGCAGCCACCTTGCTTTTCCATAAGAACAAAGTCCAAAGAAAGGAACCATGACTGAAGAGAGCACCATTGACACTGAGACCCCAGATCTAGTGACATCTCTAGGGAGATGCTCCTCTGGACTCTTCAGTGGCATGAGCCAACAAATCAACTTCTTTGCAAAAGTGTTTCAAATTGGTTTCTTTCCACTGTAACCTAGAATCTTGACTTAATACCCTCTTTTCCAGTCACTTATCCACATAGCAATCTGCATTACCACCAGTTGTTCCTACTCAGGTCAGATAGACTCTTGAGGAACAGGGAAGAATGCTGGTGAAGAGATCATGATTGCAGAGCTGACCATACCAGTGAGAAGAGTGACACCTGCTTACAGATGCCTATGTTCTAGTGTATTCCTGGATGGGTTTTATGAGGAGCAAAATCCCTCACGTTGAGAAGAGTTTTATTACCTTGATCTGTTCAGCTTGACCTCTGACTCCTTTGTGAAAAGAGGGTCATTCTCTAGATGATTAGTAATAACTATAGACACACAATTGTTAAGCAATTAGAAAAAGAGAATGGTTTTCAAAAGAGAAGTAAAATCAATTCTTGCTATGGTTGACCAGAATCTCAAACAACATATCCACAATTACACTAATTAAAAATGTAGCCGGGCTCGGTGGCTCAGCCTGTAATCCCATGCTTGGGAGGCTGAGGTGAGTGGATTGCCTGAGCCCGTGGGTTCAAGACCTGCCTAGGCAACTTGGCGAGACCTCATCTCTACAATAAATCAAAAATTAGCCAGGTATGGTAGCGCACGCCTGTAGTTCCAGCTACTTGGAAGGCTGAGGCAGAAGGATCACTGGAGCCCAGCAGGTCGAGGCTGCGGTAGCCAGGAGCGGCCACTGCATTCCAGTCTGGGCGACAGAGCGAGACTCTAACTCAAAAAAAAAAAAAATGTTGTTGTGGATTTTAGAAATTTAAGAGTAAGCCTGATAATTTTCAAGGGCCTGTGGCTCCCACAGAATCCTCATGACCCCTCAACAGAGACCTCCCATTGGAGAGAATAGAAGCCTGACTCCCAGGAAGGAGGAGTGCTTTTGGAGAAGCATTTGTGTTGTGTTGGTGTATTTGTTTCAAACTCTTCTTTCCTAGAAATCTCTGAGTGCACTGTGAATTAGAAACTTTTCTAGAAATCGACTATAAGGAAATGATACACTAAAAGCAATCCAGAGTGTTTAACAAAAAAGGCGGGAGGTAGGAGACATGTTTAATGTGGACCTGGAATTGGAAGACTTGGATCTAGGCAAGTCACTTAACCTCTGCGGGCTTCAGTTTTGACATCTGTAGAAGTGAAATAATGAAAAATAACAACATCGATGACAAAATAAAAATACAGCAGTAACCTGTACCAGGCCCATTCTAATTACTTGCATATATACTAACTCAGTTAATTATATCTAGTATACACTAAAACTATCTCCACTTTATAGTATAGAAAATCAAGGCACAGATAGGTTAAGGAACTTGTCTAAGGCAATAATAATTCCAGTCTCATAAGCTTTTATCATGATGAGATGAAATTATACATGTACAAAAAATTCATAAAGCTCAATGCACTCTATATACAAGTCATATGTTACTATTAATTTTAAAAAGGTAGTATTTTCCTCATTGTGTACATAGATACTGGACTCAGTTTATCAAAACAAGACACAGATGGGGGCAATTCTTGTGAACACCTGCTCCCAAGGAACAAGCAATCTAGACGAGTCATGCAGAAACCCAAAGCTTCCCAAAACAAGGTGGGACGTGGCCAGACAGAGGGAGTAGTGAAGGTCAGGAGAGAAAACGATGACTCTGGTTGAGTGGGCCACTGGATAATGGGCAGCACCAGACATAGATGGCCCTGAAGACAGCATGTGTGAGTCCACCCAGGTGTCTACTGCAGGTATTCACGGGGGCTGAGGAGCTGGGTAAGCCAGACAGAGGGATTGGAAGAGACCCAGGGAACCCTAGTGGGCAGAGAAGCAGGTGTCTGAGGAATCTCACAGGCAACATGAGGCCTTGAAGCTTACGACCTGGGGCCCAAAATAGTCACTCAAACACACTTGTTTATGACTGTGGACAATGAGCTAGGCAGGGGTCTTCTAACCAGACCTCATACCAGGTAGGATTCACCTGCTCTAAGTGTATACTCCCTTGGTCCCCAGATTGGGATGGATGCTTTGTGTTTATTCAATGGCAATAGTAACAACAATTGCTAACCTGTATTTAGAACTTACTATGTGACAGACTCCGTGGCAGAAACTTCCATCCTCCCGACAGCCCCAGGAAGAGGTTCTGGCACAATCTACCTTTGACTGACGTTGGCCTCCTAGCACAGAAGCCCCCATTCTGAACCACATATCACAGGGCCCTGTTTTAGTTTTCATCATTATTTGTAATAAAATTATAAAAACACAAAGCTCTTCTAAAAAGGATTTATATCAAAAAAAGAAAGGAACACTTGGTTCATTGCTAATATGCCCACACAAAAAAGCAGTTTTTGTTCTTATTTTAAAATCAACATTGAGCACGGTACCATATTTTTATATTCCCCGACTTGTCTGGGTAAGAATTTAGGAAGAGTTTGTGAAGCTTCGTTAAAGCGCCTCCCCATCATCTGATGACTGAGATATTGGCACTAGATACAGCTATGGGGGGGTGAACTAAATGTTTATGATGATTTAAAAGACCAATTATAAGCCCCTGCCTTACGCCTTATTCAGCATCCTGCCTGGCATGTAAAAATGGCAATGGAAGAAAAACGCATTTGAAATTTCAGCTGAGCAGAATGTCAGTCTTCAGTTACACTCAAAGAATAAAAAACATTAGGATACCATTAACAGTTTCAGAGTAATGGAGGTAAAGCAGGATTGTTTTCTATTATTATTATTACTGCCATTAATGGGTCAGAGTCTTCCAAGGGAGGGAAGCTGGGGACAGCCCAGACACTTTCAATAGAGCATTAACTCTTTCAGGTCAAAGGGTACCCACTTAGAGGACTGCTACAGTCATTTAATAAACGATACCCTAGTGGCCGCAAAGAATTTATCTCCTGTCTAAGGAGTCTTGCTTACTCATTTCTATTTTTTGTGTTCAATTCCAACAAATATTCCAATAAGAGAAAAGGTTAATTTGCAGATAATTATTTAGGGAGGGAGGGAATATTTTTTAAGGCAGAAAAACAAAAACAACCCGTCACAATGCATCAGTCATTGTGTGCAAATCTGGAAAGCTGTAATGAGGCTCATGAAGTAACAGAATTAAGCTGAAAAACTGGAGGTGTGAGATGGAACGATTTTCTTTCAAGGGAAGTACTTGGTGAGATAATTTTTTCCCCTTTGTTCGCTTTGTGCAGTTTATATGTGACTAAGTACAGCTAATCCTGTCTCTTTTCAAACGTTAATGTCAGCTACTAGAATAATTTGCTTTCTTGATTTAATTGCATAGTTTAACCTCTGACATAACCTTTTAATTCACAGCATGACAGCCAACCCTACAGAAAGTTTTTCTAGAAATCTGAGTAACTTCCCCAAGGTAAGAACTGCTTTCACTCTTGTGGGTATAAGGGGAACACTCTGCCCAAGATTATCAAATTCACCAGCTGCTCTGGGTGGAAAGGTCACTGGCTCACTGCAGGGAAGAGGGGAATTTATTAAAATATCTGGTTTATTAGAACATACAATGGTTAAAAACAATGTGAGTGAACACTACTGAACACTTAACAATGATTAAGATGTGAAGTTTTGTTATGTATATTTTACTACAATTAAATTTTTAAAGCTTGGACACATAGTTGCCAAAAAGGGGATGATATAGAATATTGATTAAATGATAGTTTGGGTAATGAAAGTGTTAGGTCTATTTTTATTCAAATTAGGCTGTGGAAAAAGAAGACATCATAAACATCTTGCTGCTATTTAGTTAACTGAATTGAATTTAGGGAACTGCATTAAAAAGAATGACTGACTTCTTAGAATGCTAGGAAAGAAGTCTCTGGCCCTAGTGGTGTAAGGATTCTCACACTCTTGAGGCTTTGGTTTTCATATTGTGAACATATGTTAAACAACAACAACAACAACAACAACAACAACAACAAACAGTACTTGAGGATGGCTCCTGAGTGGCTGGCTAACTGAGCCTAACTTAAATAGAACCACATAGCCATTTGCTGACTAGAGGCCACACACATACTCTGAGTTTGCTGAAAACCCCACCTTTTTTAACTTTGGGACTTTCAGAGCTCACTTGAACCAACCAATCAGAGCCTACCTGCCTTGGCTAACCTGTGCTCACCTGTATAGACCAATCAATACTCAGCTGCATTGACCAATCAGAACTAACCAAGTTTGAAGTCTTCATTTGCATAAACAGACCTCACTGGGAACCTGGGCAGGAACTTTTGCTACATATCCCAAACCCTCTCTGTGTTCTCTGGAATGCATTTTGCATCTCCCCAGTTATAGACTGTTCACTGAAATAAGGTCTTTTTTCTCAATTCCATTTGAGAGACCTTTTGTCCACAATATGAAGACCAAACAATGATTCAGGCAGTGTGAGTCCTACATCCAACAAATTTTAGGAATGTTTTTAAAAACTGAAAGATGGTAAAACTCCGATATTGTAGCCCTCATTTATTTTTTCTCAAATTTATTAAGAAAATTTCTCCTATTTTATTAATAGCAATCTCAGAAACATGATTTGGAGAAATGATTTAATTTGAACAGCAATAAATTTGTAAAAAATTTATTTAAGTCACTGGAATACCCAAAGAGAAGACAAATATTACAGACCAGCTTATAAGCATTATTGGTATTAATTAGTAGCTGACTACTTCAGGTGATGCAAAGATTCTGAAGTAGTCTGTTATCAAAAATGTAAAGAAGGAGGCCAGGAAGGTGAAACCACAATCCAAGTCCAAACACACATTCTTTGGGATTAAAGTGTCCTGCAAAGAAACATAAAGTGGACTGGGCATGGTGGCTCACACCTGTAATCCCAGCACTTTGGGAGGCCAAGGTGGGGGGATTGCTTGAAACCAGGAGTTTGAGATCAGCCTAGGCAACATAGTGAGACCTCTTTTCAACAATAACAACAAAAAGAAAAATAAAAAAATTAGGCGGGCATGGTGGTGTATACCTTTGGTACCAGTTACTCAGGAGGCTGAAGTGGGAGGAACGCCTGAGCCCAGGAGGCTGAGGCTGTGGTGAACCAAGATCATGCCAGTGGATTCCAATTTGGGTTATAGAGTGAGATCCTGACCCCATCCCCCCCAAAAGAAGGAAAGGTGAAGAAGGGGAGAATCTCCTCATTCAAATCTCTCTCTTTTGTTCTAGATGTTTTTATTTAAATGATCTCAATATGAGTGTTTCCTTTTATATCTTAGATTTTTCTTCTATGGTCAAATGATATATATTTTCTCTTATATGACCTCCCTAATGCTGTATTAGAGTTTTTTTAAATGATCAAATAAAAAAGAGGGCTAGAGATGAGAACAGAAATTTGTTTAAACAAACATTTTTGATAATTAGAAAAACAGATGGGAAATTTTCTACGAAGTGGACTACTGATGTGCATATGTTAAAACCAGGAAGCCACGCGTAGAATTTCTTTTAGTCCTCAATTTCAAAGACAAGGCATCCTCACCTACTCATGCATTTCGGGGGTAAGCACATGTATATTTCTTTACTTTCTTTTTTAAGGAAAAAAACCAGGCCCTTTGAGTGTACACAACCTGACCAGGAGTTTCATTGTGAGACTATCTTTAAGATATCTTTAAGGTTTTGATTTGCTGACTGATACAAAACAGTTGCCTGCCCTCTGAGCACAGGTGATGGTGTCTTAGAAAGCTGAGCACTGACATTCTGAAAGCCTTTCCTCAATCTTGTACAGGTCAGTCTTTGATGTGAAGTGTATCTTTTCACAGTTTAGGAAAAGAATGGAATTCTTGCTTTTTTATAATTCCAGAGATTAAGGGTGTACTTGGGACCTTGGAACATGTATAGGATGTGTCTCCTAAGCTGGTCTCTGGCTCCACCCTGCTCTTTGGTTACCTGGCATTCTGTCCCTCATTTTCAGATAGCATTCAGAGCCTAAGATGCTAAAAACTGATGTTTATTTAACATGAGCACTCCAGTCCTTTTGTCTTTCGGCCTGCCCCTCCTTCTCTGCACCTGTCTGCCATCACATCATGGAATCCCATACCCTGGAAATGTTTATGACTTTACTTTACAGCTGCCTTTGCCCTCCGCTGCAGCCCAGACACTCTAATTTAAGAAGCCCTAAATATCGTTGCCATGGGTGACACAAGAGCGTCAAGAATGGTGGCGCTCCACTAATGAAAAGGCTTTCACAGCATTTCAGCCTTTGCTCATAAGTAAAGTTAAAATTTATGGCTTTTAAAATACTGGATCTGGAAGAGGTCAGGTTAAACGGCTGCTAGTAATAAAAGGAATCAATACACTACTGCATCTTGAAACAGCCAGCAAACTGAATAAATACTTCATCCAAATCCACTTGGCCCCGAATTAAAAGAACATAAAATACTGTATTTATTTGGTTTGTTCCCCATCCATCAAGAGCTTTCTTCTTTAGGACTCAACAAATTCTACCCAAGACAAGTATCAAATGTTTGTTAGCCAAGTGGCAATTATAGGACATGTCAAGGCTCCGGGTAATTAACTAAGTGTTAACTTTATCAGGGTCCCACTTGTAGATGACTTTACAACAAACACAAATAGGACAAGCACAGCTTGGCCTGGGAAGACAACAGACTTTCTGATGCTTATTTACAAAACTGAGGTTGGAATCTGATATCCTCTGAGAACCAAAGCCCTCCCCCTAGGAAAAAAGGAAAAAAAAAAAAAAAGTTTTTCAATAGTTCCTTTCTCCCATGCTGAACTCTGAAACTTAATCTAGATTTTGGAATGAAAATTAAGCCACTGGCAATCATGAACCAAGTCACAAGTCTGAAAACCAACAACAATTGTGAATTACATTGAAGAGAGAAAAATTAGTGAATTTTGAAAGTACAGCAAATAAAGACTGTCCCTTTGATGATTCCCCTCCCTCCCCCACTTAAAATTATCCAAGGCACAAAAATACCATCTACTTTTCTTTGGAGACAAATAATTTAATAATCTGTTAATGTTATTTTTCTGTTCATGCATGGGGAAGGGAGTGGTGACTGCATTTTGTCCAAAAGCCATTTTCCCTCCTGAAACATACTATATGAGAGCAGTTTATGTTGGAGAATGGCAACTGCTATTCATCCCTTCAGACAGAAGAAATCCTAACACAAAGAGACTCTTTCACCCTTTCTAATAGCTTATGGTTTAAAATATTAAACACGCTTCTGTTTTTCATGGTTCAGCATAAACTGTGACTCTGGGATGAAAATAAGTGATCACAATTTATAGACATCACAGGTAAAAGGGGGACACTCCTTTGCAGCCTCAGGCTGTGCGTAGGCTCCCTACTGGCAACAACCTTGGACTTCAGAAGCCCAGCCTTATGGTCAAAAACCCCGGAGAGCTTGCTTCCCAGAACTGCTTCTCTTTGGTCTGGTTTGACTCTGATGGAAATTGGAGACTCTCCTCTAAGCGCCTTGTAGGGAAGGGATGTCCCGTCACTGAAATGGGCCTGGCTGAGCCATCGCAGACAGCCTCTCCCCTCGGAGGGCTCTGCATTCATGGAATACTTGAAAGAAGCTTTCCAGCATTTAGGGGAGACTTTGAAATGGGATGAAGGCAATTCGAAGGTCTAAACTTTACAAACAAATACATGCAGTGATTTAAGGAGAAATTCTGTTCCAAATAATAAGACATCCATCTGGTTTGCCCTTTGGACAATTTGATGTTTTAATAATGCCACTGTGAAATTATGGCAAGTGTACATAATTAACAAGGCAAAAAGCTGAAAATGCGGCAGACAATAACGAGGAGAGGTAATCATGGGTGAAATATATGAAGAGGACAAGTCTTCCAATGGATTAGCTCACCCCAGAGACAGTGAGAACGGTAGAAATACAAGTGAAAGACGTCCCAGCATGCATGGCTTAGAGGTTGTGGCATCCAACGTGTTAGGAAATAGGATGAAAAACATGAAGGAATCCTGAATTGTTACCTATACTGGAAGTGGAAGGCAAGGATGCATTGGCAAAACCATCACTGATTTCAGCAATTCTTTTCAAAGGTAAGGCTGCACCTTGGGGGAAAGTCAGCATCATCAAAGAGACTGGAGAATGAATTATGAAGTGCAATGGCTTCCTAAAGTTCTGAATTAGAAATAAATGGAAGGTTCACAAGGAACTACATGGGCAAAACATTTCATTTTAGACAGGAGACTTGTAGAAGAATTAAACTCACTCACTGACTGTGGAAGAGGCGCAGTGCAGTCTCCTGGGTGCATGATGGTTGTTTTACTCATTTCTCATTTAGTCCCTAAAGCCCGCCCCACAGTAGCTAACTTGAAACCCTCCACAATAGCAAGTCTCCTATTTCTGTGTTTCCTCTCATTCTCAGACCTTAAAAAAAAAAAAATCCCAATTCTTCTCCTTTCTCAGCTTCAAGATGATCTATCCATGCATCTGCCCTGTTTTCCTGGTCTCACATCTGAGGGACCTGCCTCCCTCTAAGCCTATCGGCTGCCCCATTCTTTCCAGCTCTTGCATCTTGAAATTCTCTCTTCACTCAATTCACTCCTTGAGACCTCCCCACTCGTAAGTCCCTGCAGGTCCTCTCACTTCCGTCCTTTCTTTTCCTGCAAGTTGGGGCATGCAGGGGTGTCATCCAGGGAGTTCACCTTCTCCTTGGTCTCTGTGCCCTCTGCCATATGGTTTTCAGCTTGGAGGCTTCCCTGACACTCCAAGGTCACCAATCACCTCCTAATTGCCAGAACCAATAAACTTCTCTCAGTCTTCATGTTGTTTGATCTCTTCCCAGTGCTCACCACCTTGGCTTAACCCTTCCCCCATGAAATCCTATCCTCCCTCTGTGTCCAGGTACAGGGATACCTGGTTCTTCTCAGTCTTGGTGCCAGTGCCCTTACTCTCCCCTTCCCCAAATGTGGGCCTTCTCCAAGGCTTAACCTGCAGCTCAGTGCTGTCTTTATTATTCACTTTCTCCTCTGGGCATGTGTTTTTGGGAGTGCCACTCATCTGATCAAATGATTCCTTCAGGGCTCCCTTTTGCTTTCAGGAGAAAGTCCAGGCTCCTTAGGATGGTGTCCAAAGGTTGTTGTGACCGAGCCTCCCCCACTTAGTCCACCTTACTTCTCCTTCCTGTGCTCTTCCCACATGGCCCAAACTCCAGCCATTTTGAACAAAATCCTGTTCCCTCTCTCCCCTGCAAGCACCACCTCACTTTATAAGATTCTCTTTCCTCTTGTCTGGCCATTTCCTTAGACATCACTTCCACTGGGAAGCCATTCCTAACCACTCCTATGTCAAAAAAGAAAGGAGAGAAAGCTGTCATGTCCCTCATTTCTATGACCACAGTGTCATGACTACTAAATTTACCAAATGTCTGGCATTAATTGAAGCCGTGTATTGTACTGTGTCAGCTGGCCTAATCCTCATCACAGTTCTTGGATATAGGTCCTATTATTACTGCCCTTTACATGGGGGAAAATTTGGGCACAGAGAGTTTGAACACCTTACCCAGGGTCACATGGCTAGTAATCAACAGAGCAGGGGTTTGAACCCAGGCACCTGCCCCAGGACTCAGGACCTAAAACACCATATAATCCCTCAGCTCAGATGGGACACTCATGCTTTGGTACATCGGTTGAGTATGCATCTGTCTTCTTTACTAACTCTTGGCTGTTTGAAGGCAGGGGTGGTATCATGGCCACCTTTGTACTTACGTCCAGCAGAGTGGATACTCAGTGATTATTTTTGTGAGTAATTAATTGAAACTTCCTGACTATAGTCTAAAAGACTGCCCCTCCAGCTTCTTTCATAGCATGGATTCTTGTTTAATTGTATCCCGTTGCAGATATGTGAACTACTCAAACATGACAACCAACATTCATGGATGTTGCTCCTAGTGCCAGAAACAGGGCCAGCTGCACTACACAAATTCTCTACATCCACGTCCAGCTCTAAGGTTGGTTTTATTACTATCCATGTTTTAAAACTGAAGAAGCTGAGGCTCAGGATGACCAGAGGCCACACAGAGGGCCCACAAAGGAGCCAGGACTCACACTCAGGTTCAACAGCAAAGCCCATATGGTTAGACTAACCTGTGGGTCTCCCTACCTGAATGCAAACCTTCTGACACTGCAGCGTCTCCTCCATGGGCTTCACATGGGGTTTCGAAGTGACTGTTGACTGATAAAGCGACATTTGGGGCTTCTGTGACATTTCCAAGGAAATGCTGCCTGACATTCCGAGAAGGGCCACTGGTGGGACGGTGGGCTGCTGCCCTCACTTCCAAAGTCTGCACTGCACCCCTCCACTGGGGTGATGGTGGGCGGCTCCCCCTCACTCCCGAAGGCCCCACTGCATTTCCTTGCCTCCTTCCTCTTCCCTCCACTCCTCCACCGAATCGCTTCCCCAGACTCCTTTGTCTTCTTTAAGATTCTTTCAAAAAGCCTTTTCTTGGTGGGCTTTTTGCCAGGTCTGCTGGTTTTTTCTTCTACCAAGGATGAAGAAGAAAAGTAAAAGAAGACTATGCACACACTAATTCCAAGAGACTGGTGGACTTTGAGACAGCGACCTTTTCACAAGACACATTTCCTTTCCAGTTGTCTGCCAAGACTCTCAGCACTGGGCGCCCAGCTGGCTCACAACGAAAGCAAGGAGAAGGAAGGCTGAGGCTGCTGGATGCCCTCCCATCCACATGGCCACGGCTCCTCTGTCTCCTTCACATATGACTTCCTGCAGCAGCAGTTCACACGTGCTATATTTAGTGCACTGTGTGCACTACAAGTTTCAGGAAGAGAAAAACTCAGCGAAGGCAGTAAACTTCAGTTGCTTGCATTAAGCACAAGATTCTTCAGATTAAATGATGACAATGTCACTAATGCACCCGAGAAGACACCTGCTTTCCATGCATGCAAACTCTACTCCCAGAACCTCCAAGCACAATCTGTGTTCACATGTGAAAAGAGTATGGATAGGAAACACTCCCTGGTGAGCTGATTGTCCTCATGAAGACATCTGCTGAACTTTCTACCTGCAGCTCTCTATTTCCATGGATAATAGTTACAATCCAGAATTAACAACAACAAAGATACAGGCTTTTTATGCTGTTACAAAGCCATAGTCACCTCTTTCGGGTAACCTAAAGAAACAGGCAGTTCCTGAATTTTTTTTTTTTTTTTGAGTTGGAGTCTCACTCTGTCACCCAGACTGGAGTGCAGTGGCCGCTCCTGGCCACTGCAGCCTTGACCGGCTGGTCTCTGGCGATCCTTCCGCCTCAGCCTTCCAAGTAGCCAGAATTACAGGCATGCACTACCACGCCCGACTGATTTTTTGATTTATTGTAGAGATGAGGTCTCGCTGCCCAGGTGGGTCTCGAACCCGCGGGCTCAGGCAATCCACTCACATCAGCCTCCCAAAGGCGTGGGATTACAGGCTGAGCCACTGAGCCCGGCTCTGATTTTTATAGCTGAATCTCTTGAGTAAGTATTTTGAGATCAGACATGTGAATCTGTATTTCATGACCTCATGAGAATGTGCTTTTCAGAGACAAATTGATCTTTTCATTATCTTTTTTCTCCCCATACACACTGTTCATTGTGTTTCCAGTACATGGTACATGCAAGGGGGCTTTGGCTAACCCATGGAAAACTTAAGAGACTCTTTTTTTCCCTTTTCAACAGGGTGCTGAAAGAAGCCCAAGAAAGGGCCTTGGGTCTGAAGTGTGATTACACATCACCTCTCACTCACTTCCTCCCAAGCAGTCTGCAGGCACCACACACGTTTTTCTCTCATGTCTAAATGTGTATTCAAAAGATACACAAGCAGTAAGAGAACTTGGAGAAAGTAGAGAATAAAACAAAAAGCACTTCAAAGCCACATGTTACTTTATGACAGAATAATCAGAAACTAAGCAAATTATAAACATGGGAATTGCCTGAAGAAAGAATATTTAGTAAAATGACGATTCTGCATTTTACCATAGATTTTTGAATAGTTTAACATACATAGGTACTATTAGAACATGTGTATTTATAGACAACCTGCAGAGTAGTTTAGAAGAGGGCATGCTATGGATCCTTCGCAAAGCAAAATCATGATTTCTGGAGAAGACTTAAAAGCTGCATAATTAATTTTGCATTTGGTGCTAATTGAAGAGAAATAGTACATCTAGTCAAAGATAATGAAAAAAGTCAAAGAGAAATTGACATAGATTCCTAAATACATTGAGATTGAAATTAAATAGAATTTTTGTTTTAATCATCAATGTAAAAGTGTCTGTGTTAACTGAGGAATACCAGAAAACATATTAATAAAAAATGTGATATACCACACATTTAATAATAATATTCATCATGCTTAATAATACACACTGTGAAAACTTATCACTGGGATGAACAAGATGACTAGTTTTTTTTTCTCTCAGCGATATTAAAAGTAATTGCAACATAAGTTTCTAAAAACACTTGAAAATTGAGTATTTTCCTTTATACATCCAGGAATGAAATCAACTGGCCAACTACTCTTGTAAATGTTCTAAGTTTCAAGTATATAGTATATCCAAATACACTATACTGTAGTGGAAGAATGCAAACATATGATCAAATCACACACATAAAACTTAAAAAAAATAGGCACTAAATCCTCTTGAGAGATTATATTTATGAAAATTAAAATGATAGTGATTTATCTAAAATCCAAATATATGTAGGAGGAAAAATTGACTAATTAAAATAAACAATCTTTGCCCAGATCTAGATGATCCAATTAATAATACAGGTAACACAAACCAGGTGCCAACCCTTGAGTAGGCAGTAATGTCACCAGAAAAACTAGGTAGGCTCACAGGGTTGTGTGTGCCACAATTCCTGGGAAGTTCACATGATCCACATGCAGTCTATGGGACCCCCAGTCCACCACAGAGCTGTGAAGCCCAGGTGACTTGTTAGAAGCAAAAACTAAGGATCAGAGGTAACTGATGTAAGCAAAATTTTTCTCTATGTTTACAAATATCACTCAATTGGGAGGTAGAACACAGGGTGACCCCATTTGGGGTGGGTGCAGCGTGAGAGGCTACACACAGTAGGAAAAACAGGTATTTATCATGTGAACATGGGAAGAATGAGATGAACAAATAGAGCATCTTCCATACTGGAAACTCACAACATTCTTTTATTATTATTATTTATTTTTGGCGATTTTTTTCTTTATTTTAAAGATATGGGGTACAATTCAGGGTTAGGTATACAAATGTTCATTATGCAGGTACCCCTGTTGATGAGGTGTGCCCCTCCCTCCCCTGGCAGTTTCCCTCAACTGCCAGCCCCATCCCTCCACCCCAGCAGTTTCCCACTACTGCCAATCCCTTCCTTACAGTATTATGATAGTTGTTCAAGGTCCACTTATAAGTGAAAACTCACAACATTCTAAACAAGAAAAGGAAGACCTGATCTAGGAGGAGTTGGTGAACTCTTGGACAATTCCATTTTATATTTTTACTCAATATCTCTCATTTTGACTCATGGTCAAGATCAAGGGACCTGGCCCCAACATGGCTACTCCTTGAGATGACTGCACACTTCCCCCTCTGCTATAGGAGGAGCCAGTCATTCTAGGGAAGGGCCCTCCACAAAAGCTGACCATATTATAGACGGGACACACACTTTTCACTTTGTTGGGAGAAGGAGCAAAGTTCACAGTGCAATGAATGAGAGTGGAGGCTTTCCACGGGGTGACAGGGCTATGAAGAAGCACACAGCCAGGTTTTCCAACAAAAATGAAAATTCCGAGAGTTCATTTTTGGTATTTGAGAGATGGTTGTATGTATGAATAGTTAGGTATAACTGTTAAGTGAACAGTTAGGCTAAGGAAAACCATTAAAACAGTCAACACAATTTAATTTGATATTCATTAAATTCTTGCAGTGTACGTGTTAGCTGCTGTTCAGAGAACACCGAACTAGTTAACAGACAATTCTCAGTGTCTACATTATTTCCAATTAGTTCAGGGATTTTAAGTTAAATTTTGGGCAAAAAACTAATATGAAAGAAAGGAAACAATTTTGATTTGGTTAGCTCATCTCTCTCATGTGCAACCACTTGCCTACCCCAAATCTTTCACTTTCTTCTTTCTAACAAAATTCTGATCTTGCTTGAAGTGGCTACATGACTAGTTAAAAACACTCATCTCCCAGATAGCCATATAGTCTTGGTTCACTATGTCATGGTTTTGAGTAACAAAACGTGCATGAAGCATCTGAGGCTAAGTTTCTGGAAAGTTCTTGTTTTCCAGTTAGAAGGGCAGAAGCCCCTGGTATGTCTTATGCCTTTCACCCTCATGTCCTCCTCCTTCCTGCCTTGTACCTGGAGGGGCAGCAGTCACTCCACAAACATGAAGCTGGAAGCTGCCTGGTATGGATGGAGGAGCAGGGACCAGAAGGAGGCTGGTGATGCAATAGCTTGTTTGAACAACTCTGTTGACCCTGGCCTGCCAGCTGCTACCTTTCATGATGCTGGAGAAAAAGAAACCCTTTTTCAGTGAAGCTACTGTCAGCGATTACCTGATACTTGCAGTCAAATACATCCTAATCGCTAAAATAACAAATCATAAATATTTAATGATCCTTATATACAATATATTCAAGTCCATACATTTTAACAATACAACTATTAGTGCTATTTATTCATCGCAAGGATGGTCTATCAAATACAAATATAATCACGGGGAAAATATTTATGGAACTGAGGGGACAGATGATCTGAAATAGGACTGAGAAAATGTATAACCAGTAATAAATATATATATATTGCTGAATTTAACTTGAGAAATCAAATTAAGCAACATTTTACAAGAATCAAGATTTTATTTTTCATTCAGAGAATAAGACAAAATAGAGCAACTTTCACTAGTCTTAGTATAGGAGGTTAATTGTACTATTAAAATACAGCTTACTTAAGATTAAAATAGCCTTTAAGTCTTATATGTTTTCTTTCAAAAGCAATATGGAAACATCAGTGAAAAGCTGAGAACGGTGTTTCCAACCTGGGGATCCTGATCTACATTTGGAGGCCCAGAAAGAAATGGTAGAGAGCAATAAGGAGGATCTGAATTATTTCCACATGTCAAAATGATGATCGACAACTTTACATTTTAGTAAGCACATAAACTTTCTGAAAAAGTCAATATTTCTGCTTTGGGCTGAGATAATGTCAACTTGGGGCAACAGTTATCTCAGATGAGTCAGAAATTCATATGTGCGTGTATGTGTATGGCATATTTACTTATAATACATGTCAATAAACAAAAGCTGAGTAATCAATCACTATAACTTATCAGTGACCTTTTCTTAGTGAATAAGATCCTTCCAACAAGGGGAGACAGGGGTGTTGTGCCGCCACCCACTACAGCAAAGGCTTGTATCCTATATTCTCCAGTGATTCTGTTGGTCCTTGTCTGGTAGCAATCTGAGGCATTTCACTGAGTCATGAATCTAAATCACTTTGCATGAAGTACACTGGGAATAAAACCCAGCTTCTGAGATCTCTGGGAGCAAACTCTTTCCCTGCTTATCTTTGGGTGTATAGAAATCGTCCTCCCCTTCCCCCCCCCCCAAAGAAATTGTTCCCAAGTGATCATTTACAGCCAGCTTCAGGGAAGTGCAAGGTAGATAATTGCTACTGTGATGGGGTAATGCAAAGTTTGTTTTAGTGATGGAATTTTGATTAGTTTTTGTGGCATGGCAGTCACTGTTGATTATCCAGCCTCATTTCCAGCCACCTTCTTCCTTCCCTGCCTCCAAAGTAGAGGCTAGAAAATCAAACGGACTCAGTTCTCAGCCTTTGCTGCCAGCATTGGCAAGAAACCAGTGCGATGTACAGAGTATGTTGGAGCCTCTTGGGGGGAGTTTGGAGCTTTTACTGGTGAGATGAATAAGACAGGCACTGTTCTTTCCCTGCTTTTGTCTCTTCCTGTTTTGACCTGGGCCTTATGCCCACAGCTGCCATGAGACAACCAAGGGGAGGAAGCCAAGATTCCCAGACACAACCAAACTCCCATCCACTGAGCTCTGTCTCCTTATCTTCCCTGCTAGCAGGTGCCCACTTCCAGACCACTTACCAGGTGAGAAACATGAACCCAACTGCTTTACATTATCAGCGCTAGGGCTTTCTGTGACCTGTATCCTGGAGCATTCCTAACCGACACAGATCATGTTTGGAATTAATTCAGTCCTGCATTTAAAGCATCACTGTGTGAAGGGTCTGGAGGTGTCCCTTATTGTTTGCTCTATAGTTGGGAGAAAATTACATGTTATACTGATATTGGTGGAAGGACCAGGAGGAATTCCCAGAAATACCGAGTCTGTGAGACACCCCAACAAGAGAGAAGCCATAGCTGTTTTTGGCTTATCCAATTCCCTTGCTTGCTCAACTTGATAAGTACCCTTCTGATCTTAATTTGTTTTTGCAAGTGAATTTTCTTACTAGGAAAAAAAATTTCTGACAGCTAAAATGACTATTCCAGTTCAGTGGGGAATTACTAATTATGCCTTGTCACAGAGCAATGCGTTTTTGTCTGTCAGGACCAAGAGTGGTTATTGAGAACCAGCAGCCCTGAAGCCCAGTTGCCCCTGCTGGAACTTAAAACAAAAATCAGTGGAATTCCTGAATATAAAAGTTCTTGGAAATTCTATCAAGATGCTAACACTGCTTTCTCCCTTATTCCTGAAACATCACCTAAAAAAAACCTCTTGGCTTCCTTTATCATGTCACTTCCTATGTCACTAATTTTTTTTAAAAATGGAAATTGGGAAACAATTTGAGATAAGTCTATTTAGTATTATCATTATTTTCATAGGATTAAGTACTAAATAGTTTTAAGTAAAAAACTTAAGATACCTTCAATCATTGAGATCTTAACTTTGAAACATTAGAAAATTATAATAAAATGAGTTTCTATT
Organism: Cephalopachus bancanus; assembly: GCA_027257055.1. Taxonomy (NCBI): domain Eukaryota; kingdom Metazoa; phylum Chordata; class Mammalia; order Primates; family Tarsiidae; genus Cephalopachus; species Cephalopachus bancanus. The sequence goes on along the minus strand of JAPVLO010000329.1, from coordinate 1,984,747 downwards.
CAGGCAGAAATTTATCTCCTCTGTTTATCTGAAATCAAATATAAAAACTCTAAGAGTTTTGAGACATTTATGTATTTTTAAAAGTTTAAAGTGACATGGGCTCAGATCTAGACTCTGTTCCTGACTATTTGTGTCTGTTCCTCCTCTTCTAAGTAGAATAGTAGTCTCCCGTGTTTTTGGAAACTAGGTAATATATACTTATTATATTAATACAGTGAGCCACTTGCTTGGCAATACATACTTGAGTGTATCTTTTATTCAAGTATGCAATCTTTTCTTCCTTTTGAGGCACTCTAGTCCATAAATGAAGCAATTTCTAAGGTTGTCTCGTATCCCCTCATTCATGAGGTTGTTGAAATGAAGTAATTTCTTTTTCTCCTTCCACATCTCCATTTCTCATCACCTGAAACCTTCACTCATTTCAACATTTTCTCCAAAGACTTGAGAGGTCTTGTCTTTTGTCAAACTTCCACCATTTTCCACTAAACTATACTTTGTTTTATTTTAAAACATTGTGAATTGGTCATTATTTCAGAAGTAAAATTTCTAAAAGATCACTTTTGGCGCTGTATTTTTACTTTTTATCCTCAAATTCCTGTCTCATAAAACTCATGGCATTAGAACTCTTTCCACTCGACTTCAGGTCAGATTTTTCTATGCTTGAAACTCAATTTTCTTCCTCTCCTTTTCCCAGTGGATTTTTAACATCCAGAGATGTACAGCACTCAAGGGTGCCAACCGGTAATCTAAATCAATACTGGCTTCTGCTGGGATCTTTCACCTCTAGCCTCTCGGTGATTCTTTTGTTCTGTGCTATAACAGAGTCAATTTGATTTCCAAGCTGCTGCTCATTTTTCTCCTAATATATTGGAATGAAGTGTTTTCAAGAACCAATTAGATGAGCAGAGCTTGATGGGTCTGTCGTCATGCTTATTTACTTTTACTAATGCATGTTTGTCACAAGACAGCGATGCACAACCTCTCTTTACTTTGTGATCAGATCCTCGGGATCAGCAGTTCCCACTGGGCACAGTATTAATGAGTTCTTGCAGTTGACTCTAAAACATGTGGGTGTCAGCACTCTTTCTCACAGGAGAAGGCCAGGAGTTGAATGATGACCATGTTCACGGGGCCCGCTTACTAATACCCTGGCATGACAGCAGGCCTGAAGTTTAGCCTAAGAGTCTGATGAATAACCAGTAGAGTTGTTGCCATATAACACGTGGTGGCAGCCATTTTTATTATGGTATCAAGAAAAACATCCTTCCCCTGGTTTAGAGATTTGATTACTTACCTTAAACATTGGAGGTTTTTTATGATGCCATAAGAGTTTCATCTTCTTGAGTAACTAGAAACTAAAATTCTATATTTTCACTTTTTACTGTTGTTTGTAAATTTATTTATTCGGTATTCACTCTTGTCCTTTCCTTTTCTCTAAATGAAGCCAGCTACTAACTGGAATCCTTTGCTGCTGATATAAATGACAATGAGATCAAAGTCACCTCACAGGACTGCGGAATCATTAAAATTAGGGCATACCATGACATTTGCATGACATTTCTGCTTCTGAGCTTGCCTTTGCTCCTCCTGCTGCCTGGAATGTGCTCCCCTCCCTTCCACAGTGATCCAAATCCAACCAATCCTTCCAAAGCTGAAGCCAAATCCCTCCTTGACAATACAGCCCACGCGGTCTTGCCTGTCTCTAAGCCCTGGCTGCCCTATTGTCAGCGTTACACAGTCTGGTACTTTCCATTTCAGAGTTCAATATTTATCAATCACTTGCTCTTAACTGCTTCATGTCTGTCAGTTTACCTTCTCTGAAAATGACATCTTTCAATTCTGTGGATCCTCACGGTAACTTGTACAAAATCAGCTCACAAGAATCACTCCTGTTCATCATAATTTGCAATAGGGTATAAATGTTAAAAGAGTCTGTTACCAATGTTGGCTGAAATGGAGAAACAGCCCTGAGACTATAAAAGAAAAATAAGGAAAAGTGAAGTTTAGAACGATTTCTCCCCTTTGAAAAAAAGGTATGCACTTATACAATTTCAAAATGGGTTTACTTAGCTTGGGATTTTAGTAAACCAACCAACCAACCAAACAAACAAACACAACTCTGAAAAAATAAATGCTGATATTCTAAATTTTGAGGAAAGAATGACTTTTTATTTTTTCTTCTTCTTTTTCTTTAGTGCCATTAAGATTGAGGGTAAGATTCTTTTTGTTGAAAATGCTTTTAATTGCCCTGACTGGAAGTGGAGTTCAATAACAAGCCTGGAAAGTGGCAATGTCTCACTGAGAGCACCTATATTCCTTCAACCCAACTCTGAAAACCACAGGGCCAAGATAAGTCAGCAAAGAGAACACCACCATTGCCCATCTCTTCCTATTTTCCCAATGATGGCTAAAACAGGGACCAAATACTGAAAAGAGTCCTTTTATTGCCAAAAGAATAGAATCAGTAATTCAAATTCAGTTAAGTCAAAGTCATGTTTCTTGAAATGAGTCAGAGTGAAGTATGAGAGAAAGATGAGGAGAGATACAAGGATGGAATAGAAAGTACCAAGAAAAACCATAGCAATTGCTACCATTGACTGAGTGCTCACTGTGTTACAGACACTAAGCTAAGTACTTTCATGTATTAACTCTCTCTCAGTACTGTATGTTAGCACATATATCTACAAGGAAATCATTAAGCAACACATTGCTCTGACTCCAATTAAGGTTCCAATAATTGTGCTTTTGACCTACAATGTTTGCATAAAGTTAAGAGTTAGAAAACTGCATTCATTTTCATTTATTTATTGTATTGGGTTGCCATCTCATGATCAAATATACTAAAATACTACTGTATCTTGAATTAAATGAAGCAGTGTTCATTTAACTTATGTTCTAAATTCAGTGACTTTTCTGTGTTGAGTTAAACAATTGTAAAATTCCATTTTGACTGCCAATACTTATTCTAGCGATAACTGCATTTTGATCTTGGATAAGCTATATTTGGTGGGTCTAGAAGACATTAAATCAATAGACATCTAGTCAAAAATTACTTTTTCTTCCTGAAATGGAAGTCTAAAAGGCAAAGCATATTCTGATAAGACACTATGCGTTTTCAAGGACTAAGTGGTATAATCTTAGTATAAAAAACATTCTAACTTTTTAGTACACTGTTCTAATCAGCCTTCTGATGGACATCTTATAAAACGTGCAAGATGCTTTTAATAGAAAGCAGAAGCCCTTCTCCCAAGACTTATGTTTTATATCACAGGCAGAGTACTAAAATGATAAAAATCTGTGTGAACAGAGGATTTTCAAATTTTACTTGATAGTCCATTAATTTTAAAAATATATATCTGATAAAATTCACTTCTGAAAATTCCAAAGACTTGAATAAACTTTTAACTTTGCTACCATAGCATGTGACATGTACCCAAATATCAAGTGCTGAAAGAGCAAAGAATATTAATTTGAAAAATTAAACTCTCTTGTTACTAATGCTTTCCTGTAAGAGATTTTTCTTCCTTTTTGCAAATAAAACAAAAAACGACATCAAAATAACTGTGTTACATTGATCTCTTCAGTGAAGTTCCAACATTTCAGCAGCAATACTGAAAGCAGAAAGTCAAAGGGTGCCTGAGTTTTCACCCTGATCCAAACATATCGAAAACTCTTCTATTTGTATGTAAAAAAACTACATCCAAATTACATCAGGAAACCAAAATTTCAAGAGTAAATATTCAGATTGTGATAACATTTAGAGATTGATTATCAGATCTTCCATTTTGAAAGTGCCTCTATTCTACGTACCACCCCATCTTCCCCAAAGGTCATGTGTGGATAGACACTTCATACTTATTCTTGGAAGTCCTTACTTGGTCTGAGCCTTTTATAAATATATCTTACACATAATAATGTGATGAACTCTCTGTCCACACCGCTGAGGCTGGTAGTACAGAGCCAATGACCACAAGTGTCTAAAAAAAAGTAAAGTGAGGTATTAATTTTCTTGCAGGAAGCTCTTGGTGCTTCCTCCTTCCAGTTTCACTGTTGATATTTTTTCCTGATTTTTCTGAGGACAGCAAGGGTTAAGGCAATTTTTGTGAAAACTTTAACATTAATGTCAGCAAACACAAGCATCAGGACTGTGCACACTGAAATTTATGATTTTATATATGTAACACAAATTATGGCATACAACAGATATAGTAAATCTATTCTTTGCCAATTGGTAACTTATATATGTGTATGTAAAAAAAAAAAAGTATTCTCATGTAATACGAAAATTTGTTTACACTCTCCAAAGATGAAAACTGGAAAATAAGAGAAAACAGCATGTTTATATCACCACAACTACTTTAGGAAGAAAACAGCATCATTTATTCTAAATTTATTTTTTCTAAGTGAGAAAAATGTATATAAGTTGACTTTTGTCAGTTGATCAAAATAGACAACTGCTATGATTAAAAAGCATATAATAGCATTTTAAAAGAAAATATAGGATTATATTCACACAATCAGTGCAACTTTCACTGCATGACTTCTATGTACTCATGTCCTATTGTTTTAAAAACTTGAATAAAGATCTCGTTTGTGTGTTTAAGATGCCCTATAAAAATATAAATTGATTTAACTTAGTATCCAATTTGTAACTGCTAGAAACTTTGCGTTTTCATATAGTTGCTAATTTTCAGAGAAAAATTCTAGTTGTTTCAAACCACTGAACATGATAATAGCAAAAATGAGATTGATCATTAACTCTAGTAACTGCCTTTGCCTTCATCACAGGCTTTTAGTTAACCAAATAAATTGATGACTGCTAACTCCTTCAGAGAATTATTACTTAATTTAATCTGTGCAATCTTGTGGACAAATTCAACATTCAACTATCACCTCTATGCAGATGACTTCTAAATCTATATTGCTAACCTCGACTGATCTCTCGGGAGTTCCAGACTCATTTTTCAATGCCTCTTCCTCACTACTTGATTTTTCTTCATGGTTCGTTTCTTTTTTTCTATTAAAGGTACCATCTTTCTTTTTATCTTCCACTCTACTAGTCTCAAGTTAGTTTTGGATCTTTCCTACCTCTTGTTCCCAAATGTAAAGAAAATTTTTTAATTTTTTTGTAGAGACGAGGTCTCACTATATTGCCCAGGCTAGTCTCAAACTCCTGGGCTCAAGCAATCCTCCTGCCTCAGCCTCCCAAAGTACTGGAATTACAGGTGTAAACCTGTCCCTGGTCCCAAAATATAAGAACTTGTCAAATCCTATTCTCCTGTCCCTGCAACATTTTTTATAGTATATTTATCATCTCTGGCCTATTCTTTCTAAGAATCTTCTTCAACTTCTCATTACTCTTTATCTGAAATAACTTAGTAAGCTACTTGGTCTTTTGCTTAAACATAAATATTGGTGTTCCCTTGAGTTCAGGACTTTTATGTAATTCTGTATACAGATCCTTTCATGGAGATATGTTTTTAAAACATTTTCAGTGTGTGACTTGTCTTCATTTTCTCAACAGTATCTTCTGCAGAGTAAACATTCATAATTTTGATAAAGCCCAGTTTGTTGGTTTTGGGGTACTTTATGGTTTTTGTGTTCTAAAAAGTTCTGTTTAATCCACAATAACTAAAATTTCTCCCATTTGTTTTCTAGAAGTTTTATAGTTTTAGCTATTGAATTTAGATCTGTGAACCATTTTGAAATAATTTACATGGTATAAGGTATAGGTGGAGTTTCTTTTTTTATTCTTTTTACATATGGATATCTACTTGTTCCACACTGAAGGTTTATAAGAAGGGAAATGACATGGCCTGATTTTTATTTTAAGAGGGTCACTTTGTATTTAAATGAGAAAGTGAAACTCCTTAGCAAGGAAAGCAAAACTTACAGGATGTGGTTTCTGCTTGTACTTACTATTATCCACTGCCTTGGCTTAGACCTCTCTTTGTGTTCCTCCCTATTTCCATATACTCCCACTGTTTCCATCCATCTCTTTTTCCATCTCTTTCACCTTGATTATTCCTTTTTGGATCAAAGAAAGGAGTCAATGAAGAGGGGGAATATAAAGATAGAAGAGAAAGAGCCATTAACTGATTGAATAAAGTTTTGAAAGAAATAATTGGGAATGAATTCAGAACACAGTGAAAGATACACTTAAAAAAGGGAATGACAGCCGGGCTCGGTGACTCAGCCTGTAATACCGCGCCATGGGAGGCTGAGGTGAATGGCTTGCCTGAGTCCGCGGGTTCGAGACCTGCCCAGGCAACTTGGTGAGATCTCATTTCTACAATAAATCAAAAAATTAGCTGGGCATGGTAGTGTGCACCTGTAGTTCCAGATACTTGGAAGGCTGAGGCGGAAGGATCTCCGGAGTCCAGCAGGTCGAGGCTGCGGTGGCGGGGAGCGGCCACTGTACCCCAATCTGGGTGACAGAGTGAGATTCCAACTCAAAAAAAAAAAAAGGGAATGACATATACTCTCCTCCAATACCCACCTCTTTTCTTTCATCTCTTTAATTCTTGATATTTCTCCAGATTAATGAAAAAACTACCCCCACAGTACTAGGGTCCTCAACCTAGCACTCTATTGCCTTTTGCTACCATTCTATGCTTGGTTTCCAGAATTTAAAATGCCTATAATTTCAAAAGAAGTCTCAATGACCGAAACTTTCTAAAGCGAATTGATTGCTCCAATAAGAATCAGCATACAGAAACATAATTTGTAAGGAAAAGTATCTGTCAGCACCCGAGAAATGAATCCAATATAAGGCAATAAAGGGGCCACTCAGCTGCCCTTCCTAGCAGGTGCTGCTGTAGTCATTTCAAATGACGTATGAGTTGTCCAACAATAGAGGTCAGGACTGTTCATGTCGTGCATTCCCCTATGCAGTACTTAGCGTGACTTCCATGACTTGCATTGAATGCATTTTAATTCACCAAAGACAATTCACAAACGTTTGTTTTCTTTTGACACTCAAGTAGCAACTTTGTGGTCCTATGAAAAGGTGCTTTCTCCTCCTTATGCTTTGGAAGCAGCACAGAGATGCCTTCTAATCTGCCCCCTCTGCCATGGCCATATGCTCTGCAAGGCAAGCTGGAGGGGCAGATGCATAGTCTGGGAGAAGATCCAAACTCACGACCTCCTTAGAGCCAAGGGTATTGTGTATGTAATGCCAGTCCTGGACGTCATGCCCAGAAATTCTAACTCATAGAGACAAAGGATAAAAAGGCAGAAGAAGAAAAAGAAAAGCCTCTTATTTTCTTCAGCCACAAGAGGCAACTAGCACAAGGTAGTATCCTAGAGGAATCAGGGGGCTTCCCTAGCCCTACTTGTAGCCTCCAAGAGTAAATGTGGTTCTTCGGTCCCATGACCATGATCTCTCTCCATCCAGTCCTCACACCATGTTCTTTGTCAATCTTACCATCTACTCTATGGTAATATAAGTCTTCCTTGGCAGGTAAATTACACAAAAATCCTACAAAAGTATCAGGGCTTCCAGACTTCAGAAAGATGAAAAATCAAAGATCACTTGGTGCCAAAAGGAGAACATATGAGAAGACAGCTTTTGTGAGAAGAGACAGGACTGGTTGTGGTTTGTTTTAATACCTAGAGGACATATCAAGCAGTCTTCTGCGCTGCTTTCCAGGTGTGGGAATGACAAGGAATTCACTCTGAAGAGCATCCCAGGTGTTCAAAAAGAATTCTAATTAGTCTCAGATTCATGGCCTGCATGGGTAGTGACAAGAAATAGCAGATAAGCCTTCTCTCCCCCCTTTATGATGGGGGCCATTATAATCTGATAAGAGCTCCTTTGTGAACCCTATTTTATTTCTTCCTATAACAATGAATCATTATAAGAATCTCTAGACAGAGTAATAAACCATAGCTTGTAACTACAAATATAACGAGAACTTTTTATTATGTGGTTTCTTATTGAAGGGAATTTTCCATTCCCAACTTTGTTAGCATATTATAGACATCATCTCCCACTTTGTTTCGATGTTGTATGGCTTTCAATATATTCCAGAGGAGCACTTTAAGTTAGTTTGTCAAAATTGCTGCAGACCCGGTAAAATAAAGCCATGTCTGGCTGCACGTGTGTGTACTCTTATCTGCATTAGGCACAATGACATATTTTAATTCAGCCCATTGCAGGGGATAATCTCACCGAAGAGATTCACTCATTCACATGGCAAACAATGATCAGATGTTAGACTTCTGCTTCCAACAATACATCAATTCTCAAAATCCTGACAATAAAATACAAACAGGTCCTGGACAAACTGCAACAGATATACATTTGAGTGCATTGATTTGTTCATAAGAGATTAAGAGACATCCTTAAGCAAAACCCTTCAACAAAAGAAAACAAATAAAAAACCAGATTGAATAACAGTAAGTAACCAAACTTGGAGATTGAGATTGGACTTCAGGTAAGTGCTGATATTAGTAATCTGGAGCTTGGGGAGGTAATGCAATATAGTGAGATCTTGGAGGATCTGGGAGTCAAAGTAAAAAGTAGGAGAGTTAAAGCAGTGACCTCCAAAGGGCTTACAACCTTAGTAAAAGGCTGGGCAGAAAAACCCCAACCCCTGAATACACTTACCCTAAGCAAACTACTGTAAGTCTAAGAAAATTGGTCTCACCTGTAACTCTAGATAAGAAAACCAACAATAAAAAAATAGTAATCACCATAGTCCTTTGAGAATTTGCAACCATAGGACTAACCATTTTAGAGGTATTAAATAAAATTTATTTTCTCCCAATCAACTAAACTGTCAGCCAATAAATTATATGAAAGTTATACTAGGTTAACAGTGTCCTGTTAGTAGCCCAGAAGAAGCAAATCTAAATCCTCTCTGGAGACAAAACACAGGAAAATCAGGTTCCTCAAGATGATCACACATTAAAGCCAACCAAATATGGCCTTCCAAACAGAAATGAGCAAACTTGAAGAAAAAAAATCACCATGAGTGAGAGTCAGCAGAAACATGAAAAAGTTTTAGGCACAAAATTGGAGCTAGAAGATCAGTGTGAGCATCCTTATTCCAAAAATCCAAAGTGCTCCAAAATCCAAAACTTTTTGAATACTAATATGATGTTACAAGTGGAAAATTCCACACATGGCCACATGAGTCTCTGTTATCTGTTTCTATGTTTAACAGCTAGTACAGGTGACGCTACTGTACTGCTAGGTACCCTGAAGACATTATGTGTTCACTGTATTAATGGTATGTTGTATTTTTACTGTTAAGTACTTACTTGTGAATAAATGTAAGAGAAGAATTGCTCATGGGAAATCTAAATTCAGAGTCATGAATGATGTGATGCCAAACAGCCACAGACTGTCCACAAAGGTGGCTGAGATTGTGATACTTTTGCTTTCTGATGGGTCATTGGACACAAACTTTGTTTCATGCATAAACTATGAAAAGATTGCATAAAATTTCCTTCAGGCTATGTATTTAAGATACATATGAAACACAAATAAGTTTTGTGTTAAGACTTGCATCCTATCCCCAAAACCTCTCATTATGTACATGCAAGTATTCCAAAATCCGAAAAAATGTATAACCCAGAACACTTTTGGTCCCAAGCATTTTCAGATAAAGGACAGAACCTATACTCAGAATGGAGCGCAGAGTCAAGGAAACAGAAAAAGAAAATGGCTGAGAGAGTACAGTCTAACATGTTATTAGACAGTTGCTCTAACATGATAAGAGTTCCATCATGTGAAGAAAGAATGGGCATATGAACAGATGTAACTTCCCAGGAATTATGAAAAACATTACTACATGGCCATAGGAGGCACACCCTATACCAAGAAGGATAATGAAAAGAAATCTACACCCAAACCAACACTGTCATGAAAGTGAACATCAAAGACAAAGAGAAATTAAAAATACCCAGAGGGAAAAGACTAATCAAAGGGAAAGGCATGCTAATTAGACTGATGACTGACTTTTCACAGTAGAAGCCAAAAGACAGTATAACAACATCTTCAATGTGCTGTGAACCTACTATTATATTATTATATACCCAATAAAACTAGTTGTCAAGAAAAAGACATTTTCTAATAAACAAAACAGTGTAATCAATAGACTATCATTAAAAGAATGTCTGGAGGTCTACTTCAGAAGAAGAGAAAAGACCCCACAGGGAAGGTATGAGATGCAAAGAAAAATGGTAGGAAAAGAAGCGGGTAAATACTTTGGTAAGTGTGAACAAATGCTGAATGCATGAACATTAAAATTTACATGTATAACTGTAGGATCAAAAGATAAGAAATAAAAAATGGAAACTAGTATAAAAATTGGAATGGGGAAAGGAGAGCTAAAGTGTTTTCAGTTCCTTGTATTGCTTGGGAAAAGGGTTAAGCTGTGGCCTAATTTTAGATTTTGTTAAGTATACATGACACAAATGTAGTATATAATTTTCAAATCAGTATGAGAAAAAATGGAATTTTAAAAAGCAATTCATCTTAAAAGGACAAAAAAAGTCATTAAAAAGTGGTTCAAATAAAAAATAGAAAATAAGGTGATAAATATTAATCTAAATATGCCAATAATTGCAATAAATGTAAATGTGCTAAACCCCAGGTACAATTTCAATTGTCAGACTGTACATCAAAACAAAACCCAGCTATTTAATAGGGCAAGTCATATACATAATGCTTAAGGATATAGAAAGTTCAAAAGCAAAAAAATATACGAAAAACATGTATCAAGAAAAAAGTAACTACGGAGGAAAGGAGCTCACAGTGTGCCAGACACCACTCCTGGAGCTGTGGTGCAAGGTTTCTGTCCTGTGGAGTTCAGATTCTGCAGGTGGAAGAGACAGACTGTAGGTCACATACATATATGAAGATTACTGAGTGCTGAGTGCTACGTGAGAGTAATCAAGTAGGGTGACAGACACTGGCTTCCTGCTGGGTGACTATTTCAGATGGGGTGGCTAGGGAAGGCATCTCTGAAGAGCAAGCATTTGACCTGAGAGCTGAGTCCAAGGAAGTCAGTCATGTGAAGTAGGAGGAGATGGTTCTGTGCAGATGGAACCATGTTCATAGGGCCTGAGGGAGGGCAGCTGGCTTGCTCAAGAGACAGAAGACTGGCCACTTAAGCTGAGTCCTGAAGGAGGAGGAAGAGGTGGCAATGAGGCTAGCGAGGTAGGCAGGGCGAGTGAGGTTTGGTCTTGGGATAGTGGTAGGACATTTGGATTATCTTCTAGGAATGATGGGAGGCCATGAAAGGATTTTAAGCATGTGAAGGGCACGATTTGACTCAAGCTTTCCAAAGGTTTTCTTGGTCCCTGTGAGAATAGAACTACAGAGAATAGGAGAAAATAGGCCAGGTAGGAGCCTACTGAGGTTCTCCAGGGGACGGTGGCTTGGGCAAGGGTGGGAAGCAAGGTGTTGGGGTATATTCCCAGGGGGTCAACCCAATTTCCTGCTGGATTAGTGTGGGAGCTTAAGAAAGGGAAAAGTCCAGAGTCAGCATTCTGCATCTGGGAGGCCTTCCCGGGCCCATACGGAAGTGCACCATCGCATCTGTTAGGCCTCCTAAAATGTAGCTCAAGTTAGGTGTCACTGAGGAAAGTACCTGGTAAGTACTAGGTAAAGCTCCAGATGTTTCTTTCACCAAAGGAGCCAATGTTCAGCCACAGTTAAAGGCTTCTGATCATGAACAGAAAACAGGATGCAGAGTGTGGGCCAGTGATACGTGTCCTGAAGTCTCAGAGTGGAGACATTTCTCCAGCCAAGGAGAAGCGCAAAGAAGCACACTTCTGTGGAACTTCAGTTGAAAACTTACAGAAATCCATTAGCATTTCTCAAGCTTCAGCTACCTGTGTGACCACTTCCTCAATTTCTGCCATGTTTACATGGCATTTTATGAGGGGAGACGCCCCCAATGAACCCAGAATTTATTTATAAAAATTGTGTGTTTATTCTTTTATCATTATTTTTAAAAAAAATTTAAGTCTCTTTGTAGGGGCACAAATAGTTTTTGGTCTGGGCTTTAAATGCACCTACCATCCCCACCTGCACACATTGTACCCAATAGTTGATATTTTGTCCCTTTATCCCTCCCCCCTCCCCTTTCTGAGTCTCCAGTGTCTATTATACCATTCTCTGTGTCTTTGCATATCCTTAGTTAGCTCCCACTTAGAAGTGAGAACATGTTGTGTTTGGTTTTCTGTTCCTGTGTTAGTTCACTTAGGATGATATTCTCCAATTCCATCCAAGTTGCTGCAAAAGACATTATTGCATTCTTTTTGATAGCTAAATAGTATTCCATAGTGTATATGTACCACATATTCATTATCCACTGATTGGTTGATGGGTACTTAGGGTGATTCTACACCTTTGCTATTATGAATTGTGCTGCGATAAACATGCAAGTGAAGTTGTCTTTTTTATATAACAACCCCTGCTCTTTTGGGTAGTACCTAGTAATGAGATTGATGGATCAAATGGTAGATCTACTTTTAGTTATTTGAGAAATCCCCATACCACTTTCCATAGAGATTGTACTAATTTGCAGCCCCTCCAACAGTGTATAAGCATTATCTTTTCTCTGCAACCACCCCAGCATCTATTGTTTTTTTGATTTTTCAAATAATGGTCATTCTGACTGGTGTAAGGTGGTATCTCACTGTAGTTTTCTTTTGCATTTCCCTGATGATGAGTGATGTTGAGCATTTTTTCATATGTTTGTAGCTATTTGTAATCTTCCTTTGAAAAATGTTTGTTCATGTCTCTTGCCCATTTTTAATGGGGTTATTTGCTTTTTTCTTGCTGATTTATTTATTAAAAATTGTGTATTTAGTCTTACTTATTCTTAAACTTCAGTCACCTTCAAAGCATTCTCCATTTGATGCAATACATCCATTGAGACACTTTTTTCCCATTGCTCAAAACAGTTTTTGAACTCATCAATTTTGATGCCTTCTGGTGCTTCTGCTGTTTTTTGTTTCACATTCTCCATATCAGCAAAACATATCCCTTTGAGGACTTTTTTCATCAAGGGAAACAAACCAAAACAAGTCATTTGAGGTGAGATTGGGCGAATAGGGAGGGTGGGGTATGAGGATCATGTCATTTTTGTTCAAAAACTGCTGAACACTCAACACAGTGTGGCAGGTGCACTTGTAAATCATCCATCATGAAATGAAAGAATCTCCAGAAAAAATTTCACTGAAGCTTAACACAACCTTTCACAACAATGCTAGCTGAAACACTGATGTGGATGGGCTCCTAACACTCACCTAGCAGGGGAAGCTTGTACTATAAGGAGTCCACTCTCTAAAAAATAATTCCATTTTGGGGGGGTACCCCCTCACATACTGTTATTTTCTCATCAATTTTCTTTAAAATAACTTATACTTTTTTCATAAAAGTTTTATTTACCAAAAAAATGTAGCAGTACTGTAAGTGAAAAATAAATCAGTGTTTTACTAGTACACATTAATATAAATACATAGTTTTTGAAAATAAATAGTGTTTGCCCATACAAAGCACTTAAAATAGGTCACAGATCCCCAGACCGCTCAAGCAACCAATAGGAATGTTTCCTCTGGTGCCTGTTAGTGCAGCAAATAACATGCCTCCACCACCAGTTTGACGCCAACATTTCTAAATATCTCTAACAACTCACTGATGGCATGGCATGGTATTGTACAAAACTAAAACTAAGCTAATCTAGCTGCCCTTTTTTTTTTTTTTTTACAGTTGTGGTTTGGTTTGCCTAGTTTAAAAAGGTATGCACATTTTTTTAACTGATTAGTTAATAAAAGGATTTTTGTTCAAAAGGTGACTTTGAACAGCTTTGTTCTATTTTGATGGGATGGAATTTATAAGTTGCTTTGTGCGGGTGTGTGATTTCTAATTATCAGTAGAGGGGGAATGAATTTGCATTTGCTTATTTTAGCAAAGAGATGTAATCTAGGTGACTTGAAGTGCTCTCTTTCATTTTTACATATCTTCATTAGCCCCATTATTCTAAGTCTGCTTTTATTGGATACTGTTGGACATCACAAACCTTTGGAAAAGAACCTTTTTGTGCCTGGCATCACGTGGGCACCTTATTAAATAAATTACAAAGACTAAGTTCTTGCCTTCTGGGATATCAAACATTGACAAGGGGGTTTAATATTCCCTAAATAGGCTTTTCATTATGGCTCTTTTTTTCAGCAATTCATAAACAAGGGGTCTCACGAGCAAGTTTTCTTCATTCTCTTTTCTCCCAAAATACTATTCTCCAAATAGGTTCTCCCAGGATGACTCAGAGATTCAGCCTTTCATCACCTTCCCAGAAACTAGCCCTTTTGCTGTGGTTCTTTTGAGCACAGTCTCTGTCAATCCCCATGCTAAGTCCTCCCATTTGTACATAGTTCTATTACTAGATTCAGCATGTGGTGGCTTATGTTTAAAATGTTTTAATCCATAAGTTACCTGTTACTTAATACTTTAAATATAGTCTCAATGTAAAAACTCAAATATTATAGATGAAACAAAAGGTCCCCTAGAGCCCCCACCCCTAATCTTCCTCCTTAGTAAAGATAACCACTGTTACTTTTGCTATGCATTTGCATTTATATACAAACACATAATATTTTCTTTAATTATTATTATTTGATTTTTAGAGATGGGATTTCCCTCTACCACCCAGGCTGGATTGTAGTGACAGGCTCAAGGCTCACTGCAGCCTCTAACTCCTGGGCTTATGGGATCCTCCTGCCTCAACCTCCTCAGTAGTTGGGATTACAGGTATGCACAACAAAACCTGGCTAAAAATCATAAAGATGGAGTCTTGCTATGCTGCCCAGGCTGGTCTCAAACTCCTGGCCTCAGCCTCCCAAAGTGCTAAGATTATAGGCAAGAGGCACCACGCCCTGGAGCACTGGCATTTTCATTGTTTGCATTCCTATTGTTGCTACTAAACTGAGAGCGCATTAGGGACAAGATCCACATTCTACAAAACTTTGCATGTGTAGCACCTGGCAAGAGACCGGCTTAAGATGGATGCTCAATAAATATTACTTAGTAAATGAGATGTCATGGGATCCCCTTTTAGGCAGAACAGATTTATTTTTCCAACATGAAAAAAGTGGGCCTTGAAAATATTAATGATATGAGGGAGCCAAGACAACTAATCAGAGGAGATTGAAGAACCAGCCTGGGAGGGCTCTTAGAGGCTGGGACCTATGATATGAAATATATACTTGGTCTTCCTCTCATTTCCTGAAACTCAGCTCCTAGAACTCTTGGAGTATCCAAAGCAATGTGACATTTGGATGCTGATGAGACACCTGAAGGTCCCTGAACAGGCTCAGGGTGGGGGCCTAGCTACCAGAGGAACAAACCCAGAGGTTAGAGAATTGGAACTTTGAGTACTAACCTCGACCTCTGGGGAGGAAAACAGAGCTGAAAGGTGGTGAGTTGACAGCCAATGGCCAATGGTGTAATCGGTCATAACTACTTAATGAAGGCTTCATAAGGACAGGGTCTGGAGAGCTTCTAAGTTGCTGAGCAAGGTCGTTGAGGGGGCACACCCAGAGAGGGCAAGGGAGCTCTTAGATCCTTCCCACATACCTCGTTCTATGCATCTCTTCCACTGGTTGTTCCTCTGTGTCCTCTGTAGCATCCTTCATAATAAGCAGTAAGCATGAGTAAAGTGTTTCCTTGAAGTTCTGTGAGCTGCGCTACAAAGTCAGTTGAACCCGAGGAGGGAGTCATAGGAATCCCGCATTATAGCAGTCAGAAGTGCAGGTCATAGCCTGGGACTCATGGTGGGTGTCTGAAGTGGGGTCATCTTGTGGGACTGAGTCCCCAACCTGCGGGATCTGACTCCATCTCCAGGTAGACAGTGTCAGACGTTAATGAATTAGAGGACATCCAGAAAGTGTCCTACAGAGAACAAGTCTATGCAGGTGAAAAAAAAAAAATCCACACACATTTTGGTGACCAGAGATAAGGTGTTCTGTGCTGTGCTAAGTGGTTTGTGCTGAATGTGTGAGAATAGGATAAACTGGATTTTTCTCCTATCTCTTTCAGGGGCTGACTGGCTCTGGAGCAGAACCGTTGGAGCAAGAAAATGTGAGAAAATTTTAAAAGTATAAAAAGTAGACACAGGATTGGACACAAAGGTAGGATCGAGTGCTAATGGATGGAGGGAGCCCAGCAAGGCCTGCCCATCTCGATGCTTCCTGGCCTCTGTGAGCAGCGTCTCTTCCTTCTGGGTGTGAGGGACTCTTTCTCGAATGAGGGTCTCATGATCCAGAGCCTGGAGATGCCTGAAGTTAAACAAGCCCAGGCATTAGAAGAGACTCTGCCTAAGACAGTTGGGGAGGCTTTCTCAGGGAGACAGGGCCTTGAACAAGCAAAATATGGCAGGACAGTAACTGTGAGCTGCTGTGAGTTGGGCATGTGTGAATGGATGGGGGGGGACAATGGGGGCATAGCATGACTTGTTAGAGATTTTGAAATGCATCACCTAAATGGAGCCTAAATTCAGGAACAAATGGGTGTGTTGTAAAGAGGCAGTAACCTTCTTGAAATATACATCTTTACTATTTCCCTTCCTCTCAGCCCCCAAGATAGTATTTAATTCATTTATGAAACTTGTGTGGGTACACACACACACACACACACACACACACACACACACACACACACCCCTCATCTAATATGAAGCCAATATTACCAAAGTCAATTCTAAATACTAAATACATTCTAAAATAATATTACCAAAGTCAATTCTAAATACTAAATACATTCTAAAATACTTCTCACCATTATTTGGCAATAGCATACCTTTATCAGACTTTAAAAATAAAATTTCAGCTTTGACATATCTTATATTACTTAACATAGATGGGGAAGTCTGTTATATAAAGGCTTGTTGAGGTCAAGGTCACCTGGGGTTTCACTGAAAAATCAACTTACGAAAGGTAGACTATATGGAGAAAAGGCCCATAGGTGTATTTAAAGTGTTTACACTGGAGCCTTCAGAAGGAAGGTGAAGAGGTACAGGAAAATTGCTCATTTTTATGCTTAGGTTCAGCAAAGTATGGATGGCCGTATAGACACAGGATTGGACACAAAGGTTGGATCGAATGCTCATGGACGGAGGAGAGCCCAGTGAGGCCTGTCCACCTCGATGCTTCCTGGCTTCTCTGAGCAGAGTTCCTTTCTTCTGGGTGTGGGAGACCCTCTCTGGAATGAGAGTCTCATGACCGACAGTTAAACAGCCCAGGTCAGATCACTTCTTTATGGCCGGCTTTTACACAGATAGGCCGGAGGAAAAGTTAGAGTGGCATTGGTTTCCATGCCCTGTGCTGGGGAAGAGGGAGTCTAGTTTCTAGGGCCGGCCTCAGGAGGATGAGACTGAGAAAGGAGAGCAGAAGGGCAGAGAAAAGCTCCTGAGGCTGCTCAGAGGCCTTTCTTTTGGGGATTCTTTTCTGAGCCCCAACAAGCCCATCTTTAGATTTCCCAGGTTGTTTTTAATTTATATTTCCAATATTATGTGCTGCCTGATTTGTTGTTGAGAAAATTTAAGATTGAAGCCATTGTTGGAATGGCTAAATAGCTATTCTGTGAACACTGGCAGATTCGAGTTTCCACTGAAGTTTAAAATAAAAGGTCTTGCAAGTAGGTCGCTTATAATCTCTCTGGGTCATTGGAATCAGACCATCTCGCGTTTTCATTTTGTTTTTTCTTTTTTTCTACAACTCATCTACACATAAGATAACTTCTTTTAGAAGAGTGATTTTAAATTTTGGGCCTCAATGTAAACCTTTCTAAAATAATTTAGGGACTGAAAAGCTTTCTAGTATTTTCCGAATCTGTTCTTCATGAGGGGCTGCCATTACTTAAAGCTAAGAGGTAGAGGGCCCAGTGATTATATTGGAATATACTCATTGCAAAAAAAGTTGACTGATGACAGCCTAAAGCCAAGCAGAAAAGAAAAGGGCTAGAACGGATGCTGAAATCATAGCCTACAATTTAGTTACTGTGTTTATGAATATGATTTGTTTTCACCCATGGTACATCCAAACTCATACAGTACCATTCTGACTGATGACAGCATGTTAGTGTCATGTCTGAGTAATTCACTGCATGGTATGGTTCCTACTGTTTTTTGTTCGTCCCCTGCTGCAGAGATAATCTGAAGTTGGGTGCAGGCAACTCAACAGTCAAGTTTTGATGTGAAACATTCACTTTGCATTTACCAACTATCATGTCTTCATTTAATAACATTTTTTTTTAACCACAGATGATCATGCTGGCATTTGGAAGCTTTATTAGAATTGTCAGTTCCAAACCATTGTTTTCTAAGCACACAGATACAAATTCCCCACGGATAGTAGGGTTTGAGAGTTCAACCACATTAAAAGAATTTGACATACATAGAAATACCCTCTTCTCTTTACATAATTATTTTTAGTTATTCAAACAATTCAATAAATTTTAGAAACCATAAGTTTTCTAAATCAACGCACACTAAGCACAGTAAATTTTGTCTTCAAAGACAAACTGTCAAGTTATGAATAACAAGAAAGACAGGGTAATAATGTTTTGGTATTGAAATTTTATCATGTAAATATAAACATGTAAGGTCAAAGGGGACAAATATATACTAAAATATCTCATACCAACAAATTCTATTAAAGCCCAGAATAAAATAATTTATCCCATGCATTTATATTTAAAGAAAAAATATAACACCATAACAAAAATTAAGGGCATAATGAATAGCAAACACAGACTTTGTGTAATTTTTTATCAAAATAGTTTTTTGTGTGTTTAGGAGTGTATTCAATTCTGATGAGTTTTAATGGGAGAAGTTAAAGAAAAATTACCAGTGCTGTGCCAAATAAATCTATCTTTCTATTATCCATGCTGAGTTTGGGGAAACTTTGAGGATTTTAATGAAAGTCTGGGTTACTAAATCAGGTAAATCTGGTAGAATGATATTCACAATGCAAGCAAGAGACTGCTGAAGCAGAATCAACAAATCTCTGCTCTTCTGCTGAACCAGCGGGGCCTTGGGTGAGGGTCACCCTCCCTCTCTTGGTCTCAGTATACAATTTGAAATAAGCTGATTATACTAGAGCTATATCATGCTCCATTTAGTCCTATAATTTGTAATTTATAAATCTATAATTTCACCATCAGTGCAGAATTGGAAATATAATTGTAAGAGATAAGAAATATTGTCTCTTCGGGAAAAATGGTAGCTTACTTGGAACCTAACCCTTGAATATGGTATGTATGGGTATGTGTGTTTGTAATATAGTTTGCCATTCATTCAATTTTGCTTCAGTGACTTAAACATATCCCAATTGGGTGTGGTGGCTCAAGCCTGTAATCCCAGCACTTTGGGGAGCCAAGGCAAGCAGATTGCCTGAGCTCAGGGGATTGAGACCAGTCTGGGCAACTTGGTGAGACCTCATCTCTATGATAAATCAAGAAAAATTAGCCAGGTATGGTACAGCATGCCAGTGGTTCCAGCTACTTGGAAGACTGAGGTGGAAGGATCACCTGAATTCAGTAGGTTGAGGGTGCAGTGGCCGTGGCATGCCACTGCACTCCAGCCTGGGTGACAGAGTGAGACTCTGACTAAAAAAAAAAAAAAAAAAAATTCCAACATGGGTTGGCTACGACCTATACAGTTTCTAGTTTTCTGTTATTCAGCATCATTACAGCAATAGCTGACTGATACAATGACAATCAAATTGGACACTCTTTTTCACTCATCTACTAGATTGAATTTTTTTTAAACTCAAGGTTTTATTGCTTACTTTTCCTTCCACTGCCATAACTAATCACTTAAATTTATGCTCACACTAACTCTTGTCGGGAGTATTGCAATAGTCACTTCGCTTTTTTTGTTTGTTTGGTTTTGGTCTCTACAGGTCCCCACAGATGAATGACTAATATTACCAGAATATAAAAGTGATCACTCTTCTCCTTTAATCTGCTTAGCTTCTCTGAGCCCGCATGATACACAACCCTCTTCCATTCGGTAGGAGTCCACTCAGTCTAAGCTCTGTCTACCTGCTCAGCCTGGCATCTTGACACACATAAGTGCTTCAGTGTTTGTGAATACACCTCCTCCTGTTTTCATAACTTTTTATGCTTGAAGTGCATTAGCTCATTGACCTTTCCTACATCTCAAACTCCTGTTTCATTTTCCATCCCACAGTGGAAACACGTCCTTTTGTAAACACGATGGTCACCCCAGTTCCAAACACACCCAGGCAACACGTCCTCTGTGTAATTTCCACACTGAACTCTCTGGCATGAAGAACCAAACAAATACTGAATTAGCATTCATGCTCTTCCTCCCCAATCATGTTGTGAAGTTTTTCTAAGGCTGAGAACATGTCTTATTTCACTTTGTATCTCTAGCACTTAACATAATATCTGCCACAGGATGGACATTTAATACACATGAGAACTAAAATAATTTACTTTGAAATTTGATTTGGAAAGATATGTTGTCTCTTCATTCACTCATGAATTTCAGAGATACATAAACCTGATCCATATTTGAACAGTATAGAATCTTATTTAAAGACTGATATATTTGTCTCTAATTCAGCTTGCTTCATTGGATTTTGGAGACCGCATTAGTCAGTAATCTTTTGTAACACAGGGAATACAGAGGTTGCTTCACAATCAAGTTTGTCTAGGAAAAACCCTAGACATATGGCTAATTTGTTGATAGTAACTTCCTGAATCCTGTGGAAATGTAAACCAAGGCTGGAGCATGTGGGAAATGTATACATTTCTGGTGTCTAAAGCTATATTTATCCATATCCCATATAACAAATGACAAAGACTTTGAAAGTACCCAATAAAGATGCTTGCTTAAGGCATAGAGACCAATGGAACAGGATAGAGATTCCGGAAGCAAAACCTCAATTTCTCAACCAATTCATCTTTGACAAAGCCTCCACCAACAACCACTGGGGAGAGGAGAAACTATTCAGTAAATGTGCTGGGATAAATGGCTGACCATATGCAGAAGAATGAAACAGGACCCCTACCTATCACCATTTACAAAAATCAACTCTAAATGTAAAACCTCAGACTAGAAGAATCTTAGAAAACACAGGAGGCACCCTTACAGAAATTGGAATAGGCAACCAATTCCTGATCAAAACCCCAAAAGCCCATGCCATAAGAGATAAGACACACAAGTGGGACCTCATCAAACTGAAAAGCTTCTGTAAAGCAAAAGAGAGTGGGAAGACAGTCCACAAAATGGGAAAAAAATATTTACCAACTGTATGTCTGACAAAGGCCTAACATTCAGGATCCACAAGGAACTCAAACATGCTGAAAGAAAAAAACCAAACAGCCCTATTAAAAAGTGGGCAAAAGATACGAATAGACACTTCTCAAAAGAAGACATATGAGCAGCCAACAGACACATTAAGAAATGCTCAGTCTCACTAATCATCAAAGAAATGCAAATCAAAACCACACTGATGTACCACCTAACTCCAGTCAGGATGGCCATCATTAATAACTCAAAAAATAACAGATGCTGGAAAGGATGTGAGGAAAGGGAACACTTCTACGCTGTCGGTGGGAGTGTAAACTAGTACAGTCTCTGTGGAAAATAGTGTAGTGATTTCTAAAAGATCTAAAAATTTACCTTCCATATGACCCAGCAACTCCTTTTCTGGGAATTTACCCAGAATCATACATGCTTATTGCAGCACCATTCACAATAGCAAAAACATGGAACCAGCTGTGCTGCCCATTGAAAGTGGGCTGGATTAAAAAAAAAAAAAAATGTTATATAGATATGATGGAATATTCGCAGCTGTAAACAAGGACAAAATTATGGACTTCGCAGCAACATGGATGGATTTCGAGTCCATCATACTCAGTGATCTATCACAGAAACAAAGAACTGAGTGCCATATGTTCTCACTCAGAGGTGGACCCTGAACTACTACATTAAAGGGATTGGCAGAAGTGGGACACTCCTGGGGGCAGGGGCATATAACATTAATTAAGGTACCTGATCCCAAATCAGGTAAAATGAGGACTAACGGGAGGCCCAAACTTCACCTGAACAATGACCACTTATGTACCTAACCCTGAATTGTACCCCATATCTTTAAAATTAAAAAAAAAGATGCTTGTTAAAATAGATAACCATATGCTTTCATTCCTCAGTCAACTGATGAGGAAAGAAACAGAGTTCAAGTCCATTAATCACTAACTTGGAAATGTTAGTTCCTCGTCAATAATAACTCCCAAGAGTCATTAAAAAATAGCAATCCAAAGTCGGGCTCGGTGGCTCAGCCTGTAATCCCGTACCTTTGGGAGGCTGAGGTGAGTGGATTGCCTGAGCCCGTGGGTTCGAGACCCGCCTGGGCAACTTGGCGAGACCTCATCTCTACAATAAATAAAAAAAGGAGCCGGGCATGGTAGTGCGTGCCTGTAATTCCGGCTACTTGGAAGGCTGAGGTGGAAGGATCACCGGAGCCCAGCAGGTCGAGGCTGCAGTGGCCGAGACTCTGACTCAAAAAAAAAAAAAAATTTAAAACAGTGATCATAGTTGTTGCTCCAAAATTTCAATGCATGTTTTAATGTTAATATTATCTAGAAGTATGGAATTCTAAGACTCAACAAAATGTATAAAATGTCATTAAATAACTCACTGCTCTCACATTAAAGGTGACTACCCAATCACTATATGTTTTTTAAAAGCTCTATTATTTTGCAAGGATCCAGAAATCTCATAAGCCATATTTGAACACGCTAGATTTGACATTTATACATATTGTGTTTAGAACAGACGTGAGGTCTGCCAAAGTAGGAACTTGCATGTTGAATCCCCAGCCTTTGCTATAATTTGTAAACACACCACAGGCGCGTGTGCATTTGCTATAATTTACACACACATCACAAGCACACCTTCTCTCTCATACAAGTCTCAACTCGGTCCACACATTCATGTGCATACATACATGCACACACTAAAGAAGAGAAACAGATAAGAAGGACCAGATTAGCGGCCCCTCTTGAGCTCACTGGACTACAGTAGTTTGGTAGGGAAGTAACAGCTGTACATTCCTTGATCACCTAGCCGAGGTTACAAATGTAAAGAAGAATTTATCAGATATCTTGCTGTGTGTAAAGTCTGTGTCTTATCCCCGGATCTCAGTTCCTGGGATGTGGGTGTTCAGCACATGCAAGTAGAACCTGAGTTGCCCCAAAGCCTGTCCACCACACAATATCTGCGTTCACATCCTAACCCCACTAGTCACCAGCTGGGGGATCAAGTGTTTCAATGTCCTGAGCCTCAGTTTCTTCTCACACTGTGTCAGAATACCACAGTCCATGGAGGCCTTGTGGAGAGACATCCTCCCAGGCTATCAATGGGTACTTGCTCATTAATTGATAAACTTGTTTCTGAAAAGGTCTGGAATTCCTGCCAACCATTACTTTTAACAGACTTGCCTGTTTTACAGCTATATAGACAGGTGTTTGAGAATATAAGAAATTAAAACAGAAACAGCAAAGCTTTTTAGTCCATTTTGCTAATTAATATGTCAGAGCACATAAAGAAGAACGCTTAGGCTCTCTTCAGGATGGCGGCGTTGGAAAGAGCTGGCTCAGCAAAGCTCTCTGCAGACAGTCAATACATATTAAAACAGTTCCAAGCAATAAATCAAAACAAAAAAAATTAAATAATAAAAAGAAGACACTAAAAAAGTAAAATTTATAAATCCTTTCTGTTCGAATGCAGAAGAACATTAAACATTGGTTTAGGTGTCAGTTTAGCATATAGAGAAAAAAATATAAGAAAGGATTTCTTCTCAGACATACACTATGATCCTGAGCATAACCCAAATTAAAGCATAATGAAAAAAAAAACGTATACCAAATTTGATGTCATTTTCTCTGGAGTCTACTGTTCTCTCAGAATACTTAAGTCATTTAAAAAATGGTTTCATTACTTAAAATATACATCTTTCTGGGTTTTTTTTTTTTCATTCTGCATTGCTAGAATTTGAATTTTGTCAGAATTCAATTAGTGAGACAAAAAAGTGGTTAAAGGCACTTTTGGTTTCTCAAGACTCTCCAAAACTTATGATTTTTCTTAAACAAACAAACAAAAGGCATCTTATTTTGAACTTCTCTGGAGTACATCTCTGCCTCCCGTATGTGAAGGAGGACCCACCAGATCAAAAGCAGGAGATGCATTCCGCTGTCCTCCTTGCCAAGGTAATGAGATGCAACTCACTGTCTGGAGAAGCCCCTGATGCATGTTATTAGAGAAAGCTCAGGACTACTGGATTGATTCCAGAAGGGATGAGGGGAACACTATGTTTTGGGCCAAAAGTATTAGAAAAAATTATCATACCTGGGCTTTTAATTTGATCTGAGCTCTGAGGAATCAACCATTTAAAGATTAGGCCAAGGAAAGGGTGCCAAAAATATTGTCACAAATTTGGGAGGTACCCAAGTCAGACCAACAGATGGAACTTGGCACGAAATGACTCTTTACGCTCTAGGTAGCTGACTCAGAAGAAATTTTAACTTAGATGAATCTATTAAAATGTTGAATATCACCTCGAATAAGAGGATGGATGATAGATTTAGGTCAGCCCATGTAATTTAATTTGTTTTACTTCCTGTTGGTCTTGGATAGTGTGAAAACTGTCTACATTTATGTAATTAAAGAGAAAGAGAGACACTATTTCTTCGCAGGAAAAAAGAAATCCCATTTGTACCTAAATCCACTGAAGAAAGGATTTGGGAAAGGAGAAAGAATAGTGCAACAAAAAGAAGTTGAGTGATCTCTTCCAACATTGGAGAGACAAATATGATCATAGAATTTTATAAGTTAAAGTACAACCTGGTGCTTTGCTTAGTTGCCACCGACTGCCTGTAGCTGACTGAGATAATAGCTATCTATTAGGTGAATTTATAAAATAATTTTGTGGCTGGGCGCAGTGGCTCAAGCCTGTAATCCCAGCACTTTGGGAGGCCAAGGTAAGAGGACTGCCTGAGCCCACGGGTTCGAGATCAGCCTGGGCAACGTGATGAGACCTCATCTCTACAGTAAATCAAAAAATTAGCCAGACATGGTAACGCATGCCTGTAGTTCAGGCTACTTGGAAGGCTGAGGTGGAAGGATGGGCTAAGCCCAGCAGGTCGACTCTGGGATGGTTGTGAGCATGCTACCGCACTTCAGTCTGGGTGATAGAGTGAGACTCCAAATAAAAAAAAAATAATAATAATAAAATAAGATAAAATAAAATGAAATAAATAATTTTGCAACTGAAAGAGGTTGTCAGAATCAGGACAGTCTCTAAAGCTATTGCCACTGCCACCACCACAACCAGCAACAAAAGCAAAGGCCAATGAGAAATTCCTCCCCATAAATGCACCACACATAGGAGCTCTGTTTTATTAAGGGATGAGTTGCTGAGGATCATTATAGTCCAAGGAAAATTTCCCAAAAGAAAAAAAAATTAAAATTAGGAGAGGGTATATAAATATATAACCTTAGTTGCCTATTTAATTTTAATATTGTTCCATGCTGTCTCAGAACTGCCTCTAATGTTTTGCAGGATGCGGTCACTAAATGTAACTCTAGAGTGTAATTTCAGGGACTGGGGAGCCCTTTTCACTGCATACCACTTTTGCTCCAAGGGTCCCAAGTTTCTGGTTGATTTTCAGCATTTCCACAGATGCCCAGTAAAAAACTCGATGATGTCATGACAGGTTATAAGACTAGTGAATGTTGGAATGACAGCCCATTTATAGTAGAAATATCTTTCAAATTAGATACATAAGGTCTGACAATTAAGTTCACGAACTCATCCTAGAAAAAGTGCTATATACCTCATTGTTGAACATCACTATGGTCACCACCGAAGTACTCCCTGCCTTGGGAAGGTATGCACCCATACAGTGCCTAGTCTGCCCATCAGAACAATTTTGGATCTCTTTTTGTAATGGCAATCATGATTGTCCTGATGTCCTGAATATCTTCTAAATATCTTCCTTTCAGTATTTTCTTTATCTTCAGATAAAGAAAAAAGTATTTGGGGGCCAGATCAGGTGAATAGGGAGGTTTTTCCAATACAGTTATTTGCTTACTGGCTAAAAAGTCCCTCACAGGCAGTGCTGTGTGAGCTGGTGCATCGTTGTGATGCAAGAGCTCCTTTGGGACCATTTTTCACACATTTTTCTCATGCCAAGATTTTCAGTTAAAAACATTTAATCCATTTATACACTGCCACTTTCTTTTCTTTTCTTTTTTTTTTTTGTTTGTTTGTTTTGTTTTGTTTTTGTTTTTGAGTTGGAGTCTCACTCTGTCTCCCAGACTGGAGTGCAGTGGCCGCTCCCGGCCACCACAGCCTCGACCTGCTGGGCTCCGGCGTTCCTTCTGCCTCAGCCTTCTGAGTAGCTAGAATTACAGGCATGCGCTACCATACCCGGCTGATTTTTTGATTTATTGTAGAGATGAGGTCTCGCTGCCCAGGCGGGTCTCGAACCCACGGGCTCAGGCAATCCACTCACCTCAGCCTCCCAAAGGCGCAGGATTACAGGTTGAGCCACCGAGCCCAGCTTATACACTGCCACTTTCTTTATGGCATTATTCCCATAAACTTGGACTAACACGTGCCTGGTTTCACTTCCACTCTTGCCAACTTCAACAAGAAATTTAATGTTTGTTGTTCTAGTTTAAACTCTGACATTTTCGTGACAACAGCTCTAATGGTCATTCAGAAAAAGATTTCCAAAATTGCTTTGGTGGGTGAACTAGGTGCTGGCTTCAGTGCATAGCTTCTCAAGGGGAGAACTCCAAAGGTGACTGTCGTGATATTTAGTAATGAGGTAGGCAGCACTTTTTCTAAACTTTTTCGCAAACTAAACTGTCAGAATTTGTATTTAAACAGTGTGACTTTTGTGACATAAATTCTCCAAAAGAAAAAATTTTTTAAATTTTGGAACTGTAAAATGGTTAGAACTGTTTCTACCAGCTAAAGTGAGGTTACCATGTGGAGTTTACAATTTGCCTACCTGACAGCTTTTAAATTCCACCATTTTGAACTTTTCTTTTTTTAAATTTTGGAAAGTTTTAATTTCAAGTTTAGTACTTAGAGTAATTCTTTCTTAAAATTTTAAATCATATTATAAAAAAACAGGTCATTCAAATTTATAGCACTATACTAAGATGATAATGTTCTCATTCAAAAAGAGTGACAGTAACTATTAATTACCAGCTAACAGTAATTTGTTTGGAAATTGATTACAATTAGAATAAGATTTGATTTCCTAGAAAAAGTCAAAAAGTTTATTATTTGCCCATTTTCATAAACCAAACTGATAAACATTCTTTCAAAGCACTTCAACTTTTTGCCTTGAGGCCTATCCCAGTACATAAAAAAGCCTTCAATTCTCAGTTAGTAGGTGTATGGGAACCCCAAGTGGTACCACACCTCTAAGGTAAAAACACAGACTGTCCTTGGGGTTCCATGGTCTTAAAATAAACAGGCAAATAAACTTCCTTCTCGGCTCCTAAAAACATGTCCAGGAGCAGAGAATTTGTGGAATTTGTCACTTCCTTGGAAATCTTTTCTCTCACGGTGACTAACCTCTCAGACTTTTTATTAGGAGGAACAGGAAAAATAAATCTAAGAGCTGGGAACCAGCCCTTCCCTGCTGTTATTGCTAGAGAATCTGGAGAAGGAAGAAAATAATAAAATCATAATCTTGTCCTGGAACATGATGGGGGTAATGAGGCATCTAGCCCTCCCTGCTGAAGATGTAATTGGCACACAAACACAAGAAGCGCTTTGGGACGGGAAAGACTTTGTTTCACGACGGAGGGGTGCCAGCAAACCGTAACCCTTCTGTTATGTGGAACAGCAATTCTAAGAGCAAAATGGCTATTCCCCCCCAAAAATAATGTACCACTAGAGGAAAGGGCTTACTGCAGTATTTACTAGTGTGGTAGCATTAAATGTTTTCCGCTAATGTGGATGAAGGATGAGGAAGAGGGGCAAAGGAAGGAGAAGGCTGTCTACGTGGCAGAGAACAAACAGCTTGGATTTCAGGGGTGAAGGCACTTCACACATGATGGAGAAAGACCATGGAGACCCTTGGAATCCCCATGGACTTCTTAGAGAACATCCAGGGAGACCATTTATGAGGCTAAGGAATAGTGAAAGTCATCTCTGGTACAATTCCTTTCGATAACAGGCAAATAAACTATTCTCTTCTGGAGAAGAAGAAATAACCACATCTTTCTTACCCTGGAATCCCTTGTCCTGTCCCTTCGACATGAAGGTCATCAAGGGAAAGAATTTTGAAATTTTTTGGATTTTCCTTACATTTTTTAAAGTGTTTAAGTTGGAGTACAGGTTTAAGATTTGGGGTTCTATAATTACTTTTTTGGAAACCTTCATTCTTTCCTCTTAAACATTCTGAGTCAGCATACATTATGCCACTATATACATAGCCAAGCAATAATTCATCGTCGTGGACGTCAGACCCATCGCATGTATTAATTAGAAAGCCTTTCAGTGACTAGTGGACAGAACAGGTTCCAACTGCTGCTAAGACACAGCGATTTCCAGGAAGTAGACAGAAAGGCAGTGACGAGGAATTTCTTACCCGCTTTGTGTTCAGCCAGTGCATGAACTTTGCTTTCATCTGGCACTGAGGAGAAGAAATAAAACACAAAGATCAGACCTGCTTGTAAATCAGACACATCTTGAACAATAAATTAATATAGATTCATAATAAGTTAAATCTTTTACTGGCAAGGATTTGAGAAATTTTTTTCTCTCAGCTTCCCCTGGAATTCTTCATTTTTTTGGAAGACATTTCAAAGACCACTATGAAGAAATATATGCTTCTTAGATCTTTTATGAATATAACTTCTTTTTCTTTTTAATTTTCAATATTTTCAGTTATTTAAACTAGATTGTGGCTTCCATGTCTACTAGAGGAGAAACTAAATTCATGGGCCTAAAGATGTATAATATGTAATAAAACTCTTTGAGCACAACAACAATGCGTGTGTGTGTGTGTGTATGTGTGTGTGTGTGTGTGTGTGTATCCAATACTTAAGGATTAGATTTCTGTATCTCATCAAAGGATTTGAAAGGGAAAAGATTGTGAAATAGCATTAAAAACTAGGCGAAACATGAAACAATGGCATTCAATAGATTAGCTATCAGGCAACAAAGTAGAGTGGCCCCCAGGAGACAGAAAACAAATGTGGTGAACCCTGCACATGCCCCAGCCTACTGTCTGGAGAAAGCTTCGGGGCTGTTACACAGAAAGGGCGATGCCCAGGTGGAATCCAGGGATGTCCCAGCTTGAGGACATGGCACTGGGTGTCCCAGAAGTCAAAGCGGACAAAGGTTGCATGGCAGAGACCCCAGAGAGCAGAGAGTGAAACAGGATTCTTTCAGATATTGTCAGAGAATCCCCTCATGTTGAATACTGATGACCACATGTGTGTGAGATTACCCAAGACCTGGCAAAGAACCACCCACAAGTGGAAAGGGGAAAGTTTCTGAAGTCCACCCGGAGCCTATTTCCAACAGCCGGAGTGGAAAACCTTATTGTTCACAGGCATCTATTAGTTAGAATATGAAGAAGTGTCTTGCCTCAACAGTGAGGTAACATTAACCCAAAGTGAACACAGCTCTGACAAAATGGATGCGTTTTTGAAAGCATACATTATCAGAGATTATATAGAAAGAAATGGATAATATAAATAGCCCTACAGTAATTTTTTTAAAAAATGAGTTTGGGCCCGATGCAGTGGTTCATCCTGTAGTCCCAGCACTTTGGGAGGTTGAGGTGAGGGGATAACTTGAGCCTAGGAGTTCGAGAACAGCCTGGACAATATAGTGAGACTTTGTCCCTACAAAAATATTTTTAAGAAATTAGATGGGCATGGTGGCACACACCTGTAGTCCCAGCTACTCATAAGGCTGAAGTTGGAGGATTGTTTAAGCCCAGGAGTTTGAGGTTGTAGTGAGCTGTGATCATGTTACTACCCTCAAGCCTAGGTGACGGAATGAGACCCCATCTTATAAAAAAAATAAGGAAAAATTTCCTACTGAAAAAACTGTAGGCCCAACTGACTTCACTGGTGAATTCTACTAACAATTCAGGAAAATTGAACCCAATTCTACAAAATCTCTGCCAGAAAACTTAGAGGAGGGAGCACTTCCCAGCCCATCATGAAGCTAGTGTTACCCCAATACTAATATCAGGAAAAGACATTAAATGGAAACTACTAACCAATACTCTTCAAGAACATAGATGCAAAGATCTTAATCTGAAAGCATCTCTGCATAGACTAGCACTTTAATATTAAACAAAAGCTGTTCATTACTATGTGCTACTGTCTAGGCTAGTCTGTAAAGCTCTGGACTTAAGGGTTGAAGCAATAAGGGACATCTGTGAACAAGAAGGACTGTTTCCATTTTTCCTAACGCTGGATTGGTCTTGGAGTAAAAAGTCCCTCTTTCCTCTGCCCACAACACTCAGCCATATTTAGCTGACCTAGTTACTATATGTAATCTTCCCACTTCCACCTGGCCCTCCTTTCCTAAGTGATTTCTTTATTCTCTAGATAACATCACTACATGCCTGTGATTATCGTGTTCTCAATTGCTTAAAAATCTTGTTAGGCTTTTTGTGTTACTTCAGAAGTTGGAAGTTAAGTCAGATAGTATTTATCAGGCACCGATTGTGAGCCAAATTCTGTCTTTCTCCAGCCTAAAAACACATACAACAGAATCAATCCACAGAATAACTAGAAAAATATTGGAAAAAATGATAATGATGAAAAATAACAACAGCATCTAGTATTTATTGAGCACGTGTAACATGCAGGTTCTATGTTATGCACTTTGGATCTGTTAATTCATTTAATCCTCAAAATGACCTGGAAAGATAGTTATTATGATTACTATCCCTATGTTATAGACAAAGAGGCTGACACAAACCTCGTAAGTGGGGGAACCGGAGTCTTAAACACAGCACTCCTAACCACTCCCTTACACTTGTGATAAGGGTCATAGAAGAATTTCTACCTGGGAACTTTGAAGAATGACCAGTAGCATTCTTGGTCATATAAGAAATACAGGAAACACTCAAATACCTGTATGCCAGAACATTATTATCTTTTTATTGAAATATATAATATTAATAGAAATTGCTCTGTGGTAACCAATATTAACAAGTGGTAGCTTTAATTTTGTTTAACACTTTGGAAACTGACAATTCTAATGGGCTCAAGCTAAAATATTAATTCCTAATTCACAAATTTCAGGAAATCATCTTTCTGATTAGAACTCTTGCTTGGAAACAATAGTTCTGTGCAAGTTACTTTACCTTTCTGTGCCTCCGTCTCATCACATATGAGGATAATACTACTTACCCAATAGGTCTATGGTGGTGATTACACGCATCAGTTCATGCAAAGTTCTTAGATCATATAATAAGTACTTCATAAATATGAGATTTTATCATAATCATTAGTGAAAACCAAAATAGGAAGACAGAATGACATAACAGAGAATGAGAAGACTTGTGTGGGTTGAATGCCACATTACCAGGCAAGTCACTGAACTCTTTTTAATCTTAGTTTTTGGGCAACCCCCTCAGGTCCCCTTCCACTGTGGAAGCTTGTCTGTCTTCTCAATAAATCTCTCTTTCTGGAAAAAAAAAAAAAAAAAAAAGTATTCCCCATTTGAAAAATCTAGCCTGGGTGTGGTGGCTGAAACCTGTCATCCCAGCAATTTGAGAAGCTGAGGTGAGAGGATTGCCTGAGCTTAGGGGTTCAAGACCAGCCTGGGCAACTTGGTAAGACCTTGTCTCTACAATACATTTGTAAAAAAGCCAGGCATGGTAGCATGTGCCAACTACTTGGAGGCTGAGGCAGAAGGATCATCTGAGACCAGCAGGTCGAGGATGCAAGGGCCATGAGCATGCCACTGAACTCCCAGTCCGGGCAACAGAGTGAGACTCTGATTCAAAAAAAAGAAAAGAAAAGAAAAGAAAAATCTGGACAAAAACAGTACACAGGGAGTTGTGGGAACTACACAAAATAAAAGTACAAAAGCACTTTGAGTGGTTCCAAATACATAATTCTCACTAAATTAAAACTTTTGATAAGTGGAAGCTGTGAGAGTGGTAAAGGTGGTGAGCTTGATGATGGTTGTGGTATTTATGATATAACTTGCTCAGGATTTTAAAGAAACAGCGGGAGAAAATCACTGAGTGCATACCATGCTTCCGATGGGTGCTAGGTACTTCTACATTTTGGTATCTCATGTCTCATTCCACACCATCAGTGGTTATCACTGCTAAGTTTACTTGGCTCCTAGTTCATCTTATAGAGGGGGAAAGGCAAAGTAAATACAGTTGACTATATGGTCATATTATGTGTAGTTGTTCAGAAAAAAGGCAGTCACACAAAGGTAAGGCTTTTATTGTTTTGTTTTTGTCTTTTAAAAAATCTAAGTTAATTTAAGTACTTGCAAATTCCCCAGCAATATTAGGTTTAACAAGGTGCCTTCTTAACTCTCTGGCTGAATAATGTCTATTATTCTTTATACTTATCAGTATTTTAATTGACAACTTGAAATTCTCCAGAACACTAATATAAACTATTTTTTTAAAGTGTAGGAAATCCAAATGGGTGATAGGCATAAAAATTAAAGGTCTTCCTCCAAAATATTCACTGACACAGGTGTCTATCTTTAGTACAATAAATGAATAAACATAATAGAAAAGACAGAGAACTGCAATGGCTTAATTAATAGAATACATTGAATTTAAAAGGTTAAGTTTGGAACAATCATCTTTTATATACAAGCTTAGTGCTGGGAAGTGATTTAAATAACAGTAGCAAATGATAAAATGAGGTAAAATTACACATGCCACCAAGATTTTTTTTTTAATGGCAAGTGTTATAATTAATACTCAACTTCCTTTATAACTCACATTACCTTAGAGCCACTATTAAAGTTATCTCTTGAGGCTGGAGCTTAAGGGTAGAAACTTCCCTGAATGATATTAAGACAGCACAGCAACTGGGATGGTAGTAGTAGGAATCATGACAGTTGTGTCGTTTTAAACAAAGAACTTATTTACAAGAGACTGAAAAATAAATGAGCCTGGTGTGGGAAAGGTCTTCCATTTTAAAATAGTAAAGAATTAAAAGTGTCAAGTAAGAGAGTGTTGAGGGAGCAAAAGCTTAAGTCTCTTGTTCTAGTTCTGATGACAGATTGTTTTTCCTTTTTTTCTTTCTTGCTTTTTTTTTTTTTTTTTTGAGTTGGAGTCTCACTCTGTCGCCCAGACTGGAGTGCAGTGGCCGCTCCCGGCCACCGCAGCCTCGACCTGCTGGGCTCCAGCGATCCTTTTGCCTCAGCCTTCCAAGTAGCTGGAACTACAGGCGTGCGCTACCACGCCCGGCTGATTTTTTTATTTATTGTAGAGATGAGGTCTCGCTGCCCAGGCGGGTCTCGAACCCGCGGGCTCAGGCAATCCACTCACCTCAGCCTCCCAAAGGCGCGGGATTACAGGCTGAGCCACCGAGCCCAGTTTCTTGCTTTTTTTAAAAAAACTTTTTCTAACCTATTATATTCCCTTTCATATCCTTCAGTTTTACCCAAGGGCTGGTACTACTTGCTCGTGATTATCTTAAAGGAACAGTACAACAGCTGAAAAGATATCAGTGAAATGTTGAATCTTTCGAAGATTCAATTCACAAACTTTTAATAATCATGATTTGTATTAGTATAACTGTTATTAAGCACTCAGAAGGCACCGTAGACTTGCTCCTCTTGATATTTCTCAGGATTTATTTACTAATATTTTATTTTATTTTTATTATTATTATTTTTGTCAGTGTCACTCTGTCACCCAGGCTGCAGTGCAGTGGCATCATCACAACTCACTGCAGCCTCTACCTCCTGGGCTCAGGTAATCTTTCTGTCTCAGCCTCAGCTGGAACTACAGGTGTGTACCACCACATCCAGCTAATTTCGATTTTTTGTAGAGATGAGGTCTTACTATATTGCCCAGACTGGTCTCAAACTCCTGGGCTCAAGCAATCCTCCTGCCTCGGCCTCCCAAAGTGCTGGGATTGCAGATGTGAGCCACTGTGCCCAGCCAGGATTTATTTAGATAATAGAGTTTCTATTAATCTTAAGATTCCATTCAACATAAGATTGATGTACATATTTGATTTAATCACCATCAAGTGGCTAATGAAAAGGACTATTTGGCTTGGAGGTTTGTTGATTTCCTGGCATGTCTCCTCACTCAGGAAGACTTGTATAGGAACCATAGCAGCCTGATGGCCTGTTTCCAGTTCTCCCCATTGTAGACCTTTGAAGCTCACTAGCCCAATGCCAATGGCGCTCTTTAAAATGCATGGATAAACAGAATCTGTCTTTTTACTTAATTCCAACCAGGTTCATTGTTAGAATTGAGAGAATGGAAATATGGGGGGAAATGATGAGAAAGATGGCACTCTGAGAACTAGTTAGTGGCAAACATGAAAGTGCATATAATACTCACATGCATTGGTTTCCCAGTAGGATACACTTATATTAATATAGTGATCACTTAAAGTGTTTTAGTCTTTTGTCAAGCCTTCTAACTTCAAATGCATTTTAACTGGGGGAAAACAATCCCTGTGCTTATTGATAGCATTTGATACGCATTCTATAACATAAGTGACTATTAAGGACTGCACTTGCTTAATAAAAATTTGCAGAACAGTGGCAGATTTGGTGAGTTAATGGGCCCCAGATGCTCTGCTTATGCTGACAGAAGATGGTGTATTGCTAACATGCACACATCTCTTCAGATAAAAATTGCCATCAGCTACAGTTTTTTTTTTTTTTTTTGAGAATGCCAACACTATGTCACGAATGGGGAATATGCAAATTTGCTCAGATTTCTACTACTTCATATTGAGATCGCCTGATGCAAAGCAGCACTCCAAAATATGATGCAATGCTTGTCTTTTACACAGACAGCTCTGTTTCATTTAATTGTAGATTTTCATATCTTTGACATAACAGAGACTGTAATCTTGAAATTGATGTTTGACACAATAAAAAATAAATCTTCTAATGAGGCCATAAATACCTCTCTTTGGATAGTTTGCTAGGAGACTAAATATCAAGTAATTCCTTAATGGTTAATAAATTTGTTTCCAAGAGTTGTTCCTTCAGAACTTAAAAAAAAAAAAGATGTAGTTGCCAATATTAGGAATCAATTTTCCTCTCCTTTAGCAGATCAATTTCTGTGCCACTGATGGATTTCCAGAATTTCTAAGGAATACAAACCTATTTCAAGTCATAAATTTAATTCATTCCTTAGCAGCCATGAGCTATTACTGCATTAATTTAGAGTGTTTTCTTATGTCTATGATGATCTGGCAAACTGCTTCTCCTTAGGAAGACTTTTTGAGTTTTCACCACTGTGAATGTTTGTGTTAAAAAATTCTTCCAAACTCTGGAAAACATATACACACAAACACACGTAAACCTAAAAAAAAAAAAAAAAAGCAAGGCTTTTGCTAAGAAAGGGACTAGGGAATTAGGACAAGATAATGGTGCAAACATGGGTGGCTGCTCTGGCAACGAGCTAATCAGAACTTGCAGCTGAAGTGTCCCTCCCAATATCATAATACATCCCTCAGTCATGGTGACACCAGGTAAAAATGGGGGTCCACTCCCTCCCACATATTCCAACTATCCACATGTTCACAACTCTTCAGTGATCTTTTTAAAATTCCCATTCTTTCTCCATGAGCCTTGGAAAATCTTAAATCAGAAGTTGGGAAAATTTAATACTTTTCATGTGTTCATATACCATCATCATTAGCTCATTAGAGAGTATTAGAAACATCCAATCATTGGTTTGTAAATTCATTAATTCACTCTTCTTAATCCATTCCATAAGAACTGTCTTTCTCAAAAGAATCAGACACTCAGTTGTGTGTGGTCTAATGAGGAGATGTGAACACATAATATATTCATTACAATAAAATGTATTAAATATTTTAATAATAAAGAAAAAAGGATCTATTTTAGGGGTCATGGAAGGCCAAGCAGACATGAGGGTTCGCAAAGGCAATAAAGGTTTTAGGTTAGTGAGTACTTAAGCCCACTGATCCGGAAGGAGCAAAGATAATTTTAGCACCCAGGACACCTCTGGCCATGCGAAGAGAGGAGCATGGAAGGGAAGGAAGACCCCGGCTTCAATGAAAGGACCTGGACTCTGATACTAATCACATGCATGAGTGTGAACTCATTACTGACTCTTTCCAAATTTAATGAACTTATATAGGATGAGTCAACACAACAAGATGTAAAAACTTATCATGAAACCTATCAGTACTAGGTGCTCAAGAGTAGGTTATAATTGTCTTTCACACTCTTGACCCCTGCCAGATTCCCTGTACTCCAGCACATCAGAAGTGTGATTTTAGTTTTTTTTAATATAATTTCACCTTATTATATAAGGAATTTAATTTTTTTTGTTTTGTTTTAAATTTAGAGATGGAATCTCACTCACTATGTTGCCTACCTAGACTGGACTTGAAATCCTGGACTCAAGTGATCCTCCTGCCTCAGCCTTCCAAGTAGCTGAGACTACAGCCTTGCACCAAAACAACCAATGATAGAAGTATGGTTTTTAAATAGGCCATGCAACTTATGTGTCAGTATGATACACAAATGGCACATACTATTCCCTCTGAATTGTAAATATCTCAGTTAATTGTGAATGGGTCTATTTCATATTAAACTATGAATACCTTCAGCAGGGCATGTGTCTTGCTTTTCAATTTTAGCTTTTTTGGGGTCATATCTAGCACCCTTTAAGCTCTCAGTAGCGTCTGCTGAGTGAATGAATGTAGTATGTGTAAGAGTTCAATTTGGATATGTCCTTTAGCAACAGATTCTAGACTAAGGAACAAGACAACTGTTCACTGTGGTGAATACATGTTTATAGGAATGGTGTAGCATAAATGTGTATAAACATTGCAAAATTCTTGGGGCATAATTTTTAGACAAGTTCCTAGCAAAGAAGAGGTAGAAAGTGATTGGAATAGGTCTAAATGAAGATAAGAAGTGATAGAACTGTTTGGAATAAATATAAACTCATTTATGTTTTGCGTAGTGGACAATAGAAATGTAGAAAAAGTAGAGGATTGGTAGGCCAGTCATACTTTGTTGTCCTTCTCTAATAACAGTTATATGTGACTGATCACTGGGGTATTAGTTCTATCTGTTTAGTTTTTGGCTTGTTGGCACTAACCACACAGTTGCTCTTCACATGGGATGACACTTGCAATAGCAGTTCCGCCAGTCTTTAGCAAAATCACACTTCATTTCAATAAAAAATTGAATTCTTGAAAGAGCTCGCTATTCAATATGTGAATGTTATGAGCTTTCAAAGCTGTAAATAGAGTAAATAAACACATTTTTTATTATTTCAGAGAAAAGCCAACAACAAAAACACTAGCTTAGGCTGGTCATGGTGGCTCACCTCTAATCCCAGCACTGTGGGAGGCTGAGGTAGGAAGATTGCTTGGAGTCAGGAGTTTGAGACCAGCCTGGACAACATAGTGAGTCCTTGTCTCTACAAAAAACTTAAAAGAAAATTAGCTGGGCATGGTGGCCTGTCCCTGTAGTCCCAGCTACCTGAGAAGGTGAGGTGGGAGGATGGCTTGAGGCCAGGAATTTGAGGCTGCAGTGAGCCATGATCAACCATGGTCTGAAATATTAAATGGAAAAATCGAGAAATAAGCCATTCATAATTTTTAAGTTGCACACTGTTCTGAGTAGGCTCATGCACTTTCTTGCCATCCAGCTTCATTCCACCCAGAATGTAAATCCTCCTTTCATCTGGCAGGTCTGGGCTATTTATGCTTCCTGTGCCTTCATCACTTAGTAGACCTCTTGGTTACCTGACCCACAGAGGTTCAGGTCTATCCTGGGTTCAGGCACCCTCTGAGGGTCTTGGAGCACCTCCCCCATGACCAAGGGGAACTACTGTGCAATTCTTTCTCTATTTTCTTAAAGTGAAAGCTGAGGCCATTTGAGATGGTTCTTCCTTTTCTAACATAGTTCAGTACTATAAATTATCCTTTCAGTGGTACCTCACAATTTTTATGCCACAAATTTTTAATATGTAGTGTTTTCACTTTCATTTAATTCAAATACTTTTTAATTTCTCTCTTGCTTTCTTCTTAGATCTTCTTTGTTATTAAAAAGTGCATTATTTATTTTCCAAATATTTGTGGATTTCCAGAGTTCTTTGTGTTATTAAATTTTATTTTAATTCCACCACAGTGAAAGAATATATGTTGTAGGTATGACTTGAATCCTTTCAAAACTTTTAAGATTTTATAGTCTAAATTATTATCTTATCCTGTTAAATGTGTTCTTGTGTTCTATGTGTTCTTGAAACGAAGGTGTATTCTGCTATTGTGGAGGGCGGTGTGTTCTATAAATGTCAGTTAGGTCAAGTTGGGGGAAATATTGTTCAGGTCTTCTATAGCCTTACTGATTTTTTTGTCTGCTTTTTTCTATCAATAATTGAGAGTGTTGAGATCTTCAACTATAACTTTGGATTTATCTATTTTTCCTGTTGTTTTTCGGAATTTTTATTTCATATCTTGAAGCACTATTACTAGGTGTATAAGCATTTAGATTATACTGTCAAGATGATTTGGGTCTGTTAAAACTGTGAAATGACTCTCCTTATTTCTGGCAAAATTTTTTTCTGAAATCTGCTTTATTTGATATCAGTATAGTTATTCTAGCATTCTCTTAATTAATGTTAACAGGTTATACTCTTTTCATTCCTTTTTCTTTTAATTTAAATGTGTCTTTATATTTAAAGTGGGCCTTGTAGGCAGCATACAGTTGTGACTTTTTTTTTAATCCAATATGACCATTTCTGCCTTTTGTAGTCTAATATTTGTATTTACTGTGACTATATAATTGAATTCAAATTTACCATCTTGTCATTTATTATCTATTTGTCCATCTGTTCCTTCATCTCTTTCCCCCATTCTGCCTTCTTGTGAGTATTTTTTCATATTATTGAGTATTGTTTTATTATTATCTACACCTTACAATGGTATATAGAAGGTCCTCAATTTACAATGGTTCAGCTTGTGATTTTTTTGACTTTACAATGTCAATATACATTTAGCAGAAACCATACTTTGAGTATCTACACTTTTTCATTTTCAGTACAGTATTCACAAATTACATGAATATTTTATTCATTTTTCAACATTTTATTATAAAATAGGCTTTCATTAGATGATTTTTGCCCAACTGTAGGCTAACATGAGGGTTCAGGCCTTGTGTAAGGCAGGCTAGGCTCAGCTATAATGTCAGGTGGGTTAGGTATAGTAAATAAATTTTTGACTTATGGTATTTTCAACTTATGGTGGATTTACTGGAACATAACCCCATCATCAGTTGAGGAGTATCAGTATTTCAATGTGTCTCCTTTTAGCCTTTGTGCTATTACTGTCATATTTTATATTTCTTTATAGTTATAAATCCCATACTACATTGTCATTATTTTTGTCTAAACAGTCAATTAGCATTAAACATATTTAAATAAGAATAATGTAATACTATGTTCATCTGAGTAGCCAAGAGTCCTGGTTATCTTCGTGTATGTAAATCCATATTTTTATCTGGTATCATCTTTCTTCTTCCCAAAAGGTTTCCTTTAACATTTCTTACAGTGCACCTGCTGGTGGCAGTCTTTCCGCTTCTGCACATCTGGAAAATTCTTTATTTTGTCTTTATTTCTGAAAAATAGTTTTACTGGCTGAAGAATTCTAGTTTGTCAGTATCTTCCTCTCAGTGCCTTAAAGCTATTGCTTCGCAGTTATATCATTCCCATTTTTCCTGTGAGAACTCCACTGTCCTTCTCTTTGTTTCTCTGTATGCAATGTTTTGTTCTCTCTAGCTGCTTTTAAAATTTCCTCTTTCACCCTGATTTGAGCAAAGTGTTTATGACATGCTGTCGTGTAATTTTCATGTGTGTGTGTGTGTGTGTGTGTGTGTGTGTGTGTGTGTGTGTGTGTGTGCTTAAAGGTTCATTGAAATTCTTGGATCTGGGCTTTGAGATTTTATTAAATGTGGAAAATTTCTGACCATTACTTTACCCTCATATACTTTTTTCTCTGTCCTTTTTCTTTCATTTTGTGAATCCAATCACACGTCCCTTAGGTCACCTGAAGTTGCTCCACACTTCACTGTTCATTTCTGTGTATTTTTTTTTCCGCTGTTTTAGTTTGTATAGTTCTATTGCTGTGTCTTTGTATCTACTCATTTTGTTTCCTGCAATGTTTAATCTGCTGCTAATACCATGCAGTGTATTCTACATCTCAGACATTAAACTTTTTATTTCTAGAAGTTTGATATGAGTCTTCTTTTATCTTTTCCATGTCTCTTTTTAATATTTTCAGTTTTCCTCTGGGTCTTTAAATATATGAAATAATTTTTAAATGTTCTTGTCTGCTGAAGCTAACATGTGTCAGTTCCAGTTTTAATTGATTTTTTTTTCCTGATTATGGGTCGTAATTCCATATGTCTTTGCATGCATGTTAATCCTTTATTGGATGGCAGATATTATAAGTTTTACCTTGTTGGATGCCCAATATTGTTATATTCCTATAATTCAATATATATATATATATATATATTTGGAAAGAGTTGATCCTTTTGGGTCTTGCTTTTAAGATTTGTTAGGCAAGACTACAATTGCATTTATTTGAGACTGATAGTGGCATACTACAAAGGCAAAACCCTCATGCACTCCTTATCTAATGTCCTGTGGATTATGAGATTTTTCCAGTCTTATTGGTGGGAACACACATTATTCCCAGTTCTGTGTGAGCTCTGGGTAAAGGGTTAGCCTTGGCTGTCCATCTCCCACATGCATGCTCTGATCAATATTCTGGATGATACTTAAGGAAAACGCCCTCAATATACCTGGATACTTCTATGCAGATCTCTCTTCTCTGGTACATTTCTCTGTACTCTCTAACTTCCTTGCTTTCCCTGGACCCTAGCTCTAGCTCTTCAACTCAGCAACCGAATATTGTCATATGAATTTACAACAAGTTTCATAGTATAGAACTTCTCTGGAATGAGTTTTAAATT
Source organism: Cephalopachus bancanus (assembly GCA_027257055.1). NCBI lineage: Eukaryota > Metazoa > Chordata > Mammalia > Primates > Tarsiidae > Cephalopachus > Cephalopachus bancanus. The sequence continues at coordinate 1,943,506 of JAPVLO010000329.1, read as the reverse complement.
ACTTAATGTATTCAACATATTGAAACAACTTTGCCCTTGTAACTACGGCATCCTAACCACAGAACCAATGGCCCTAAGACCCCTTGAGTATTGACACATGATAGGGACAACACTGGGCTAGAATGTGTTCAGTGACGGAGGACAATGTTCTTGGGAGGTGATGTGAGGAATCACTGCTGAGAATAGGCAAGTTTTATTTACTTGTTTGTTTGAATACGGGACCATAAAGAGAACACAGCTGAGCTGGTGGACTGAAGAGAAGCCATGTCCAGATTCAGGGCTCTCCTCCTGACCCAACAGCATTCACATCATCTTTATGAGCAGTGGCCACAGGCAGCAGCTGTTAAAGTTCCTTCCAAGAATCCTCATGGCTAGACCCATGGCTCTCACCATTCCATGGCAGAATTTTGCAGTTGCCTCCAATTTGCTCTTAACCTAATTCTACTACAGATTACATGAACCCATGTAAATCATTAACCTAACTCTACTACAGATTACATGAACCCATCACTTTCATCATTTTTCTAAGTTATCCCAAACCTTCACTGATATCCCACTGCCCAAAGATTAATATAGTCTCCTTAGCTTTGCAGTCAAGATGTGAGTCCTTCTTACCTCTCCCACTCAATTATCCTCTTCACCTTCTAGTGAAGTCCTGTAAAATGCTTCCTGGTATCTTTCCATCTGTCTTTATCCTTTGTTAGAAATGCCTCAAATCTCACATGTATAAATACTGCACTGTTGCTCTTCCTTTTCTTAGAATATTCTCTCCATCTCTGTCCCCATCTTGCTGCAGAACACTTTAGCTTTGCACCGTTTTCTACTCGGTATTATATTGATTTGTGGACAACCTCCATGAAGGCAAAGGAAGTGTTTTATTCATCTTTGCACGATAAGCAGTTACAGTTGATAAAGGTCCCATGCAGTCTCTACTTCATCTTTTTTTATTTCGTCATCTGTTACAGAAACAAGATCTTTTGTTAAGACCTCTCCTAGGAAGCTTCTTTCTTGGTGCATTACTGGGATCTACCATTGATAGACCACTTCCATTACTCTAACTGTAAAAAAGCCCTTGAGAAATATTTCTGTTATCAGTAAGAAACTAAGCCATCAAAAAAAGGGCATAGGCTACCTTTGATACAAACAACCATTATTCACTATTAACCGAAAACACACCTCTAATTCCACTATTTATAACATACATTTTCACATTATCTAGTGACTCCTTGTTTAATGGGGATAAAGAAAAAGGAAACTAAAACTTATCATGTGTCAGAAATCCTGGTAAGCATTTCAGTATATGTTATCTCCTTTAATCCTTACAGAAACTCTTTGAGTTGGGCATTGTTATCTTCATTTCACAGAGGAGGGAACTGAGGCTAAGAAGCATTATGTCATAAAGTTTGCAAATAAAATAGCTGAGATCTGAAGGTTCCTGACTTCAAAGCACAAAATCCTTCTGCAATGAGACTCTGAAAAGTAAGACTTTGCTAATGGCTTTGCCATCAAGAACTGCATATTTCTATTCCTCACTGCTGTCTACTAAAGAAGAATTTCATACTGAATGACATGCAAGAACATATGATGTCTCTTAAAAATAACTGTTGATGCACTCAGAAATAAGAGGTAGAATTGCCGTAAGTTGTTTGGAGCCTCATACACCCAGAGATTGTTACCAAGAAAGGTGTGGACTACTGTTCAGATCATGTCAGAGCGGTGGGAAAGGGAACAAGAAGAGCGAGAGAGCAACCTGAGGAACATCATAGAGAATTGGATGAACATGGAAACAAAGCAGAAGGAAGCACAGACAAACCCAAAGTGTGTGGCCTTGTGGTTGGAAGATGCCGTTATTGGGAAGGAGATAGAGGGAATATGGTACCAGTTTAGACAAGCAGTGGAGATGTCGCAGAGGTAGCCACAGTGTCCCAGAACATCCTCTCTTTTAGCTTCCCCTACCTACCCAAGCATTTTAATGCCCTGAAGACAGTATCACCATCTAGGCAGTTAAGCTGGCCTACTCTAGGTTCCTCTGCTGTATCCAGTCAGCGAACACCCTGGAATTTGTCTACACTGCCTGCTGCTGAACCAGGTTTCTGTTTGATGAGGGTCTGTGTTGAGCTGGTGGTGTGTCAGGCACCGTGCTGGGCGCTGGGGCCATAGAAGGAGCAGGGGACACCTGAGGTCTGTGCTGACGGACCTGTGACACACAGCAGTCACATAATATGTGATGGTGTTAGCACACCTCCAGCTAAGCCCCTTGGCTCCCCTGACAGGTGGAATAACTCCTGATGGATCTTGGGATTCTGCACTGACTCCTGTGGTCAATTTTCCAAATGAATACAGCCATAATCATTTTGCAACAAAAACCAAACCAAACCAAAAACCCTATCCTTACAGTCCCTTGCTCAAAGCTTCCCAATAGCTTCCAATTTTGTTTATAGGAAATGCCAAGGCTTCTCAGAGGCTCCCAGTCCTGCCTGGGGGGGGCCATGGTGGCCTCTCCTGTGCACCCACAACACCCTACCCTGCTCCGTCACTGCCTGTCTTCCCACGGGTCCTGAGGCACATGGACCCAGATCCTTTCCAGGAACTGCTAACCTGCTCTTCCCACTACTGTAGGACTGTTCTCCCAGATAGCCATGTCATGCACTGCCCCTGTTGGGTCACATCTCCAGCAACATCCCCTCCTCAGGGAGACTTTCTCAGCCCTGACTCTCTGACACTATCTTCTCATCTTGCTTTGCTTGTCTTCAAAGCACCCGGCACCGCCTGGCATCTTCCCCCTAAAGCATAAGCTCCCTGTGGACAGGGCTTTCCTTTGTTCACATCTTATCCTGGGGCCTAGCACCATGCCTGTCACACAGGAGGATTCCGCACATGCTTGTTAAGCCAAGGGACGTCAGGAACCCTGAGAACAGATCACGAGGAGACTGAACTGTGTGTGCACCAGGCCTTCTTGGAGATGCACAGCAAATGGTTATGAATGCCCAGAGCAGCCTTAAAACAAGGAGTCCAAGGACTCTCTGCATGGCCAGGGCACCCAGCATGGGAGGGGACTGTGAAGGAACACGTGACCGAGAGATGCAGGCCAGCGCAGAGGATGGCGGAAGCAACACTAATGAATTCTGTCTTTATCCTCAGGGCGATGGGATGCTGCTAAGGGGTTTTTAGCAAGGAAGTGACATGATCGGATTTGTGTTTTTAAAAGATCACCCAGGCTGCGGCGTGGAAAATAAATTGGAAGAGAGTAAGACAAGAAACAGTTGCTTCCTTTTTGAACCGAAATACAGGCATTTACATTCATCCTTATTAAATGTAATCTCCTGAATTACGGCCCACCCGTTCGTTCTCCCTGTTAATACCTTTCTGAATCCTGCTTCTGTCATCCAACTAATGAACCCCCCGAGCTGTGTGTCCCCTGCACATCTGATGAGCAGGCCCACTGCATCCTAACCATGCACGGACTTGGTAACCCAACGCCATCCTGCTGTCTTCATGGGGCGCCTGCCTCTGCCTGGAGACACTGGCTGGGTAAACACACATTCTGCCATTCCATTCCTTTTGTGAAGGTCACCGGCCAGCAAGGAACAGAGCCTCACCCCTACGGAATCTGCAGATTTGTAACCCCAGCTCCCAGGATGTTCACGTGTGCTTCCCAGAGCTTATGGACTTTCCAGGAAGGTGCCAGCCCATCTTATTCTTGCATGAATTAATTCTGGCACCTGGTTTCTGGCTGGGGCTTGTGTAGCTGCTTCTGTTCTTGGCTACAATAAATGCTATCAAAAGATTTCTCTTCTGGCATGAATTGAAGCACATAATACTGTCTATATTTCTGCCCAGAATCTACTATCAACTGTTTAATATGCAAACTGTGCAAAACCAGGGCTACTAGTGTGTAATAGATTTTGAAAAGTTGTCATCCAGATTCATTGTTTATTAGAGGTTATTAACTTTGGGGGTTTATGTGCTGTCTCTTCAACTCAGCACACAACCATTCACTTAAATGGGATGCACAAAGTTCTGCACACACTCTAGTGAGCTCATCTGGCAGTTCACACTGACCTATTAGATGAGTGTGCTTAAATCAGGCTCATTTTGCAGAACAGGAGATTATCCATACATACTAAATATTGCTATCTTTTTAGAAGGTCTTGAGATGCATTAAGAATGTTAAACAAAATTGAGCTAATAGAAAACATTAATTGAAAAAAACAGACACTTGCTAGACCCAGAGTCCGGAGTGACCTCACAGACAGCAATTTTAAAATTATTTTTCCCATAGACCAGGGATTTCTTCAGAGACCTCAGAGGTTACTGACCATGGAAGGAAGAAATACAAGCAATGGGTTGTATCCATGGTTCCCTTCTTTCTTCCAGTCTCTTTTCCCCACACACCCACCATATTAAATAAAATTTTCACTGTAAAAATTTGAAAGAGATTTTAAAAATTCATTTAAAATTATTTGGCTGTGTGTTATTCATTTAATTTCAGATTGACTTTTTCACAATCTCTGTACATAGAAATTCTTGTGAGTTGAAAAATAAAATCCTCAACTACAGTTTGCAAATGACATTTTAAAATACATTCTAAGTGTAATAAGTAATAAAATTGGCATAAGATTACATTTCCAGGATAAGCGTTTATTCATTTCAAATTTGGGATTTTATTTTCATACATTAAAGCCAATAATTTTGTTCCAAACTCACATGCTTTAGAAGATTTTTGTAAAGCTCATAGGTTCTAGGCCCTGTGCCTACAGTGACTAATAAGAAAAACCAGGCCAGACACAGTGGCTCACACCTATAATTCCAGCACTTTGGAAGGCTGAGGTGGGAGGATCACTTTCACTTAAGTTCAGGAGTTCAAGACCAGCCTGGGCAACATAGTTAGACCACACCTCTGCCCCCCTCCCCCCCTCAAAAAAATCAGAAAAATCAAATCCTTGTCTGTTTCAACCATAAGAATTGTTTCAACAATTTAGGACATAAGAATATAATGCTTAACATCACTGTTTTACAGTCATTAAGAGGAAAGAGAAAATAATAACTTGCTATGGTTTTCCATCTGTGTTCCTCCACTAGTGCCTTTGATTTGAAAATGGCACCATAATCCTCCCAATCATTTCTGACTTCTTATCGTCTGCCCCAGCCTAAACATCATTGATCAGGCTTTACTCTGTGGATAGAGAATCAGGACACTTTCTTACCACTGTTCTACAGATTCTAGATTCTGCCATTCTATCAACACAGGATTAGGACAATAGCCTCTAAGATAAAGGAACTTGGAAATTCTGCCTAACTCATGAGGTCTCTCTGCACATCTGCATTCATGCAGTGACCAGAGCCTCACAGACACACAGCATGACCAACCCAATGCCTCCCACAACCCTGTTTCCCCTAGTTACTTTCTTGCTAGTTAGTATGAGATAAGTGAGAGTCCTGGCCAATGGAATAAGAGTAGGCGTTTGTTGAGCATCATTTCTTAGACAATACTGGATTTCTTGATTAAGAGAAGAACGTTGGCACATTCTTTTGCCTTCTGTTCCTTTTTTTCCCCTCTGGAACATGGATATGATAGCTAAGATACAGCAGACATTGGGACACTCTAAAGAAACAAATACAAGGACAAAAACCAGAAAGTCAAAAATATTAGAGTGGAAGAAGAGAAGGAGTTGAGGTCTCTGATGGCTTCATCGAACCTCTGAGTTAGCCATATCCAGACTTTATGTTATGTAAGACAAACTAACCCCTATTTATCACAACACTGTTGGTAGGATTTTTCTGTGCATTACAGTAGGGTGTGCTCTTAGCTAATACCATTTTAACTGGTAAAGAGTAACCTTCTGTGTGACTTGAAATCTCTTAACAAACATATCACCATTCTGCTCCATAAATGTTCTTATCCTCTCTTTCCTGGTGAGAGTTCTCAGTGACATGAGATAAGGTCAGCCAAAACACCTCACACCCCTTCACCCTTCTTGTAGTTAAATATCCCCCTTTCTTTCTGCCATGGACAGAATTCTGCTTTTCTATTCTATTTTAAAATTATTTCTATACTGCCAATTGATTTTATTCTAAGTATAAGCATAATATGTGTCTGTGACTTCTTATCCCCAATAAAGATTTGAAATATGCAGGAATGTATAATAAAATAAAAATTATACATATAATTTCCACTAAGAGAAAACCGATATTAACATTTTGCCAAATTTTCTTCTATTATTTATAAGGCATGCATCACTTAATGATTGAGATACGTTCTGAGAAATGTGCTATTAGGCAACTTCATCATTGTGTGAACATCATAGAGTGAGCTTACACAAACCTAGCTGGTTTAACCTACTACACACCAAGGCTAGATGATATAGCCTTCTAGGCTAGCTAGCTTCTAGGCTACAAACTTGAACAGCATGTTCATGTACTGAATACTGTAGGCAATTGTAGCAAAATGGTGAGTATTTGTGAGTCTAAACACATATAAACATAGAAAAATACAGTAAAAATACAGTAGTAACATCTTAGGGGACTACTGTCATATATGCAATCCATAGTTGACTGAAACATTATTATGCATATGACTACATATATATAAATGCATGCACATACACTAATATAATTGTATACCCTGCTTTTTTAAACTGACAATTTATCATTCACATTTTTCATTTCATTAAATAGTCTTAAGATTTCTATTAGTTATATAACAGTGTATTATTTCTGTTAGATTAATAATCTATAATTTCACTAATCTTCTAATTGCTGTAAAATTAAGTTCACTATAGTGAAAAATTCTTATATTTAAATCTTGGTCAAATCTTTGATTTTTTTTTTTTTTTTTTTTTGGTGAGATAATTCCTAGAAATTGAATTGTTGAATAGAAGATAAAAATAGTGTTAAGATGCCTGTACAAATTAATACCCTGCCTTACAGTAAAGTTGTCCCCACTTAAATACTCAACAAGCATGTACCACAGCAGTGGGACATATATATTTCAGTGATTACCAATGCTTGCTAATATAATATCACAATTTTCTTAATTACTTGTGAGGTTGAATATATTTCATATTTATTTGCCAAATAAATTTCTTTCGTCCTTTGTGAATTGTCATATACTTTCCAATTCTGTATTGAAATATTTGTTTTCCCATAATTTATAAGAGCTCTTCATATGTTAAGGATGCTAATCCTTTGTCAAGTATTTTATAATTATTCCTTTATTCTCTTGAACAACAAAGAACATGTGGATAATAGAGAGTGATTATTAAAGCAGTGTGTCTTAATCCTATTTTAAGAATGTTTGTTTCCAAATCAATTGCTTTTTCAGGACGTTGCTGAATTTTAAAAAGAACAGTGTCACCAAAGTGAACCCTTAGGCTCAGGTCCTAGGTGTATATACATTATCCATAGAAAATCTCTTCTCCAACTTAAGCAAAAAGATGGTCTCTTTTTATTCAAGTAAGCTTCTCTATGTATTTCTCTTATACAAAGAGGTACTCACCCCCCAAAAAAGATTTATCTTTTGGAGGGCAGGACCCTTGTAGTGGCTTCTCCCACAAGTTAAGTGTTAAGGGAACTCATTGGCATCAGTGTACCAGCTAGTGTTGTTGTGAGAGGCTGCATTTCACTTCAGCGAATTTTATTTGGAGATTCTTTCAATGCATTTGCCCATTTCATGGTGGATGACTTACACCAACAACCTGCCCACACTGTGCTGAGTGTTCAGCAGTTTTTCACCAAAAATGACATGATCCCTATACCCCACCCTCCCTATTCACCCAATCTTTCCCCAAGTGACTCCCCCCGCCCCCCATTGGAACAAAGTCCTCGGAGGGAAACATTTTGCCAATGTGGAAGAGGAGGAACACAAAACTGGCAGAAGCACTTAAAGGCATCAAAACTGATGAGTTCAAAAACTGTTTTGAGCAGTGGAAAAAGTGTCTCAATAGGTGTACTGCATAAAATGGAAAACACAAGGTTATTGAAGTTTAAACATGTAAGAACAGATACACAATTTTTTGTAAATAAATTACAAGTTTTTTTGGGTTCTACCTCGTATTTTTTTTGGTTCTACCTCGTATTTTTTGGGTTCTACCTCGTATTTTTTGGGGGGGTTCTACCTCATATTTTTGGGGGGTTCTACCTCGCATTTTATCTTCAAAATGAACCTTCTAAAACATAACTAGCCAAGTACATGGTAATGACATATTGAGAAACAGTTTAAGACTATTAACTACTTTTATGGATATGATATTCCCGATCCATTAATAACAAAGCATATCATCAGTTTTTCCCAGTGGGGTAGACAATTAGACTGAGTTGGCTTTAGAAAGTCTTGCCCTTAATGACTTTGTGACCACATTTTCAATATAACAACAACTCTAAATTATGGCTTGGTCATGGATAAGCCCTTTAAGTAAGTACTATTTTCAAAGGGATACAGATTTAGATATCTAAAAGGTTAGTTAATTTAGCCCATTTAATAGTTAACTCACACATCCATCAACATCAAGTAGCTATGCTGGGCACTGCACAAATTGAGTCATGTGAGCATAGGGTCTTTTTGTGCTCCTCAGTCATCCTAGCATATGAGGTAAATAGACTGCACTTGTATTATTAAGTTCTTTGATTAAACCTAAATACAAAAATTGCTTTGTGGATGAAAAATGTGCATAAATTATGAAGCTATATTGGATGAGCCTGTAGCAAATATTTTAACCATTTGAAATATTTTCAATTTATTTTGAGTCAATTGTCTTCTTTGATTCAGGATTTTTTGGGCATCACTTTGGGATATTTGTCATGACAACTAACACTATGTGACCCAAGGTGAGCAAAACCTCTAAATATTCAGTTTACACAATACTTGCCACAACTGACATGCAACCAAATTGCTCTATACTAATGTAATTCAATTTCATGTTGCTTCAGGTAAAAGCAAGCAGTTCAAGCATGTTTTGAATATAATTCCCACGGCATTAGGTTTATGCACAGACTGTTATTCTTGTGCAAACAGATTTATGGAAAATAAAAATAGGATTAATAAATAAGAAGCACATTGATTTTTTTGGTTACAGAAATGTGATCTTCAACTCTATTCTGCAATCAAAAGGAAAAACTTTGTATAAATTAAAATTAAATAGTATGAATAAACATATATACTTCTTGAGATTACAAAACAACAAAACAAAAGAAGAGATAGAGGATTACAAAGGGAAAAAGAACACCAGTGATGAACAGAACACTAGGAGGGGCCGCCAGCAATCTGATCTAATTTAGCCTCTCTTGTGGTGCAAGTGAATTCACATGACCTAAATCAATTATGTCAAGTGATTGCCTAATTTATTCATAGATTCCTCCAATTAGGAAATAAAGCATACAGTCCTTTTCTTCAAGTTTTAAACAACTGCTTTCATTCTTCTTTATTTAATGAATGGAAGCCTGTGGCCTTCTTTATTTCCTGTCTTTGATTCCTTCACTAAATATGTTCATTTTTAGGAGCTGTTTCCAAACACTTCCCTTTCAAATGAACAAAACTCATTCAGGTAAGTGAAAATGAGTATAGAGTGCTCCATTCCACACCCTGCTAAGATATCTTTATCTTTATTGTATTTTGCTACTCAAACCAGATATTTATTTGCACATTTATTGACCTGTCATTTAATCATCTGTCTCTACTATTATTCATTCAGCCTTTTGATACAGGAAAGGGGAACCCGCCTACTTGGTAAGATTAGTCAAATCAATCTTATAGATCAACGGGGGTTCTGAGGTTGCAGTCAGATTGCTGGAACACCATCCCCTACATCCATCCATCTTGGACTTGCTGGGCACAAACATGTACCAAGTGGTGAGGGGAGGGTGCCTGCCCAGGGAGTAGAAGACATGACCCAGCAGAGGCTTGCAATCTGATTGCAGTGGGAAACAATCCTTACTCAGTAGGTACCCCAAAGAGTATGCAATTCTGCGCTAAAATTAATCATGCTAATGCTTTAGGAATTCAGTAAAAGAGCTGGAAAAAACTGACAGCTCCCCAGAGCAGGCAAGACTTGAATGTGTCCTGAATGAAAGACAAGAGAATGAAAAGGAGAGAAGGGAGAATGGGTCTTCTATTTTTTAGAGCTAAGACTGGGAAATTAATAAGAATCATTTGAGACAGAATGCCATGTGACTTGGAGCCCAGTCATGAAAGTTAAAAGTGCCTGAGTTTGAATTCTGGCTCCACCACTAAGTAGCTGTGAAATCATACACAAGTCAATGTCAATCTTTTTAAGCCCTGATCACACAATCTACAAAATGGCTATAGAATTGCTGTGCAAAAAAAAACAAAAACAAAAAAATTGTGCCCGGCATATAGCAAGTACTCAAAAAACATCAGCTACCATGACTATGATTGCAGTTACGACTGATGTTTTTCCTCTTTCTCCCTTTTATATTCTAGATTAATAGACATTACAGCTTGAATATAAGGGCTGAGGAATTTAATCTTTTTACTATATGTAAAGGAGAGAGATTGTTTCGGGCCACAGGTCCTCAGTCCTATCTTAGAGGTGACTTGACCAGACATGAGCCATTCTTTTGGAGGCCTCAATCTCATTCTGTCATCATGAAGATTATCAGTGGCTGTGGACACGTCTCTACCCTGGAGATTCTCAGGTTGCACCCGTGTCACAATGCCGCACCACCATCTCAGAGTTGGCAATCCCTCCTCATCCAACTCTGGCTCCGCACACCACATTTTAACCCCACAGGCACACTCACAGCTTCTTCACTAAGGACATCCTCAGAGGGCTAGACTTATGAGATGGTCAATACTCAGGGATCCTTTGATCCAGTGAGTTTGAGAAATGTCTTGAAGGTTCCAGAAGCTGGACAGTATACGTGAAACACACCCACAACATACTCTTTTATCTTTGATAAGCCTGCATTGTTAGACTGAAGCAGAGGACGGGGCCACTTGTGGTTTCCCTCAGGTCTTGTTGGGTACAGAGAAAGACAGATTATTTACCAGGTGTATACAAATTTATTAACTTTGGCAGTAAAAAGTTCTGATATAACTAATTTTCATTCATATTGGGTGCTACAAATAATTTATTTCAAATTTTGGGGGGTACAGAAAGACTGTAATTATTTACCTGGTGTATACTAATTTATTAACATTGGAAGTAAAAAGCTCTGATGTAACTGATTTTTCATTCATATTGGGTGCTACAATAATTTATTCCAAATTTTGAAAACAGGCTAAATGTTTTTCAATCCCTTGGCACACCCTTGTTTTACCCTTAAGTATCTGCAAGTCGAAACCTTTGTAGGCTCACACAATTCTTTCTAGACAGTTCTGAAGTGCTTAGGGATTGGGGATTATGCCAGTTAGTTCCTGGATCAGCAGAGGGTGGATCCGTCTATTCCCAGCTCACTTAAAACTATCATTCTTGATTAGTCCATTTCTGATTCGATCTCTATTTTAATTTTCACTTTAATTTTTCCACCTTCATTGGATAGAGTGCCTAGTTGCTTTTTCTTATGAACACTGGGAACAAAGTGGGTACTGAAACATCAGTCTTTCCAGTCATGTTTCCTCCTACCACAATGCATAGATAACTTTGTCTGTCGTACTTGATATCTTTCCAGGGTCTTTGCTTACTCACTGTTATTACCACTTACATACCTGATCTTTCAAACCATGTTTGTGAGATTATTTCCACTAAAGAAAGGTAAGCTACAGAAATATGCTACTGTTGTCTGCTGTCACTGACGTGTCTCAGAAACTTTGAGCTTTGCCTGGCACAGAGGGAGGACTCAATAAATATGTTTAATGAATGAGGAAGGGGGATATAGATGAATGAATTATGAATGAACATTCTCTGTAATTCCTTAATTTTGACTTCCTAAAGCTTAGGGCGTACCTCTGTCTTTGTACATACATTTGTCTTTGTAAATCCTTGTCTATTACACAAGGTAGATGAAACTGAAATTGTATTTGCAAGCACCAAACACTTTTTAGTCTTATAAAGGCAGAGCAGGTGTTTATGGGATGTCAGTCTTTATACTCATGTAGGCTAGAGCAGTCAGAATTGCTGTGTATAATGCATGATAGCTTTTATGGTTTCGATGAAGAGCCCATAAAATTGTTCAAAAATATTAATTGACTTGCCCCAGATGAAGCAGTTTTTATAATAAATAAGCTTGAATTCTGACTCTGCTTCTAGTTAATATTTAGCTAGACATTTAATGAAAGATATGAACATACGAATTAATATATGGAGTGGTCAACAAAATGAAAGCAAATGATCTATTTTCCCCTGTGAGCAAGGACTGAAATTTGATCTTTAACGTAGAATAACATGTATTTCCAAAAAATGAAATTTAGACATTTTCACCTTATAAAGGAAATGCTCAGATAATTCACAATAGAAAACGTACAGTGAAATAGAAGAGAAATGTTTAACCATAGAAGTAATCTTAGAAGTAAAATTAAAATATCCCCTTAAGCCTATAACATTGGCAAAAAAAATGAGAAAAAAATAACGACACTCAGATTTTTCCATAAACTGTTGACAGGAGAAAAACTGCCTTTCTGTAGGGACACTGAACATATGAACCAAAGCCTGAAATCTTTAATACATTACCTGGCCAGGGGACTAGAAGTATAGAAATTATGATGATAACTTAAGCATGATGGTGTACAAAGACTGATGTACTCACAGGCTCGATGGCTATTTCCAAAAGTGAAAAACTGGAAACAACGTTTATGCCAAATAGTATATTAGTCAAATGAATCATGCTACATGTAATTAAACTTTATAATTAAAAGATAATGTTATAGAAGCAAAGACACAGAGAATAATTCTAGGTTAGACTGTTCTTGGCACAAATGAAAATGTATGCAGTATAATCACTTTTGGGAAAAATTAGAATATAAGAATACAGATATGTATAAGGAGGATGCAAAAAACCCCAGAATTTATTCATTAAAAAATGTGCATTTAGGAGGGGGTAGAAAAAAATGTGTATTTATTCATTCTTGCATGCTTAAACTTCAGTCACCTTCAAAGTACTCTCCATCTGATGCAATACACCTATCGAGACGCTTTGTCCATTACTCAAAACAGTTTTTGAACTACTCAATTTGGATGTCCTTTAGTGCTTCTGCTGTTTGCTTCACCTCTTCCACATGGGCAAAATGTTTCCCTCTGAGGACACTTTCTATCTGGGAAAACAAACAAAAAATGTTGCTCTGGGCGAGATCGGGTGAATAGGGAGTGCAGGGAATGGGGGTCATGCCAGTTTTGGTCAAAAACTGCTGAACACTCAGGACAGTGTGGGCAGGTGTACCTGTAAATCACCCATGATGGAATGGGCAAATGTGTTGGAAAAAATCACACAAAAAAAAGAAAAGAAAAATTCACTGAAGCTGAATGTAACCTCTCACAACAACACTAGCTAATACACTGATGCTGATAGGTTCCTAGAACACTTATCTGGAGGGGAAGCCTGTACTACAAGGGGTCTGCCTTCCAAAGATAATTACAGGGTTTTTTTGGGTCCCTATTGTATATTTGACAATTAAAATTTGTAAGACTAAGATGTTTTGCCTTTTAAGGAACAAACTGTAACTATGGCACCTAAAAATGAAATAACTGTATCTCCTACAGATACAGTAGCTTGAATCCTTGCGTAAATTATGACCAATAACAAATTTTTACCATTCTGAGTATCAGAAGAGGTAATTATAAAACTACCAAACTTCATTTAACAAATATTTATAACATATATTATTTTTATTTATACTAATGTCTAATTGTATGCTACAATATATATAATATTTTTAACTAATGAAGTTTTCACTTTAAAACAACTGAAATGCATTAGGTTCATATTTTGAAAGAATTTAAGTATTTTGTTCCATTCTTTGAATAGCTTCCTTAGCTTCATATTTTTATGAAGATATTCTTATATTTATACAAAAGTTTTTTGAAAAGGAACACAGAATTTCATTTAAATACGAACAATGGTTTGGGAACAAAGGCGAGTGAGAAGAAAAAGTTCGTATTTTGCTTTATTTAAAAGCCTTAGAATCCTAGATCAAGAGCCTCGGTACAAAACATAAGGAAGAAGGGACTTCACATGCTAATCCAAGTTTTAAGAGGAGCTCAGAATATCCAAGTTTTAAAGGATAAGGCAGTTTTCCCATTAATCAAGATTTCTCACCAGAGCACAAATAATGCTCTATCTAAATACACACAGGTCAATGTAAAACCCATATGGGATTGTTATAGGCAGAATATCACTGGTTACGGTTCAGTTACAAACACTTCCAAGCTTTAGAGTTTTCTTTATATCTCTTGTGGGAAAATAGAGACTTGGATTTCTCTCTCAAAATTGAAATTTTAAATTAACTACATCTTCCACTAACCGATTCTCCAACTTGAGAAAATATCACCTTAGTGAAAACTTGGGGCAACATTTGAGACCATCGGTGGCCTGTGATCGAATCAAAGATGTAGTAGGAAGTTCACTGGTAACATTTCTCCCAGTATTTCACAATGCCTGCTTGGGGAGAACTGGCTTATCTTGACTATTCTGAGACTATTTCTTGTAACCACCAATTACAAGAAAACCGTAGGAGAAGCAGAGGCTCCCTTCTGATAGCACTAGCAACATTCCCCATCCATGACTGCTACTATTACCAATACCACCACCAAGTCCCTCATGCTCTAGCATCAGGTTAAGTGTTTTCATGTAAGAGGGAAGACACTTACTTCAGATATTTGCTGTTTTGCTTTTTTTCAGGTGGGAGCATATGAGAGAGCTGCACCTCATTCATTCATGCATTCGTTCAACAAATGGTCAATGGAGAAACTATATTTAAGGCATAGGTAAGCATTCATTCACTGGAGGGGTGTGTCGGGGGTGGGCTGGAAGTGCCACGACTCTCAGACAATCTTAGAAACATATAAGGTATGGTTCATTCCTCGGTTTTGGTGCCAAAACAATTGCAAATAAACAAATAAAAATAAAAACTCCCAAAAATCATATAAGGTGGTATAGAAGCACAATTTTCACACAAAGGCACCATTTTCTAGTTAATAGTATTATTGAACACAAAGTCAGATTCTTGAACATATATTTCTTAGGGAATGTAAAAATAAAGTAAGAGGAAAGGACAGCTATGGTGAGAGAAGCATGTTGATCCTCAGAAGATTTCCATGATTGTGAAATGGGAAAAAAAAAAAGTAGTGTTTGCCAGCTGCCTTCATGGGGTTCTTGAAATAACTGGTGTCTCCTTTACTTTCTGATAGGGAAAGTATCAGAAAGTACTTTCTGATAGGGAAGTATCAGAAAGTACAAAGTGAGAGAAGCATGTCATTGATACATAGAATCATTTTTATACCTTTGCTTTTAACCCACATAATTATTTTAACAGAATCTGTATTATTCTGCTATATCTAGACCAATGATCTAGTTATAGTTATAAAGAAGTGATCTACATTTCTACATTTTAGTTATCATTAATACTAGTCTATAATTAATTTTTAAATATAGCAGTTATCTAAAATACAATTATATACTAAATCTTAGTTAATCCAAAGGTTTGTTTTCTCAATGTTTTGAAAGAGACCTAATTTGGATACAGGGGCTGTAGGCTGTGTATGAAGTCTTTCTCATCAGAGATGTCTCTCTAAGAATTCAGTCTAAGTTTTGACTTGCAATTCCTCTAAATTCAGCTTGTGGTCATCTGCTCAGCCTGCTTCAATGATACCTATGTGGTTATCTTAACTACATAAACATCTTAAGACACACTAACAAAAAATAAAAAGAACTTGTATCCCTTATCAAATACTGAAAAAATACATGATGGTCCTTTTTCCATAATTCTGGTGAGTTCTACCTCTCTTCTCAGTCTTAATGAGCTGTTTTAATTTGTATGTATTTGTATATTTTTTCCTTTCTGCCAAACATGTTACAAACTGGCACTCAGTTTTCTATCACCATTATCTTTCTTGATTTCAAAGTTTGTAGACTTGATATATCTTCTGATGTGGTTATCATTGCTTGATGGATTTGGGTTGCAAATCAATTTTCAACAGATTTGAGTTTTTCAGTATTAGTTATGAAAATGTCCGAGGAGAGCTTTCCTCTGCCTTTCAAGCATCATAACTTTATTCCTCTCTCTTAGCATCATAACTTTATTCCTTTTGACTGCTTTTCACTGATGGACATGGTTTCCAGGCCTCTCATCAATAATTGAATGAAGCTTATACTATGTTTATGTCTATTAAAATACTGTACCCAGAATTAAATGCAGCACTGTAAGTGTATTGGACTAGGCCAGGATATGGTAGAGCTGTTGTCTTCCTTGATCTGATAACATAGAACTAACTCTGAGGTGGCCATGTCAGAGAGCTGCTAAAGACCAAAGGCCTGCTTCATCGCTGTAATTATGCCAACTCTCCTAAACCTTGCGTTGGTACAATCAATCCTTTTAAAATCTGGCTTTAGGACATTACCTTTACGGTTCACCATTCCACCAAAAATGGCTTCCCATCCCCTCAGTCTTTGTCTGTCTCTGAATTTGGCTTCAAGGCAGTCATTTTTACCTGAATCTCCATCATCTGGAATGTTATTATTTATTCACTGTGTACAAGTTTAGCATCTATTTATACAAGATAATGAAAATGCCGTAAGATTAGAGTCTTTGTCATATTTACCTGGGATATTGCCTAGCATATAATAAATATGCTTGTGGGATGAATGGATCAATTCTTGTTAAATTGTACCTTCTTCAATTCTGCTGAAATCATTTGAATGCCAATTATGAGACTCTAACACATTACCCCCCTCTTTGGGACACATCTCCTGAAAATCTGGTAAGAATGCCTTTTGTGCCTTCATCCAAATTACATACATCCAGTCTTCACCGAGTTCTCTTGAGTTTTATTAGAATACAGTGATAAGGGCCAAGCATTGCCTTCTGGTATATGTTATTTATTTTCCTTCAAGCTGACAAAGAATGATTAATTAATTAGAGAAAGGCCATTTTAATGCTATATCTACCTCGGTGTGTAATTTGACCCACAAGTCTCAATCACTAAACAAATCAAAAGACCTTTACAAAAATCAACATAATGTATACGAAGGGGCCTCAAAAAACCTGGAATTTATTTATTAAAAATTATATATTTATTCTTACATGTTTAAACTTCAGTCACCTTCAAAGTACTCTCCATTTGGAGCAATACGCCTATCAAGATGCTTTTTCCACTGCTCAAAACAGTTTTTGAACTTGTCAATTTTGATGCTGTTTAGCACTTCTGTTGCTTTATGTTTTACCTCTTCTATGTAGGCAAAACATTTCTCTTTGAGGACTTTTTTCATCCAGGGAAACAAAACAAAAAGTCACTCAGCGTGAGATCAGGTGAATAGGGAGGGTGGGCCATGGAGGTCATGCTGTTTTTGGTCAAATACTGCTGAACACTCAGCATGGTGTGGGCAGGTGGGATGTCATGGTGGAAGAACCAGTCACCTGTTTGTCACAATTCAGGATGTTTCTTTCACAAATTGTGATGCAACCTTCTCAAAACTTCCACACAAAAACTTTGTTGACCATTTGATCTGGAGGAACAAATTCTGAGTGTATTACAAGGGGCCTGCCCTCCAAACGATAATTCTGTTTTTCTGTGGGTCCCCTCTTGCATTTATAACACTTTCCTGATTTACCAATCTAGACATCCTATCAGAAAGTAAAGGAGACACCAGTTATTTCAAGAACCCCATGAAGGCAGCTGGCAAACACTACTTTTTTTTTTTTCCCCCATTTCACAATCATGGAAATCTTCTGAGGATCAGCATTGAGATCACTAGTTGTTTCTGGAATTTATCATCGTTGTGAAAATGGATAATTTGCTTCCTGTCTTCCAGGGTGAGGCCTACTCTTCATAATTTCTAGTGATCAGGGACAGCCACATTACAGTCACAATCATCTGAGTGCCGGGGGATATAAACAGTCCCAACTTCCACTCCCTGGTGGCAGGCTCTTTCAGTTGGAATGTCTGACTCTTTCAGTTGGAATGTCTTCCTCTCATGTGCGTGAAGGTACAATCAACACAGGGCCGAGGGGCGCTGCTTTCCACCTGACATCTGTGAGGTGTTTTAAATAACCACTGTTCTACATGTCTCTCGTATGTCTTAAAAATAGTAGTTTGGCTGTCTAACCCTTACTAGGTTCCGCGAGCCTCACTGCATGTGGCTATTTAAGCTCTTCCTGCATGTATCCTTCCAGTTTGTTTCTACTGTATTTATTTATTTTTTTACCCTTTGCTTCTCTCTTCCTATTCTCTACATGGCCAAGGTTATCAGTAAGTTCTCGAAGCAGCCCCACTCGTGTCTTCAGATGTCCCTGCCTTTTCTTCCTCTCTGAGATAAGCTATCATAATGTCAGAATTTCCTTTTGGAAATCTTTCCTCAACTCTTGAGTTTTCTCTTCCCGTTAGGGTTGTAATCGAGGCACATGCAACAAGCACCGTTCCTCTCATTTACTTGTCAAATCCCCAGAGTCTAACGCACTTCCTGGCACATAGTGGGCAATAAACATTTATTTAATGAATGAATAGACATCCTCTGTAATTCTTAGTCCTGACTCCCTAAAGTTTAGTATACCCATCTGACTTTATCTTGGTACCCTTCCTTGTCTATTATACAAGGTAAACACTTTCTTTTAGTATTGTTACAAATTTTTTCTTTATCAAACAAGTTTCTCTTTTAAAGTCAAAGTTGTGTTCAAAGTAGCAGTACCCAGTTCAACTTTCACCATCTTCAGAGGAGTTACTTATTGACGGACATTAAAGAAGATCCATCCATGGATATAAACAAAAATTAATATTGAAATATGTATTCATGTATAATATAGAGAGATAAAGCAGCATCACAATTATTAGAACATACCATTTTATAAACCTTCTCCTATAAATTCAGTCTTCAGGATATTGTCTTATTGTCAAGAACGTGTATAGAAGTACCTCACTATACAAACAGAATTTTGTATAAAAAGAAAGCATTTGAGCAGTAGAGTGGGGTTAATTAACTTTTTTCATGCCTGTCTTTAATCTGATACCAGAGATGTCAAGCTACTAAGAGAAACATCTGACATTTCTCTCAATGAAAGGGTTATATTCAAAATGTATCTCAAATATTTACCTTTGTAGATATGAAAAATCAGTTGATTTATAATTTCAATTGTGAGTGTCAAAAAACATTTTCTAACAAGAAAAAATTAGAACAAGCAGCTAACAGAAAAAAAAAAGTGCTGATTCACAGATCTTGAAAGCCCATCTATTTGTAGTCTTAATTCTAGGGAGAGTTGTTCAAGGCACATGCTCTTTTTAAAGAGACTGTGAGACATGCAATATTGGCAGTCTTTATTGTCAGGACACTTCCTGCAATGTCGTCTAAAGGGGTCCCACACTACTTCAGACTCACTTCCTGTAACTAAGCAGGGCAGGACAGCTGGCACATGTCCCTCCTGCCCTGGCCTCGGCCTCCCCCAGCTGTGACAGAACACCCTCTGAAATGAGTGGGGGGCCGAATGACAACAGTAGGAAAAAACTCTAAAATAAATACCTTGTGGAAAATTGTGTTTTAAACATAACTGTGAATGAGCTCTAGATCAGATCAACAAAGGAGCTGACACACTGAAGAGCTGTTCCTCGAATAATTCAGAGCCACTCTTCTATGGGATTATGGGGTCATAAAACACCAAGCCTGGAAATTAGAGATTTTTATGCCTCATCAAAAAGTCTTTGAATGTAACTCACTGGCACGCTGCCAACAAGGGCAGCTCTTGGGGGAAAACCCCATGCCAAAGGCCAAAGAGGCAGCTGTGTTGTTCAGCTTCTGAGAGCTTCCAGCTCAACACCCACACAGGCTCAATTATGAACAAATTAAAGGCATCCAGACTGAACACAGTAATTCTGGTAATTTAAATAAATAGAGAAAAGTCTACAATTAGTAGGAAAAGATTGATTTTCTGGAAAACCCAGAAGTATCTACCCAGTCTCTTAAGTGACACCCTAACCCCTTTTAATAAGCATAGTTACATGCAATTATTTAAAAATAAATTTCCTTTAACTCATCATTTTAATCATTTCTGATCTGATTTAAATGTGACCA
This sequence comes from Cephalopachus bancanus, assembly GCA_027257055.1. NCBI lineage: Eukaryota > Metazoa > Chordata > Mammalia > Primates > Tarsiidae > Cephalopachus > Cephalopachus bancanus. The sequence continues at coordinate 1,923,340 of JAPVLO010000329.1, read as the reverse complement.
CATGCATGCCAGTAAAAATATCCACAAAATCTTGAGGCAAAGTAGACTCAAAATAATCTATAACATATATATATAGGAATTAATGACACTAAAAAGGTAATCAGAGTTGTACACTTATGTTTTAGAGTATATAGATAACATATTATACATTTCTAGAAGAGTTTAATGTGCATATCTGTATTTAATGAAATAGGCAAATTTTCAAAAACAAAGAAAAACAAAAAGAATCAAAGATTTAACATTGTGGACTCAATTAACTCATTCTATTTTATTTTAAAGAACAAAATACATATAATCACCCTGTATAGGTCCTTAAAATCAATTAATAAAATTCAATATCCATTTCTGATTTTAAAAATAAATGAACATAAACATTTAGGAAGTTAGGAATACAAAGATACGTATTTAGCTGGATAAAATGTTTCTATCAGGAAACATTATAATTAAAGGTCTTTCTTTCCCTCTCTCTCACTTATACGCTTACTTATACATACACACACACTCAGTAGTAGAAACATTTCTGCTTAATCTTTAAACTAATTTTGCTTAGCTGATTCTACAGTTCGTGTGGGAGAATAAATGCATATAAAGAGCCAAAATAATTTTACAAAAGAAGAAAAATCAGAGGAAAATTATCCTACAAGTAATCAAAATACAAAATAATCGCATGTAGTTTAAACAGGGTGATGCTGGCATGGGACAAACTAATATAACAACAGAATAGCATGTCTAGAAACACACCCATGTGTGTATGTATGGGAACTTGGTATTCAATGCCACTGCATTTCAGGTAAATAGGAAAATAATGGAAGAGTCAACAAATGTTTTTAATAATTGAGAAAAATTCTCCCACCTCAAACCCTGTGAATAAAAATATAGCTTAGGTTGCTAAACATTCTTTAAAAGCTTCTAAACATACCAGAAGAAAATACATGAGCTAAACATAAAACTCAAATATCATGAAGGAAGAAAAGATGAAAATATGTGACTGTAAGATTAAAACCATTTTTGATGGCAAATAATTTCACAATTAAACTAAAAAGACAACCAGATTGTAAAAAAATATTTTCAATACGTGTAACAAACCATATCCTAAAAGAGAAAGAGCAAAAGAATTAACGAATGACAACACCGGCAAAGGAAATAAATAACAAATCACAACATAAGAAATAGAAATGGATCAAAAAACTCTGCCAAAACAAAAGAAACAAAACTTCTTAATGACGTCCAAGTTCCATCAAAATAGTAAGAGAAAGTAATCGGTAAATCAAGATTCCTTCCTCTAACAATGTGCAATTGTTATAAAGAAACAACATATGACATAGACACATACGTAAATGGAAGCATACAGGCGGATCCTTTCTAGAAGGATACACACAGCAAACTCTTTTTAAACCATATTTGTGTCTGTGAAAGGTAAAAGAGATGAGGATGAGACTTCATTTTTCCTAATAAGATTGTTTGTCTTTAGAGACATAACTGAAAATAGGTCAATGTAAAACCTTTAAAATACTTTGAACGAGCGAAAAACAACTTACTAGCTTGCAAGTTAAACAACTTGCTCAGACTCAGTAGCAAAAATAAAGTAAAAACAAAGGTACTTGTGGGGCCCAGTAGCCTTTGAAGATTCCTACAGACTTCATAAAAAAGGAAGGGTCAATATAAATTAATTACACAGTAAATAGGAGGCTTTATCTTGTTTATTTTGAACCATAGGAAACTTGTTTTTCCAGGTCAAGAATAGTCAAATCACACTGACTTGGTATTCAACCTAAACACTTTAGGATATTTTAAAGCTTTTTGAAGAATGGGTCTTGATCCTGCTGAGTATTATTCCTAGAAACATAGTCACCAAACCTTTCAGTAAAACATTAATTTCTTACATTGGCCCAGCGTTATATATGGAAAACTAAACCATGCAGTATTCTGTTTCCCTGATCAAACAGAAATACACTTTCAACCATTTGCTCTTGGGGTATCACCGAGTTAGTTCAATGAGAAATTTAGCACCTTTATTAAGTTTGCTTCATTGTCCTGGGAAGAAGGGATCAAAATGGTCCTAGAGTGCTATCCCCTGGGTCCTTCTGCAAGACTTTCAGCTTTAAACTGGCACTTTCTGGAAGGGGCCAAACTTTGATGATGATTCTAAAAATGATTTTACAGCATGCTATTGAGTTCGTCTGCTGTTTAGTACATTTTAGCGTTTTTAGTTTGGTACTTGGGTCCTGAAAAAAATAGCACATGACTGTTTTGAACAAACATGACTATTATTGTTGTCATTTATGGTATATGTACAAAAGGAGCAATGGATTACTGCTAACTACACATATTTTACAAAGACTTTCAATTTAAAGGAGAAAACTTCTCAAAAATGAAGTTTTTAGTAACAAACAATATAAGCAAAAATACTGTTTCTGGACATGCCTCAGGTTTTATTTTTTTTAATTTGAGAATATTCTTTTCTTTCTTAAATTAAATAGATGCTGTTATTTTTTTTCTTTTTCAGAGTTTTTTTTATAATCATAATACTGGCTGCATTTTTTTTTAATCAAATGAGGAAAACAGTAATGTATTTCTCCCCTCAAAAACAGGAGAAGTTTTGATCCATTCATCTTCTTTATCAAGAAATTGGGAAGACATAGTGGAAAATGTTTATCAAGCACTCTATAAAAATGAACTGCTCCTTAAATTATTAGTAATAACCTATGTCACTGTCACACACGATTCCTCTGGTTTGTCAAAGTTTCAAGCATGAGAAAATACCTTTGTGACCAGTGCTCAAGAAAGCTTCCTTGTTAGGGTTTCTGTCTCTCACTATAGGTGATTAGAACAAACACATTCCGGTAATTTAGGTAATTTATACAAAACAGAATCAATTTCTCTTGTTTCCTCATGATTGAGCACTTTCCTGAACTCTTATAAATGACTAACGGATAAGCACTATTTATCAGACTGTTGGGTAGCACATGCAGTTTTGATTATTCTATTTTCTTGTTGCTACTAATGAAATACATAATATACTTTGAGGAAAAAACCAATTGTAGCACTCAGCCTCTGAACTTTAGGGAAGCAGTGCATAAGAGACTTTCTTTTGTACCCACTCTTCTCTGATCACTCTATGGATCACTTTAGGGAAGCAGTACATAAGAGACTTTCTTTTGTACCCACTCTTCTCTGATCACTCTATGGGCCATGGAAGGTGGTGATGTTCTTGGGCATCCGAGATGTCTTCTAAGGCCACACGTCCCAGGGTTCGAAGAACAGTTGATGAGGTTCTTGCTCTGCCTTGGTGGCCAATAGTCATCAAGAAATTCCCTACAATTCTCAGAACCTCAGTGAGGTTGCTCAGGCATGGACCTAAGGTACCTTGATGCCATCAGAGGGGCAAGGTCCAGAAACCGCTCTTCCTTCCAGTGTCACAGGGCTGGGGGCAGTAGGCATTTAAAGAGATGGATCTTTTTTATAGAGTGATTTGGGTTCTTCTGGGTACATTCCCAGTAGGGGGACTGTGGGGTCATATGGAAAGTCGATTTTTAGATCTTTTAGGAATCCTTAAAAGTACAAAGGCTGTGCTAATTTACACTCCCACCAATAGTGTAGAAGTGTTTGCTCCCTTTTCACTGCATCCTCTCCAGCATCTGTTGTTTTTTGAGTTATTGATGATAGCCATCCTGACTGGAGTTAGGTGGTATCTCAGTGTAGTTTTAATTTGCTTTCTTTGATGACTTGTGAGGCTGAGCATTTTTTCATGTATCTGTTGGCTGCCTGTACATCTTCTTTTGAGAACTGTCTATTCATATCTTTTGCCCACTTTGTAATGGGGTTGTTTGTTTTTTTCTTTTCAGCATGCACACATATGTTTATTGCAGGATTGTTCCCAGTAGCAAGAACATGGAACCAACTGTGCTGCCCATCAAAAGAAGGCCGGATTTTAAAAAAACAGTGGTACATATGCACGATGGAATATTATGCAGCCATAAAGAAGAACAAAATCATGAACTTCACAGCAACCTGAATGGACTTAGAGTCTGTAATACTGAGTCATCTATCACAGAAACAAAGAACTGAGTATCACATGTTCTCATTCATAAGCGAACCTTGGACAATTTTCATAATACTATAAGAAAACAATTGGCAGTAGCAGGAGACGGCCAGGAGGGGGGCAGGGAAGTGGATTGGCAGTATTGGCAATCTGCCTGGGGAAGGGAGGCACACCTCATCAACAAGGGTCCTGCATAATGAACATTTGTATATCTAACCCTGAATGGTACCCCATACCTTTAAAATTAAAAAAAATAAAAGGAGAAAAAAAAAAGAGACAGATCTTGTCCCTCACCGCACCCCTACCCATCACATGGAGAAGAGAAGGGCATAAGGCACCAAGGAAGAGGATTCACTCAACCATCACATCCTCACAGCTCAACAACAAGATGCCTAGAAGGCGGAAGCAAGAGCCGCATGCACAAGCCGGTGAATGGGAGATGCTGGTGGAATTCGGATCCTCCAGGAGGGATTGTATCTTTCTGACCCATAAAGGAAGAGCAGTTTATAGACTCCTTGATAGAAACAGATCATCTCTCTTTCTCTTTTTTCTTTTATTTCTTTTTTTGTTTTTGGAGTCAGGGTCCCATTCGGTCTCGCCCAGGCTCTGATGTGCAGTGGCACAGTCACAGCTCACCATAGCCTCGACTTGCTGGGTTCAGGTGATTTCCTCACCTCAGCTTCCTGAGTAGTTGGGACTATAGGTACGCACCACCATGTCCAGCTAATTTTTTTATTTTTTTATTTTTTGTAGAGATGAAGACTCACTATGTTGTCCAGGCTGGTCTTGAATTCCTGGCCTCAAGTGATCCTCGCTCCGCGGCCTCTCAAAGTGCTGTGATTATAGGCATGAGCCACTATGCCCTGTGTCTCTCTTTCTTTTACAAAGGGGACCAATACAGTTAAATGTGTGAGAGGAAATAAAAGGTGGATAAGAGGAGATGGAAGTGGGGAGACCACCTCCCTTCCTCTAGGCTTCTGCGGGCCCTGCTCCCTGAGGTCTGAGGTGAGAAACAAAATCAGGACAACCAAAAGATGGATGGGCTGCGGCTGGAGTGCTGCCCTGGTGTTCCCTCACCCCTGCTTACCGAGGTCCATGCTCTTTGAGGCTTTCAGGTTAATCAATTCAGGCTGCCTGGCCGGTGTCACTGATCTGAAGCTGATGTGAGAGTTTGGAAAATATACCGCCGAGTCTACACCCGAGCTGTGGAAGGAAGCCACACACTGTAGTTAACTTGAGGATAAAATCTTTTTTTAAAAAACGGGGAAGCATTTCTCATCCCTCTCTGTGGCTTCCAACCACAGGTTTTAAATCGATCCGTAAGTCTCAGGTTTCTTTTATAAGATGTATTGTATCACACTGCACCATTTAAATAGAATATTCTCTGGGCAATCTTGTGGGTTACTCTTCACTCTTTTCTGCTAATTGGGATCCTGCTGCACATGCTATAACTTTACGTGGGTTTGGAGGGCCTGGGTGGCACTAGCACCTCAGAGGAGTCATCAGGTACTAGCAGAGCCCAGAAAAGTCACGAGACAGCTGCGGGCCAAGCCTGCCCTTCCTTTAAAAACAAGTGAAAGGATTGTGTCCTTTTGAGAAAACCATCCTGCTGAATGAGTGATGACTGCAGGAACTGGGTCTTTGTTTAGGACTATTATCTAAAATTAATGTTAATGCTGAGCAAAGAGTGTGCTCATCAATAATGCCAAAAGGATGTAATAGAAAAAGCACAACTGGCAGTTTAGACACAAGAGATATCAAACGCCCAAAGTCGAGGACTTGTGATCAGTTTCAAAGAACTTTCTTTCTGCTAAATATTTTCTTTATTTTGCTTGAGGATGGAGAGGATTATACAAAGGAATGACAGACACAGGCTTATTTCTTGGTCTAGAAATAAATTATGCTTCTATACTTTTTTTACTAATTAAATTACAGCCATTTTCTCCCTTGGTACTCTCATCTGCTTAGAGAGTAAACATGGTAGCCATCTTGTCTTAACTGTTGTCCTCAACTCAAACACAGGAAATGCAAATCAAGTATCCTTAGGACATCTGAAAGTACTGAAAAATTGAAGTTGAATTTTTCATAGAGTTGGAGTTTAATACCATAAGCAATAAAACAACAATAAAAAACAAATATTTTGGATGAGAATCCTTCTAAAATGCACAAGAGGATCTCAACTTTGAAACTAAATATTCCAAGACAAGTTAAATCTTTTCTTAAAACTCATCAGTCATGCATATCTGATATTGTCTTGCAGCAATGTTAAAATTGATATGTAGCAATAATAATACTGCCCAATAAATAAATGGACCTCCATTACCTAATATAGGGATAGATTATGGAAGTGCCTGTGATAGCCATCATGGCACAGTGACCAAGAGCAAGGTGCCAGAGCAGGCCTGCCTCATCCTAAGTTCTAAGTCCTGGCTCTGGTACTTACCGGTTGTGTCACCTGGGTGAGTTACTGGCCCTCTCTGTGCTGCAGTTTACTTATAGATAAGATGAGTACAATTAAACTTTTGACCTCATAGCGTTGTTAAGAGCATAGAATGGTTGAAGGCTTGGGAGGTAAGGACGTTTGTGTCCAGTGCAGAGTGAATGCTAGGAAAGTGTTTCATTAAACCCACCTGCTTTTGCTTCCCAAATGATGACCCATTTTGGAATCTTTCCCATTCCCTGTGCTTCTTCTAGAGTCTTTGCTCACTGTTTTTGGCAGACTGGCAAGAGAACCATGACCAGGCCCCCTTCTCTCTTCTGTTTAGAAGGGTACTGTGGAAGGATGGCTAGGAGAGTGAACTCTAGAGGGAAATGTCAGGAATCATGGCCTCCATTTGCTCATTCAAAAAATGGATATGAATACAATTTATAGCGTTTTTTAAATATTAAATAAATTAAGGTATGTTAAATCCTGAGAAAAGTGTCTAGCTTGCACTAAGAGCTCAAGCAACCTGAGCTATGATTAATCTTTTTCTTTATTTTTAGGTTAGAGCAGTCTTTGGAGGAGGGCCTGAGGCATTGTCCACTGCAAAGATTCTACATGTTTTTCACGCAAATTTCTCAAGAAGTTTAGACGCTCTTTTAAGAGTTATAAAGCTTTCTTTGGCTTCTTTCCTGGTGTCTGAGTACATTCTCAATACATGAAGCCATTGACATAGAAAGATTATTGGTTATGGTATCTAGCGATGGCACAATAGGCCAATTATGAAAGAAAACCATGGAGCCCCTTAGTGCAACTGACAATGACCAGATCTAATAGCACTGCTATCACTTTTTCCACCCATTTTAAAGACAAGCTCTGAGATACAACTGTGAACATGCGCTTTCTATGGAGCCTTGATGTTTTGGAAGTCCTGGCCTTTAAATGTGTTACTCGACCTTTATTTGCACTTAAGTTTTCATCCTTTGATCTCTTATGATGTAGGGGGTTTAGTGTTGGAAAGATGCATGGCCTTCATGGAATCAAACAGTTTAAGAGCCGGAAGGGATTAAAGGTCACCTCATCCTTTAGATAAGACCCTGAGGCTCAAAGAGGAGAACTGGTGTCCCAAGGTCACACAGCTGGCCAGGGGCAAAGCCAGGGCCAGAGCCACAAACTTTGGCTAGAGTGGCAGCCGGCATGGGACACAGGTGGCTGCCGGTCCCCAATCCACACAAGTCAAGCCTTTCCCTTTTGGGGGTAGATTTGTCCACTCTCCACGTGGATGACATTTAGCTTAGCTGTTTGTTTTAACAGAGTGGTGAATATTGTGCAATTTAAAAAAAAAGAAAAACAAAAGCAATAGTTAATCAAAACAGTTGCCACACGGCATGATTAAAAACCTTCAGGGAGGAGGTTTAGGACCAACATGAATATTCCTCATTAAAACACAGATCACACTGCATTTAAAGTGCTCACTCAAGGCAGGCTATGAAAATCTACCCAACTGAATAACATATTGGTGAATTCAACTCAGTGTCTTAGATGATCTTACCAAACTAGACATCAATCAACAAATTAGGAATAAGAGCTCATATTTCAAAGCTTCCCACTCTTGGGTAGCAAGAATCTTGAATCCCAAATCCCACTTAAAAACTAAGGTGGCAATGACATTTGATGCTGTGCTATCAAATTAGGATCTAGACAAATAAAGTGAATTTTTATACAAATGCTGGGATAGAATCAAGAATGATCAAAGAAGTAAAAAGCTGCTCTGTATATAGGAATGTAATAAATATTCTTATATATATCTAACAATGTTCACTAAATCGATCATACACACATACACACACACACACACACACACACACACACACACACACACATGCACGCACACGCACACTTATGTGTTACCACTGCTCTGATTGTGACCTAGCGTACACTTTGGAAACCTTCCATAAAAGGGTTCCTCTTGCTCAAAATGATACAAGGACAAACTAAGGCTGGCATGAGACTGACAGGCATGGAGGCGGTGAATGTAACATAAGCCATCTCAGGACCAGAGCCCATGTGAGCACACTGAAGTCATGGCTGAGGGCAGCATGGAATTAGTTCACGTGAAAATATTTTAGACATGTCAGTTAGACTAGTAAAATGGTGTGTATTTTTATGCCATGTATCCAAAGTGTTTGGAGTGAGAGGGTAACACATTAGATATAAAATGACATATTTTAACTAGAAGAGCATCAGCACATGCTCCTGGCGGGAAGGCTGTGGGAAGCTGGCTGTTGACAGCAGGCCAAAGACATATCTCTGGTCAAGGCCATGTTTTTAGCCATAAACAACCAGGAAATCTACCAAATAGGAACAATCCTCCACGTCAAATTATGCTGCTTAATGAATAAATAATGGTAGTGTGAAACGGATGCCAGTGTTCTGACTATGGTAACTCATCAGGAATGTGAGAGATATGTAAGAGTCAACAGGGAATGTTCAGAATAACTGTCTAAGGTGAAAAGTCAGGAAAGGAAGATTTTGAGAAGTGTCATTAAAAAAAATGGTGTCTGAAACCTTAGGTATACATGGATGACTTCCTACAGGTGGATGCTAGGAACAAGAGTAGATGCAGGTATGTGTGTGAAGGGAAGAGACAGAGACAGATGGAAGGGGGCAGAGAGGGAGAGGGCAGAAGGGGGAGGGATAAGGAGGAGGAGAGGGAGAGGGAAAGGGAGAAAGAAAGAGACAGAGAGACTGGATAGGGAGAGGGAGAAGGAGAGGTGGGGAGAGAGGCAGGGGGAAGGGAGAGAGAGAATGAGACAGAGAAGGAGAAGGTGGGAGGAGAAGGAAAGAGACAGAGAAGAGAAAAAAGAAACAGAGAGAGACAGAGAGAAAGCAACAGAGACAGAAAGAAAAGAGAGAAGAGGGAGGGAGGAAGGAGGGAAGGAAGAGAGGGAGGGAAGGAAGGAGAGAGAGAATATGAACATGTAGGAAATACATAGATTTTGTCTAAACTGTCAATAATATTCAATATATTCTTCTGCTGTTGATTTACCTCCATCCTTTCTGAGATCTCACAGTAAAAAAAAAAATATATATATATATATATATTCTTTATATATTTTTATTTTTTTATTTAGACACATATATTCTAAACTGCTTTCTAGTAGTGACTGACTTAATGGCTTCAGTAGACTCAGTGTGTGCAAGCACTGCGTTTGATCAAATGTCTTTTATTTCTCGCACAATAGCAGTTTTCTGTTTTTAAGACTGACTGTACCTCTCAGGCACCCTCTTTCCCTTTGAGAGCCTTCTAGGTGTTTTTTAGAAGGAGGACAGCATCCTTGCTCAGACCTGCTCCCTCCCCATCCTTCCTTCATCCCACATTCACACATCCAGGCCCTGCTGCAACTGGTCACCTAGGCAACATGGTGCAGGACAGTGCAGGTCACAGGATTCCAGGTTTAAGGAGGCTTAAGACTTGCTCCTTCCATCTCAAAAACATCTCTGTCCTTTCCTGTCCACCTTCCCCAACCCAGGCCCTGCTCTTTTCTCACTGGTGGCGAGTCTAACTGGCCTCCTTGTCTACACTGCCTCCCGTCTACCCTATCCTCCCCCTGAAACTGTTCTCTGTAGGCTTGAAGACCTCAGCACTCTCAGGTAGGCTAGTATTCACGGGTTCAATAGACAATGCCCTTCCCATTGACCTTCCCCAGGTCCAACCAGTATCAGCCACATGGATCACACTGTGTAAGCCCCTTCCCAACCTCAACCACTCATCCTGCCACCTCTCTGCCCAGTAAGTGCTGTTCCCTTCTGTGAACCTTCTTTGACACCTGCAAGCAAAGCCAGTGGCGCCTTTCCGTGGGCTCCTGGCACGGTATGCCTAGGACTTAGAGGCGCATCCTATATCTGTAAACCTGTCTCCTCCAAAGGCCACTGCATCTATCCCAGGCAGGGATGCTTTCCAATTCACTAGGGTTTCTTCTACAATGCCTGGCTCAGGGTTCCAGAAATGCTCTTGAGTGGATGAGTGGTGAATAAACAACTTAATAATCAAATACTGCAGAGCAGAAAAGAAGAATAAAGTCTGAGAAATGTCACACCTTTGACTGAAAGGAGATTACTGCTGATGATTGAGATAGCAGTTCCAGGAAAGTGGAGGGAACAAAGACCTTAAACGTGGGAACTAGGAGGGAGAGGGTGGAAGGAAAGGGGAGTTGCTGGCTCATGGCATGTTGTGAATATGAGCTTATTCCCACTCCCTCACCCCCTCCACAAAATTTCTTTTCTGCTTTACAGAAAAGAGAAGGGAAGAATTCTGTGGAGACTTTGAGGAAGCCACAAAGGCGGCTGCTGAATCCTAGCAGTTCCATCACAGCAACATCCCAAACCCCCTCTGCCATCTGAAGGCTCCTCTAAGCCCATCTCCCATCCTCTCTGCTCAGGCCCCTGGTGCCTCTGATGCAGGTCCCCAGAGGGACCCAGGGGATGTCAATGCCCTTCCACTCACCCAGTCTGTGGTATCCACAACGAAACCCGACTTCCATCACGCCTGTGGTCTGCTGACAGCCCACTGTAAGGTTTACTGTCTCCCACATGAAGTCTGTGGACATTGTCCTTATACAAATCAATTGACTTTCCCTCCTCCATGCAGTTCCTTTTGCATCCTCCCTCTCTGAAACACCCTTTCTTCTGGGGCTCCTGGCCATTCACTACCCATGAGCTAAGGTTCAGCCCTAATGACACTTTGACCACAGCACTTTTCCTGAGTCCATGGTCTGGAGGAAAGCCCCTCTGCCTCAGAGCCCAGCACAATTTCTTTCTACCCCTGGCAAACATCACTTTGAACCTGTGTTCTAGCTGTCCCAAGTGTCTACCTGCTTCCTGAAGACGGGGCTTATATCCGATTCATCTTTCACTATCCCAGGAGTTTCGCACACACATATAGGATAAACAGTAAAGTAGAACAAATGAAAACTATTTTTAAAATGGAATTTTTTATGCCATCAAACAGTCATGAGGCAGACAATGAAAATAAATGGACAAAATTAAATATGTCCACGTACTCTTTCAAGAAATCTCCAGAGATACTGATCTAGAACATCATTGTGATTGTCAGTCTGGTTTATGACATTGTAGTTTAATAAGATAACTGACTTCAAAACTATCAGAATCAGAGCTAGCTAAGTATAAGTAAGCTTCTGTCTAATCAAGTTAGCTAGACTCTTGTTGGGCTATTTTATTTTTAGCAGATGGTATTAAAAAGTATAACAGGAATGGCACCAGCATTGCCGTGAGAAAAATGAAGAAATTTCACAGGATTATCAAGGGACACAGAATGGAATAAAATACACAGTTTTTAATAGCCATAATAAATACAGAAAATAGCAAAGGGACAATTTAATGATTTTTAAAACTCACCAGAAGAACAAAATCTATGAATTCCACTAGTCAAATAGTATGTATGCTTAGTAAATCTCTCTTTCTCATGCTTGTGTGATTCTAAAAATTATTGATTTTTAGTTTCTATTACAGAATGGATATAATATTGGGTACTCTCAATATTTTAGATTATATATGGTGTTGCTTTAATTTTTAGATTCCATTAACTTTCTTGGAACATCTATTTTTAAAATACCTTTAGGGTTTACCAATTACAAATTTTAAAAAAACTACTAAACTTTATGTTTTCTAGGTTTTGTTTTATATTTTCCCAGATAACTTTTCTTGGAGCACCACTGCTCTGGTTTTTAAACTTGTAAAGGAAAATCTACCCATTTTCTTAAATATTTCAGTAGTATAAGATGAACCTTCACAAATTCCAGAAAGCAAGATATGAACAGTCTAAGCTATTAGCAATGAGGAGTTTTCACTGGAAAGGAATTACAGGCACTATGAGATTTTTACCCCAGAGAGAAAAAGAGTTAAAATCAGCTTCCCAAGTTTTCCCAGAAAAACAGTCACAGGGTACATTGAGGCTATATCATGGCATTGATACCTGTGGCCGTGATCTTCAAGGGCAGGATGTAGTGGTGGAGAAGGTGACGCTTCACTCCGGGCCCATCCGTCACCAGGAGGCAGCAGGTCTATCGACAAAGAACCCATGAAGTTGGAGTCAGTGGGGGCAGTGGGACCTGGGGGTGTCTCAGTCTTTCTCTCAGACACATTCTCAACCAACACATCAACCAGCCTTGGGGCTGAAGGACTCTCATGAGGAGAGAGGCGACTTGTGTGAGGAAATCTGAGACTGCTCATTGATGTCTACACTGGAGACTGGTTGGCAACCTCTAGAAACCAGGCCATGCCTCTCAACAGCCTCCTCCCCGCAGCAGGAGGCTGACACGTGCCCATGACTCATAGAGCCTGAGGAGTGAGGAATCCTCTCTACGCCTTCTTCACATCTTTGTCAACAAGACTCTACAATGAGTGCTCCGGATTATATGGTGACTTGAGCACTGGCCTTAGGAGCAAAAAATTATTTTACAAAAACCATGAGATATAGTGTATCTATGCATCATCTAGACACGTTGGAGGGGAAAAAACCACTGTCTCTGCATCTGTGCTGCAATGGAAGCACTTGGGCTTGAGACCTTGCTAGAAAGCTGGGGTCTAAAGAGTCTGCACTCTTCTTCCCGCCCGAGGCATTTCTCAACTTGCTTAGTCCCTAGCTGGCTCCTACCAATGGGACATGAGAGACCATGATGGTGGCCATTCCCAGGCTCCATGGTTAGAAGAGGGTATGCCTTCTCCACTCTCCTCCTTCCTCTACTACCCCCATAAAGCAAGTGGTCCTGCTGTCCACGGAAGAAGCCTGGGTCCTGTAATCACCACGTGGACCGCAGCCCCATTCTCCTGTTGCTAACCTCACAGAGCAGTGACAGGATAGATAAACGAACTCCCACTAACTCTATCCACTAACATCTCGGGTTTACCTGTTCCTTGGTATTATATGAAGTAATTCGTATATAACATTTCTAACATGCTGTTTTTGCTACTATGTGCTACTTCCTGCTTTATCAAGCTACTGTCCATGCATCCATGCTTAGTTCTCACACTCGATTTACTTATTTAACTATTTATTTATTTATTTATTGAGTTGAAGTGTCACTCTGTTGCCCAGGCTGAAATGCAGTAGCACGCTCAAGGCCACCCCAGCATCGACCTGCTGGGTGCCAGCGATCCTTTTGCTTCCGCCTTCCAAGTAGCCAGAACTACAGGCACACACTACCATGCCCAACTCATTTTTGATTTATTGTAGAGGCAAGGTCTCACCAAGTGCCTGGGCTGGTCTCGAACCCATGGGCTCAGGCAATTCACTCGCCTTGGACTCCCAAAGTGCTGGGCCACCGAGCCCAGCCTCTCTCACTAGATTTAGATAACTCCCCTCATTGTCTTCCTTTCTCCTCTCTCTTCCCTTCTGCGGCCTCTGCTCTGGCTACTTCAAGTTTTATCACAATCATTAACTTTAATTTTTATTGCATTCACATGAGCCATCTGTGCTTTTTATTTTTATTTTTTTAAGTGGTGATAGATGCAGAGGTATCTTGTTTGTTGATTCTATTCTTGGTACATTTAAAAATAATATGTACAGTCCAAGCTCATTGGCTCAAGTCTGCAATGCTAGCACTTTGGGTAGCAGAGGCAGGAAGATTACTTGAGCCCAGGAGTTCAAGATCAGCCTGGGCAACATAGCGAGAACTTGTCTCTACAAGAAAATAAAAATAAAAAAATTAGCTGGGCATGGTGGTGTCTGCCTATAGTCCCAGCTACTCAGGGACAGAGGAGGAAGGATTTCCTGAGCCCAGGAGGTCGAGACTGCAGTGAGCCATGATCATGCCACTGTACTCTAGCCTGGGCAACAGAGCAAGATCCCAAATCAGGAAAAAAAAGATGCTATCAGAAATTCTTTTCCCCTGAACCTAAACCCCTTTGTTAAGACCTATATTGGTGCAAGAGTCTGGAATTCTTATCTCCTAAAAATAACATTTCTGGATTTCACTGCATATACAAGGCATGGTCTTCCTGATGGTCATTCTAAATGTACACATTCATCTGCCTGTGACTGTTACAGGCCCCTGTAGTCACTGCTTCATCAATGGCCAAGTGGCCCTTCTTTTCTTGATCATCTTTTGCTATTTGTTCTATAGAGCCATCCTGCCAAGGCCACATCAGAAAAAATGGATAAAAGAGACTGTGACTCCAGACAAGGGGTCAGCCAGCTCTGGCCCTGGCCCAACACCAGCTGCTGCCTGGCTTTGTAAATAAAGTTTTATGAACACATGCCCATTTGTGTACGTATTGCCTATGGCCACTTTTGCTTGACAACAGCAGAGCTGAGCTAAACTGGAGATCCTATAGCCCACAAAGCCTAAGCTATTTACCATCTGGCTCTTTAAGGATAGAGTTTTCTGAGCTCTGCTCTAGGATGTTCCTGAGAGCAATAATAGTATTGCATCCACCTTTGTGTTCCTGAGTGTGTGTTCTGCACAAGGGGGGTATCCAGTGAACAACAGCCTACTTGGGAAGCAAGATTTGTTCTCAGATCACCATTCCAGAGGTAGTGCCCTACGTGCCACAGAAGAGTGACACACACTGCTTCCCAGGAGGGCAGCCTGCACATTAGGAACAATGATATTATCATGTGTCTCCTCACAGGACCCTGGGAATATGGAGCCGGGGGGCAGGACACATTTGACATGGGCTAGGGGGTGGACGGCCTCCCTGGGAAGGTGACAGGGAGCACTCACGCTGGAAGGGGAAGAGCAGCAGGAGGAGGTTTCAGCAGGGGAGACAGAGTCCAGAGGGGACAGGCAGCAATACTCAGAGGCAAATTGGGTAGAGGCTGCGAGATGGCCTGGGGTTAGACAGCTCGGAGGGTCTTTGGAACACACAGTGTTGGTGCACGTGGCCACCATTCCACCGTCTCAGAGGACTTCACAGTCAGCTCCTGGGACAGAGACTCATCCTTATTAACCTCTTGGAATACCACGTTTACTTCACTCGAGGCATCACCAGACATTCTTCAACATGAATGTGAATTTTCTGGTGTTACAATTTCTACAGATATTAGTTCTAAAAATGCCTTTTCTGTGTAACAGCTTGACAGGAATTTTAAAAAAAAATCAAATAACCAAGAACTGTGGGTGGTATGTACTATTATTACAAAAATAGATGGAACACAGAATATCAACATTGAATTTTTAAATATACAAAGGAAAGGAAAAAGGGAATAAAAAAAGTTAATGTTTTGGCTGTAATAGTTCCTCTCCTGACTCGACATTATGTTTTGTCAAGTTAATTTTATTTTTCTAAAGAAGGGCCTTACAAAAACTGGCCGTGGTGAGTCAACACTCAGGTTTTATGAGTCTTCAAGGCCTGTTACCACCTTCTGTGGAGTGAAACTCAGGAACTCCCAATGCTTCTCGAAGTGTAAAATGTTACCACTATTGCAAAAAGGTGACAGTCATGACAGCCTTCTATAGCATTGTGCTTATAAATTGTTATAATTGTTTTGTCTCTAAATCAATCAGCTTATATAAAAAGTAAAGAAATGCCATCTGTTGGTCTCTGACACTCAAAATTTAATGCTTCTTTGTTTCAATAGGCCTAATTCTTGTGATCTAGCATTGTAGCACACATCCACAAAGAAATAATAATAGATTTTCTCTTCTTAAAAAAATAATGTCACTCCTTAAAAGAAATGGATTTTTTTGTGAACTTGGAAAATCAAGGTGGAGAAGGAAGTGAAATGAAAACCTTGTGGGTAGCTAATGTGTGCGTTCTTTTTTTCAGTGACATAAAAGTGTTCCACCTGGATCTTATCTTAGGAGGAAAAGGACAAAATCTCCCAGTGGTTGTCAGTGTCTGCTTGTGCCCAAAGGACTCTATTGTTCAGGAGAGATGCAAAGTCTGAACATATACTGAAGTTTCAAATTATATTGTACTTTATTTTTAGCATGTGCTTGGAGTGGATTTTATTATTAAAATTAGTTTTCTGGGTGAACCTTGTACTTTAGTTCTATAGTTTCATTATTTTAGACTTTACTCTCCTTTGTAGAGATATTACTCCATTTACTTGAGTATCTCAATGTCCTCTAAAAATACACTGTTTATCACCTGAGATTAAAAACATCATGCTTCACTTAACAATGAGGATATGATCCAAGGCATGTATTGTTAGAAAATTGTTTTTCTTTATATCTTTAATCTAGAGCATTTCTCTATTTTAAAATTTTTTCCTTATTTTTTCCTTTCTAATTTAGTCCTTGTTGCAACATCATACTGCATGTTCACAAACCTAGCAGGTGTAGCCTACTACACACCTGGGCTGTGTGGTCTAACTTATTGCTCCTGGACTACACCCCTGCACAGCCTGATCCTGTACTGAATATGAATACTGTAGGCAACTGTAACACAATGGTAAGTATTTGTGTATCTAAACATAAAACAAGTACAGTAAAAATATGGTCTAAAATATATATATTAAAAAAAACCAGTCTACTTGTACAGGGCACTTGTCATGAATGAAGCTCACAGGACTGGAAGTTGCTCTGGTGAGTCAGTTAGTGATGGTGAGTGTGAAGGCCTAGGACATGATGGTGCTCTACTGTGGACTTTATGAACAATGGACACTTAGGCCACACTAAATTCAAATGAAAATTTTTCCTTCTTTAATAATAAAACACTCTTAGTTTGCTATAACTTTTTTATTTTATAAACGTTTTATTTTATTTAACTTTCTGCCTCTTTTACAATACCACTTAGCTTAAAATACAAACACATTATACAGTTATACAAAAATATTTTTTTCTTTTTCTTTTTAATCTAGAGGTTTTTTTTTTCCTATTTAAAAAATTTTTCTTCTTTATATTTTACTTTCTAAATTTTATTGGTTAAAAACTAAGACACGGGCAACCCTCTTGGGTCCCCTCCCACTGTGGGAGTTTTTCTATCCTCTCAATAAATCCTGCTTTAAAAAAATAAAAACTAAGACACAAACATAGGCTCAGGATCATCAACATCACTGTCTTCCCCTCCACATTTTGTCCCACTGGACGGTCTTCTGGACGGTCTTCAGAGGCAATGACACACAAGAAGCTGTCACCTCCTATGACAACAGTGCCTTCTTCTGGAATACCACCTGAGGGACATGCCTGAGGCTGTTTCACAGCTAACTTTTTTCATAAGTAGAAGGAGCGTGCTCCAAATTATGAGAAAAATATAGTGTAGTAAACACCAGGCAACAGGAATTTTTCAGTTCCATCATGATCTTAAGGGACCACTGTCATACATGTAGTCTATCACTGACTAAAATGTCGTTATACGGCACATAACTATTTTATAGGTATTACAAATGAAACAAGATAGGAGATAAGGTGTTTAATGTTCCTTTGGATGTCATTGTTGTAATTAGGTGTTAAACCCTAAGCTTAGATAGTCACTGGATCACATGTTTTTAGAGAATTAAATGCCAATCAAATTGTACAAAGACTTGATATTTTAATACAGATGTCAATGTTTGTAATCATACGATGGGCCTCATAGAAAGAAGGCTGTTCTACTCTGTAGAAAACTTGCTGTTCCTTCCAAGATGCTCTTGCTATTGTGACTTAAGGGTTCAGAAGGCAATTGTGCTCTGTCAAGAAAAATTTTAATATCTTTAACATGAGAAAAGACATACTATTTCTTTCTCTGGATACTGAATCAAGTCAACTTTTAATGAATAGTCTTGGATTGGGTGAAAGGACATCAACAGTTTCATAAGACCCATGTAAGTCAGGGCCCACACTGTGGCTTAGCAGATGAACTTAAGTCAGAGAGACATCAACTGAATCCACACTCTGCAGGTATCAAGCGTGCGGTCTCAGGTAAATTATTTACTCTCTCTGACTTTCTAGTTCTTCATCTGTAACATGAAGATAATAATGTTACCCATTTTGAGCGTGCATGTAAATTGCTTAACACAGTACCTAACAGACAGTAAACACTTAATAAATGGTAACAACTGTTGCTACCACTCTGGCTAAAATGTAGGAATTCAGAGGAAAAAAACAGCATCCCATTCTGATGAGACAATTTAACTCTACAGCAACATCATATTTCCAGGTACATTCTGGTGGAGTAATTTCAGAGCTTAGAATTGTTCCCACATAAATTATGGTAACATCTTAAGTGTTCAAAATCTAAGGGATTGATGACATAAAGTGCTGTACCTCTATGCCCAGGATACTATGTGAATACTAAATGTGATATTGTAGAATATTCAGTGACAAAGTAAGATGCTCATAATGTGCATTAATTAAAAAGCAATTCTTAAACACGACATACAGTATATTTCATTTTATGTATACATATCTGCATGAAAAAAGACTTGAAAGATATACATAAAAATGTTATTGATTAGATCTTTGATAGATGGAAGTATGAGTAATATTAAATTTTCTTTTTATTGCTTTTCTCTAAATTTTATACAATGACTATGCATTGTTTTTGCAATATAAGAAATGAAAGTTAGTAAAGAGGAGAGATACAAGGAGATAAAATAATTTTCTTGGTGACCTGAAATAAAATTTTTGTAAAAGGAGAAAACCCGGATTATTGACATCTGATGTTAACTAGAAATGTGATCCATACAGTGATAATGAAAGTATGAGCCGGGCTTGGTGGCTCAGCCTGTAATCCCGTACCTTTGGGATTGCCTGAGCCCGCGGGTTCGAGACCCACCTGGGCAGCTTGGCAAGACCTTGTCTCTACAATAAATCAAAAATCAGCCGGGCATGGTAGTGTGGGCCTGTAATTCTGGCTACTCGCAAGGCTGAGGCGGAAGGATTGCTGGAGCCCAGCAAGTCGAGGCTGCAGTGGCCGGGAGCGGCCACTGCACTCCAGTCTGGGCGACAGAGTGACACTCCAACTCAAAAAAAAAAAAAAAAAAAAAAGAAAGTATGTGGAGAGGCAATGGCAGGAGCATTCATCATCATGTGGTGGCTTCAAGTGATAGTCACCTGTTTACCACACTGATTTTGGAACCAAGCATACATCTGAATTGTGCTATGGCCATTCTGTGGTTCAATCCAAGCCCATACATTGTCTAAGTTTAGAAGCTACTTACACTTCGAAACTTCCAGTATTAAAAAAGCTTGAAAAAGATAACAGTTTGACATCTTGCATTCTCCAGCCATGATTTGTTTTATACATAACCCTCCATGTTTGGGGCAGCAAGCGTGGAAACTGTCGCTCCAGCTGGGGTCTTTGCCAGGAATCTGCCTCGGAGCTCTGAGTCAGTCCCCCCACCCCGCAGCGCTTAGGACTCATAGCAACAAAGTCTGCACTTAGTCTAATTAACTCCCCTTTGTTCCTTTTTCTTTCTTCTTTTTTTTAAATAAAAAGGCACTTCTGCATCTTCTCACTCCATTTGCAGTGGGTGGAACTGGAGAGACTCTTACCTTTCTGTTTGTCTTGTGCGTGAGTGCCAAGCCGATGCAGCGTACCATTATCGTGTCTCCTGGAGGCGGGTTCGGCGTTTTGACAGTTCTCAAAGCCTGGCTTGGAAAATGCCCCACACTCTGCAGTTTCCTAAAGAAAGGAAAATAAAAATTACACTTGCTTTTTAAATATGTTCCAACCTGGTCAAATGAAGCAACGCGAAAAAACGATCAGTTGATAAAGAATCTTTCAAGAGTCTATTCGCATAAGTCCTCAACTGTGGGAAATCAAAATGGCCCCATTGGTGAAAGCATCTCTGAGTATAAAACAAAAAATAAAAAAGTACTGACAATGTGGTGCAAAGGATTAGGAGTGCTGATAGCCAACACAAAGGAGGATTAACTTTATTATTCCTTTCCCCCACTTACAACTGGCTTATTTCAAATTTCCTTCCATCTGGGAGTACAGCTTGTGGCAGTGTCAACACAAGAATACAGTTCATGCCAAGGGTGTTTCTCTGCCAACCAGCTGGTTCCTCTCCCTCTCTGCGACTAAGTGCATATGCTCTAGGACAAGTCAGAACTCAAGCAGGTTTGCCATTGAAATGCCACGAGTGTGTCCCTCTGCATTCATGAGGTCTTTTGGCCAGGAGCTAAACCCAACTGCTGTGACATTGCCAGACAGCATTTCTCTGGAGGTTTTTGGGGTTTTTTTCCCCTCTTTTCTTTTTTTCTGTATTTCCTCTCCTATTTTGTTTTTTACAGTCTGCAAACAAATTCACAGTTTCCTTAAAACTGCTATATCCAGAATAACACCCCATAAGCCATCTTCCACAGGTGCTGAAGAGGAACAGGAGGGGTCGACTTGGGAGAGTTCTTGCTATTTTTTTAAGAGGACTGAGGCACAGGGAACTGGGGTTTGCTCCTGCTCATATTACTTGTCTCCCTAACAGACTTAGAGGAAGTAAATGATTTGGAAGCCATCTCATGGCTGCTCCCTTGACAATTTGTGAGAAAAACGCACCACAGACAGGAACACAGATCTGATGCCCAAAGCTCTTTCCTTCTGAGGAAACTATTTGACCAAACCAATGCATTTGATTTAGATTTTCCTATTTAGTTGCACAAATTCAGTGTCTATCTAGTTAAACAAAATATTTGAAACACACAATTTATGCATCTTTAATAATTAAACTGCTGTCAGCAGCTGAAAGACTGTCAACTTTCTGTGGAGGTTGGTGACACTCTTCCCACCTGGTGTGCTCCCTTTCCTCAACCTGCTGGTCAAACTGAGCCTGGGATAGGAGGCAGGCTCAGCCTCCACTAAGCGGGAATTCCAGCAGTGGGAAAGGGAAGACTTGCCTTGCACAGACCTGTGCTTGGATTTAACAATAACAACTAGAACAACAACAATTTTTTTTCTGCTTTCCCAGCTCTTTGATAAATGACACAATCGATATTCCAACAACTGATCAGTTACCAGCCTAATTAAAGTATTCAGCCTGCAAAACAGAGTAGTCGTGGGGACCTCCATTAGTGTCCCAGCCAATAAAAAATATGATGGATTTTTAAACATATTCTGCCTCTCCTACGATGAGCCGGCAGCAGGGAGGGAAATGTTTTGGGAAAGGGAAAAACAAAATCAGGTCATAACCCATTTTTTTTTTTTTGTTAATACCATGTCTCTAGTCTTAAACAGAATTACAGTTGAACCTCAAGCTCATCCTTGGAAAAATATGCTTCTGTTTAAAACGATTTTGATTCAATCAAGGGCTCATTACGTATTCTTCACGAGGTCCTCATCAAAACTGTTTACATATCTTGTACATCTGGGTAATGTGGGAAAAAACCCCAACAACTATATATTTTGACTTTTCTTAAGTAGCTTCTTCAAATTTTTTAATATCAATATAATGCTCAAGCAACCATTTTGATATTCTTGCCAAATCTGACTAATTGATTTGCCTGAAAGTATCAACAGTGCTGAGACCTTTTTCTAGGTTATGAATGCTTTTCTATTGTACCAGAGGGTGATCGCTGCTCCACAGGAGAATACACCCAAAACATGAGCACACAACATATGCTCTGACACAGAGAAACTTAGATTTGGGATCCCAAATAGCTGCAATTTTTTTTTCAATTTAACGGAGATAAGCTGTACATTAGTGTGCAGGAAATCATGCTGTTTAATCTTTATGAGTACCACAGAGAATCTCACGAGCTGAGAGTCAAAGGCCTGCTCGTTCCCCATGGAAAGTGTGTAAATATTAGGGAAACTAAAAATGGTTCTTGTTTAAATGTCCTCATAAAAACTGCTTTTTGCCCCAGTTCTTATTCCTGATCATGTCCCTGGTGATCTATCCATATTAACAAGGCACTTTGGGGGATGGGCAGCCAACTGGAAGTTTAGTTCTTTTTTCTGATGGAATAATGTCAATCCACTCCAGAGTGCAAGAATTAAAATGAAAGTATCTACAGTAAAGGGGAATATGAATGGTCAAGCAGACCAGCTCTATGAGCCAAAATATACGGTACCTACCGGCTAGGAACACACAGATTTTAGAGCAAGACAGGAAATGCGGGAAGATGAAGCATAGGGTCAGAGCTAACTCTTCTAGCTCATTTATTTTCTTTGTGTAACTTTTGCTCATTTATTTTCTTTGTGTAACTTTTGCTGTTGCACAGATATGGCATGCTCTGGCAGTGTCTTCCACACTTTCTCTCAGTTGAGGTGTCTTTGTTAAAGAAATCTTCTGGGGAATCTAACAGGCAGAAGGGAAGACTCAGGTGCTCACAGGTCATCCTTCCAACTCTCTCCAATAAGCAAACTCCATGGAGTCCCAGGGCTCTAGAGCAAGAACCAAATTCAAGCAGGCAGGGCCCAGTTGCCCAGGGTAGGAAGCAGCAGATAAAGGTGTCATAGCCACGTGCATAAGGGAAGTCACTAAATAGTCATGGAAGACTCTGTCGCTTAAGCAGACGCAGATGTAGAAAACAAGTTCATTCATTATATTTAGTCTCCAGTAATTGGCCAATTTACATTTACTTAACATCTATGAGGTTATGGTATATACAGAAGAGTTTAAAAGGTATGCTTGCAACTTTCTGATAGCCGATAATATAATAAGATATAGTTTCTAACTTTACTACTCAAGTTCACTCTCTCAGATGAAATAGGTCTCAGATGCAATGTTATCACCCATCCAACAATATTTATTAAGTGTCTACCGTATGTTGGGAGATGATGATCCATAAAGGGATAAAACACACAATAAGCTGGGTGCAGTGGTTCATGCCTGTAACTCCAGAACTTTGGAAGGTTAAAGTAGGAGCATTGTTTGAGCTCAGGACTTTGAGACAAGCCTGGGAAACATAGCAAGACTTCTCTAGAAAAAATAGAAAAATTAACTAGGTGTGGTGGTACACACCTATAGTCATAACTACTTGGGAGTCTGAGGCAGAAAGATCTCCTGAGTTCAGCAGGTCAAGACTGTAGTGAGCCGTGATCATGCCACTGCACTCTAGCCTGGGCAACAGAGTAAGACCTTCACTAAAAAATAAACAACAACAACAAAACCCCACATATATACATGCACACAGTACCTGCCATCTAAGAATACTGAGCATGACTTCCTATAAAGTTACATAGCTAGGAATGGCAACTCTAGGATTATAACCCAAGCAATTCAACTCCAGAACCCAAGCATTTAACTAGAATGACTCTCACTACTGACAACTCTTGTTTAACTTTTCATTTCTTAAGTTTAAGTTGAACTTATTATTAAACCTAATATTTTATATGAGTGTTTTTAATAGTACTCCATTTTATCTTTGCATATTATTGTAGTACATAAACATAATTTGGCTTTGGAAAACATCCTGGTATGAAAACATGTGATTTGCTGATGTTCTTCTTAACTTTTAGTACTATTATCTTTTTTTTCTTATCTTTTCTAAAATAATTTTTAGGAGCATTTCATAGCTATTCTTCATATATAAAACAAAATGTTTTAGAATATTTTATATGTATTATTTATGTGTAAGTGAAATGTTTAGGAATATTAGCATTCAAGAATATGCTAAGCTTATATTTCATGTGTAAGTAAAAATATTCCTGACATTTAAAAAAATCCATAAAGATATCA
This sequence comes from Cephalopachus bancanus, assembly GCA_027257055.1. Lineage (NCBI taxonomy): Eukaryota > Metazoa > Chordata > Mammalia > Primates > Tarsiidae > Cephalopachus > Cephalopachus bancanus. The sequence continues at coordinate 1,899,313 of JAPVLO010000329.1, read as the reverse complement.
TAATAAAACATTTAAAAAATAAGACTTCCATTTGTTTAATAACATGAGCAAGCAGCTCGCTTAATAAATCAAATTTTAAATTAGTTAAGTCTCAGGTTCATGTTATTTATGTGCAGATTATGGGGAAGAACACAGAAAGCTACCTGAATGATAATGGCCTTCATATTAAACACTGTCCACATCTGATAGGCCCTAAGGCACAGACATTGCTGGACTATCAGCTAAAAAGCATGGAAAGTTGTTTACGAGTAAGTACAGAGCTCTTGGAAGTTCTGGGGGGGAAAGCTAGAAAATATGTGCCTGTTCATTTGATAAATGACTTATTCTATAAGCATATGTTTATCCTTTCTCATTACCTAAAATATACAATCACCTGCTCTCCACATAAATCCATCCAGGTCCTCCTGGGCACCCTTCCCCGTTGGGAGAACCAACATGAATCTTGCTTCCACCCTAGCAAGAGAAGTGTGCACATCTTGGTGGCCACTGGACAATCTGTCGAGGAAGTTCAAGATGGCCTCACCTCTGCTGGTCTCTCGGGCCTCCGCAGAATCACCAGCTGGATCATCCCACGTATGTTTCCTTCCATGGACATCGACCGCCTGAGTGTTTCCATAGCTTCGTGGTTGGACTTTCCCAAAAGTGATTCCCCATTCACAGCGATCAGCTGGTCATTTGTTCGCAGACGGCCATCCTACAGTAGAGGAAAGAAACCCAGCATTGAATAGAAGACAGCACAGTTATGACGTGTAGCTGTGTCAAAGAAAAGTTCAAGTTCAAAATGAAAAAGAAAAAAATTCAGCTGTTGAGGTGATTTATTTGCCATGGCAGTAAGAGGTTCTGGAGTTTATCAAATGGTCACAAATACCAACGATAATGGATTGTATGAAAGTATTTTCCAGAAACCTTAGCATCCTGAGCTATAATCATTTAGACATGTGTCTGATGCCTTTTCCCTAACCCTTGGGCAGGCATGCTCATCCAGTCAATTCCACCACGTGCTCTGGCAGGTGTATTGCTGACTCATGGAAAGGGGTTCTGGGAACGAAAGGAGGTGGTCACAGCTCTCGAAATGAGGGTCTGCATTTCCAGGCACAGAGAGACATCATGCTTAAACTCCATGTGCTCGACAGAAGTGGCATGTCTCCTAGACAGCGTTGCTAGTTTCACTGAACAGTGCTAAAAAAATCCTCATATAATTTTCTCAATTGGAACCACAAAGCTGAGCCAGGAGGGAGACATTTCCTTTAGTTAAGACTCTTAAACATACCCCCAATTCTAGTACATTAGCATACTCAGGCCCTGCCATGTGATGCTCTGTGCCACTTCAGGACTCCACAAGGAGTCCCCACAGCAAGAAGGACCTCACCAGATCTGGCCCCTCAACTTTAGACTTCTCAGCCTTCATAACTGTAAAAAATAAATTCCTTTTCTATATATAAATATAAAATAATTGCAAAACGACTAGTCTGCTGGTCTGCCAAGGAACAAGGAGGTATGCAGGAAAGGACCCATGTACCCTGATGGTTTCTGGCAGAAGAGATTGACAGAGGGAACTATCAAACTTTCCTCGGAGGCTCCAACTGATGAGGATACTGATCCAGCATCTTTAGGATGAAGCACCTCTCATCACAAAGCACAAAGTACCTCATGTGTAGATGGGCAGTCCAGACTCCAATCTCTCTAGGCCCTAGCCGTCTTTGGTCAAGAGTCCCACACAAGCTGAGGTCCATAGCAGCCACGGGGAAGTCAGAAGGAAAGATGCTTGAAACCTAGATAGGCAGATTGAGGCGTGGTCTGGATCTGCCCTATACTTGGGTGGATAGCTCTTGCTATGAGGCACAGACACAATTAGGAATGTTATGTGCTGCTGCTAAAAACAGTAGGTAGCCAGGCACGGTGGCTTGTGCCTATAATTCCAGCACTTTGGGAGGTCAAGGTGGAAAGACTGCTCAAGCCCAGGAGTTCAGAACAGCCTGAGCAACCTAGCAAGACCTCATCTCTACAAAAAAAATCAAAAAATTAGCCAGGCGTGGTGGCATATGCCTATGGTCTCAGCTACTCAGGAAGCTGAGGCAGAGGATTGCCTGAGTCATGGAGGTAGAGGCTGTGGTGAGCCATGATCATGCCACTGCACTCCAGTCTGGGCAACAGAGCAAGACCTTGTCAAAAAAAAGTAGGTGTATATAACAGTTTATGTTTTCAGAATATTCTTCCTTAAGATATCTCAAGTGATTCTCACAGAACCCAAGAATTTAAGTAGATGCACGTTTTCATAAACATTTTACAGAAAAAGAAACTGAGGTAAGGAAATGATGTAACTCGCTCCAGTTCACAAAAGCCAGTCAAAGACTTCCACGAATCTCGGCTCTGGGGTTTTTGCACTACAATTCCCTTTGTTGTTGGTCTCCAGGCTACAGTTGTGCAACACTAAAATAGGAAAAGTAAAATATGAAAGTTCTCTTGGTAAGAAGTGTCTGGGACTCAGGGTCAAATAAACAGAATGAAATGCAAAGGAAAAAAGTTTCCTAAGAAATGAGATAAGCAGATACACAATGAACACAAGAAATCACCAGGCAGCTTGGGAGAGAAATCTAGTGAACAGGTTGGTGAACTTAGATCAGTGCCGTAGCAGATTGCAAGAAGAAGTCTCTCTGCTGACAGCAGGGAAGTGAGAGAGTGGTGAGGGCTGCTTACCACTCTCTCATTTGCAAGGGTACCACTCTTTCCTTGTAAGACAAATAATGGGTAATTTCATTTGTGGTCATGCCAGCAAGCACCATGTCGTCCTAACATCTAGAATATCATTACAGAACTTAGAGTTAGAAGGGTCCTCATAAGTCATTTCACCCTGGTGAAGGGGTGCTGGCCCCACAGGGGCCACCCAGAGGAAGCCATGCAAGGAAGAAGATGGTCAGGCATTGGGACCAAGAGAGAAGGGCATTAAACCAGAGGCACAATGGCTTCTGTGGGCTGCCCCAGAGTTAGGGTCCTTTCCTTCCTGCTGTTTCCCACTTCAGTTGATTTGACCCTAATTTGGAGCAAGTCTGGAAATGAGATTTATAGGAAAGGCCAGACAAGAAGGAAATCTCTTTGTTTCTGTTGTTCAGTTGTGAGTGGGCCACACAGAGGAGTAAGATGAGGATGGCATACAATGGCATAAAACAAAAGCAAGCTTCACTCATTTGTCTTGGGAGTGGGATGCCATTGGACAGATGACCTTGTTCTCTTTTGTCATATAATGATGGGAGGAGGACTACTGGACTGAATCTTGTTGCCAGAAGTCCTCATGGGAGGATCAGAGAGTGAGGTGTGGTTTTTAAAAAGGAGGAGGAAGCAGGAATTAGATTGAGGTCCTAGTGCTGGTGACAGGAGGTGAGTCCTGGTGCCTGGATGCACAGGACTTGCCTCAGCAGGATACCTCCTCCATTGAGGAAGAAGGAAGATAAAAACTGAAACACTCTGGGCACCTGGAGCTGGGGGGAATGAAATCTGAGTGAGATACCACCTAGTGATCCCTTCTGAACCTTGTCCGTGGAGAACAAGGCAAGGTCAGAGGGAAGAAGCAGACCACAGATGAAGAGATCAGAAAAGAATGTTGCTCTATAAAATCTCTTAGCAGTCGCTAGCCACCAACTTTTATTTTCAGCTACATTGGAAATTTCAAGCATGCAGAATTCCATTGAAGTGGGGCAAGTTTACTGTAACCAAGTCCCAAACAAAAGGACAGGCCAGGTCACAGCAGGGCTGCTAGAATTTCTTCTCAAAGACATTCACATTCATCACAAGCGTCACCAGAGAGTTGTGGGAGTGATAAAAACCCACACACCCCAATCTCATGTGGCTTGGCTGGTCTGTCGCATTGCTGTGTGCTCTTTCCTTGTAAGACAAATGATGGGTAATTTCATTTGTGGTGATGCCAGCAAGCACCATGTCGTCCTAACATCTAGAATATCATTACAGAACTTAGAGCTAGAAGGGTCCTCAAAGGTCATCTCACCCAGGCCCCTCCGCTTACAGATGAGTAATGTTTACAGACTCCCATTGAGGGGAAGAAGCCATTTATGGAACACCTGCTAAGAGAAGACATTGCCATGTATATTAGGACTTGCCTGACTAGCGAAGGTCAGAAGTGGGTCAGAACAGACATGTCCTGAGTTATATGGCATCCCTTGGTCATGCCATCATTCTGTCTTCTACACAGATGACGATAACTAGTTCCTAAGGGGGTGATGCTTCAGGAAAAAAGACTCAAAACCAGAGGACAGTGTGCCACTGGCTATCCCCTGGAAGAGCACACTCTGAGACCCAGACATACGATAGAGGATATAGAGACAGGAAACTGCAGGAGGCTGGCTAAGCAGGGTGGAGGAGAAAGGAAAAGCTTTCCATCTACACAGCCACCCACCCATGTACGCATATCTACACATCTACCCATGATCTCAAATAAAGTCGGCTCAGTGAAGAGTTCATTACTCAAACTCATCAAATAGCTCTCAAAGCTGTATATGTCTTTTTTGCTTTGGAATAATTAAAAACCAAGAAATTTGGGATTTTATGTGTTTTAAAAAATTAATATTATGCTCAAGTAAATACTTAGGTATGAGAATATTAGCTGTCAATTGACTTTACATGACTGAATTCAACTACCCAAGGATGTTACCTGGTGATTCTAGGATATTTATTTCATTACAATCTAGGTCATGTTTACATTTGTCACAGAAAGAAAAAAATTCCTTTCCTTCCTATCTTACTCCCATTAGTACCCTAAGGAAAAAGACCTCAATGATGCCCTTTCCAACTCTGGCACGGCCATAACCATCCTCGAGCTAGCAAGGAGTAAAGAAAATTCCCAGAGAGAAGGAAAAATATTAAAAAGAGAAAGGAGAACAGAGGAAAGACAAAAAATAACTTCCTCAGGGCACTTTAGGACAAACAAAAACTGGTAGGAGGCTAAGTCTCTGAGTCCCAGCCTGACTCCAAGCCTCACAAGCCCTACCTGGTTATATTGCAGTGGGACACACTGTGGACTAGAAGACAAGATCTTTGTGTATCACATTTCTCTTTTCCTGAGCACCTAACAGAGGTTAGTCTTTGCAAATCTTCTGTGTATTTTATTTATTCCTCTCTACAACAATCTTGTGACATAAATACTATTCGCTACTATTTAAGAGATGTAGCCAGCATGGTGGCCCATGTCTGTAATCCCAGCACTTTGGGAGGCCTGGTGAGAGAATTGCTTGAGGACAAGAGTTCAAGACCAGCCTGAACAACATAGTGAGACCTTGTCACTACAAAAAAATCAAAAAATTAGCTTGGTGTGGTGGTGAGCATCTACAGTCCAGCACTTTGGGAAGCCGAGGCAGAAGGATCACTGAACCCAGGAGCTTAAGACCAGCCTGGGCAATGCAGACTCTACAAAAAATTAAAAACAAAAACAAAACAGGCATGGTGGTACATGCCTGTAGTCCCAGCTACTAGGGAGGCTGAGGCGGAAAGATCACCCTAAGCCCAGGAGCTGAGGCTGTGGTGAGCCATGATCATGCCATTGCACTCCAGTCTGGGCAACAAAGTGAGACACTGATTCAAATATAAATAAACAAATAAAAAAGAGACGTAGAGATGGAGACTCAGAAATGAGGTGACTTGTCAAAGGTACAGAAATGGCCAGGCCTCCTTGTCTAAGTCACAGGCATGTTTTCATTATACTATGCTGCTTCTAAAATCAGTGTTCCAGAGTTTACTAAAGATATTATAATCATCAATGACAAATAACTTTTTAATGCATTTCTACTGTGTGCAGTCACTGTGTTACACCCTTTACATTTACACAATCTACTCCTAGAAACACTATACACATGAGACTACTGGTCCCATTTTATGAAACAATAAATTGAGGCTCAGAGAAGTTAAATGAATTGTTACAAGTCACATTCCTAAAAGCAGATTTGAATAGGTTTGGGCCACTGAGGAGTCCACTTTTTCAACCACTTTGCCAGTGATTTTTAACCGTTATGGGCAGTTAGACTCCTTTGAGAATCTAATGAAAGCCACAGATCCTCATTTCTTATAAACAAATATTGGCATCAGAGTTTTCCTACAATTGAGTATCTGAGCCAGATCCTTCTCTGTAGTGAGGGGCCATTGTGTAGGTTGTAAAATACCTTACACGCCCTCTAAAGCAAATCTATCATTCCTGGGGCTCAGGGGACTTGTAGTTCAGCCCCTGTGGCATTCAGTTAATCTGTCTCTCTTGACCAATTGTTTTGCAGGCCCCCTTCATCTCTGGAGTTCTAATGAACATAGAGAGCAAGGCAAAGAACGACCCCTGCACCACTGAGAGCATGAGAAAGAGGGCAGCTCTCCAGGTGCACCCGGTTTTGGGCCCAGCCAGTCCACATGAGTCCTGGGTGTTGAGAGGATGAATCATAACCAGGTGTTGGCTCCTACCTCCACGTGCTTCTAACGGAGTCCTTGGCAAGGCCTCCTGGGGCATTATCAACACCGAGAGGCCAAAGCCCAAAACTTGAATTCAGACCACAAAGCAGACTCTCCCTGGAGCCGGGAGGGATCCGGGGCAAAATGGCTGCTGATGGAGGGAAGGAATTATCCTCAACAAATCCTTCCCAGGGCCCTAAAATTACTCCATGACAACATCTGCCTATTGTATTTTTTGAAAAAACAAACCAAAACAAAAAACTCTTCAACCTAGGAAAGAACTTTGTATTCCATATTGAAATCATTTAACTTCATTTAAAAATTATAGAAATAAGGCCAGTCACAGTGGCTCACACCTACAATCCCAGCACTTTGTGAGGCCAAGGCGGGAGGATTGCTTGAGCCCAGGAGTTCGAGACCAGCCTGGGCAATATAGCAAGATCTTGTGTCTACAAAAAAATTAAAAAATTAGCTGGGTGTGGTAGCACACAGCTTTAGTTCCAGCTACTCAGGAGGCTGAGATGGGAGGATCACCTGAGTCCAAGAGGTCAAGACGCTGTGACTGTGCCACTGTACTCCAGTATGGATGACAGAGTGAGACTCTGACTCAATAATAATAATAATAATAATAATAATAATAATAATAAATATCAATGAGACAAGAATGAATCAAGATTTTTAAAGTACAGTTTTTAAAATGAAAAAGTGAGTCTATGTTTTACATCATTGCAGCAATGTAAAGAGGGCCAGGTAAGAGCTCTGTTTCCTAGGGACAGCCTGCCACCGTGCCTTGGTCTCATTTTCCCTTCTGTCCACAATGTCCTCTGCATTCCTGCCCACCTGAAGCTCATCTACTTCCCTTCCAAGCGAGGCTCAGAGGCTGAGCCTTTCATAGTTCCCTCCCCAGACAGAACTGACTGCTTCAACATCTCAGCACCCACGGTATTCTCCACTGTGTCAACCATAGCCCTTGCCACGTGAACGTTGTTTATGTACTTAATCGAGTCCTAGATTTCAGAACAGGAGATGTTAAGTGTCCCATGTCTGGTCTATGGCATGCTGTTGCCTAACTTCCTCTAGATGTTCAAGAAATACTTTCTAAATTGAGTCAGTCAGGTGCTTGGGATCTGGTGTAAGTTTCACTTACAAACCATGACCGTGAGAGCTCAGGAAACCAGGCTAGCTTGGATCTGCTGGCACTTGCTCAGAGAAGCTTTAGAATTCTAAACGTGAGCCTCGATCACTTTCTGAATACTGGCCCTGTTGTTCCTTGTTCAGCTATTGTAAAACTTTAAGTGTATTTATCTAACTCACTTATTGTCTGAAGAGCCTCATTCCCTTCTATAGAGAAAACCAGTTCCTGGCAGCATATCATTGGTGTCAAAGGAAGATTTTCTTTTCTTTTTTTTTTTTTTTAAGTTGGAGTCTCACTCTGTCACCCAGACTGGAGTGCAGTGGCCGCTCCCGGCCACCGCAGCCTCGACCTGCTGGGCTCCAGCGATCCTTTTGCCTCAGCCTTCCAAGTAGCTGGAACTACAGGCGTGTGCTACCACGCCCGGTTGATTTTTGATTTATTGTAGAGATGAGGTCTCGAACCCGCGGGCTCAGGTAATCCAATCACCTCAGCCTCCCAAAGGCGCGGGTTTACAGGCTGAGCCACCGAGCCCGGCGATTTTCTTTTCTTTTTTGATATAACTGAAGGATGTTTCTTGTAGCATCAGGACAGATATAAACCCTTCTTATACGATGCTTTCAAAACATATTATAAACCTTCTCATTTTAAACTCCTTCTGGAAAAATATGGGCATATACATAAACAAATACACTGCAATTTATGGTCTTTTTATAGGCACCCTAACTCTTATAACATCCTCAGCAAGAAAGTTTGAGAAGTCCTGACTTAGACTCAGCAGAAATGATCTTGGGTCTGCCACGCAGCAATACCATCCCTTGTTTGTTTTACTGCTTTTTTGTTTCCTGCCATTTCAGTTTCTTCTCTATTCCTTCCCCACTCCTTCCTGATTTTCTGCTCTTAGTTTACTTTGGCCTAGAAAACCAGACTTCAAAAAGCTTGTTAAGGCAAATGTGTGATATATGATTTAGGGAGATTCTGAATGTCTAGTCAGACTAGAATCTCAGAGCCTTTTCAACTTATTCAACTTATCATCTTATTGATTAACTTGTTTGATTTTTATGCACCATGCATTTGCTTGTGCTAAGATTGCTTCAAATCAGATACTAGGAAAAATAGTGCTAGCCAACTCTGAGTGCTAGCATCAAACTCTGACCACAGGATGAACATCTGCACATGCACACACATATGTCCTGAGAGTGCCCACAGTGGAAATAAACATAGCTATTCAGGGGAAAGTACTATTTTCAGCATCAATGGCATGTTATGTCAAACTTTGTAGATTATAATTTCCTTCTGATTAGGACTAACAACTCTTATATTTTTTCAAGCCCTCTGAGACAATTACAGAGTCCAAAATACACATCAAAATAATGTAGCATTCCAAAATTTTATTTAGCATATTATACATGTAAATGTATTTTTTATTTGCATTTCCATTCATGAAATAGAAATGCAAAAGTAATAAAGATTAGGAAAAATGATTAATATTGGGTATTGTGGGATTTTTTTTTTTTTTTAAAGATGGGATCGTACTCTGTTGCCCAGGCTGGAGTATAGTAATTATAACCTCAAATTCTTGGGGTCAAGTGATCCTCCCACCTTAGCCTTCTGAACAACTTAGACTACAGGCATGTGCCACCAGAGCTAACTGTTGTGAAATTAAAAGTAATGTTATATTACATTTTTATAAAGTAGCTACTATTGTTAAAAATTCATAAATGATAAGCCTATGTAAATGAACATACACTAACATTTTTAGCTTTTTTTGAAAAAGGAAATTAGTTTAAAAAGTATTTTCCTTTGTTTAAGTTAGTAATTTCCTTTTCTAGCATGAAATTCCTATTGGGTATGACGTGATGATGAATTTATGAATTTTTCCAGGTAAAGTTCCTGTTTTTACCCATCCATAAAACGTATCCAACTTTTATGGTTAGGAGTGAAATGTCAGTGTTGGGCCTCTTACACCCAAGGATTTGTAGTGGAGTTTTACATGCCCAGCCCACCTGGTCCTTTGTTGGAGGCAAAAGCATGGAAGATACTGACAACCCATCAACATCCTCAAGTTCCCCCACCAGCAGAAAACATTATGAATTTTAAGAAAAATGGAGAATTGAAGAAATCATTTAACATTGGTGTTCCTTAAAAAGCAGTCCCTTTTATTTTCCTTGGAATTCACAGATTATAGATCCACCACAAGATGTATAGATCCTGGCAGGGATGGGCGTGGAAATGACTCAGTCGGGCATTCCACGGGACTCTGCTAAATAGTCTGGATGCTGCTAAATGTTCCTCATACTAGAGAGACATGGAGGTTCAGGACCAAGGACCATGTCTTGGGTATTCTCTCCAGCAATTCAGAGGTTAGTTATTTAAAAATAGCGGCATTGCTTGTATAGGTTAACATTCTTTCTTTTGCCCATGACTGAATAGTGCAGATTCTGAAATCCTGCATCGTTCAGAAGGAGCATCCCAAATTTCCTAAGCATGCAGGAATCAAATTACTTAAATTATGTCTATTTTATATTCTGAGTGCATGCATTTACAATTAGCCATGTCAGGCATTTTTCTTTCGTTTAATTTCATCATCATCAAGTAGCATTTATTAAGCACAAACCTGGCCAATTAATTTTCCAGAGAATAACAGATACTCTTAAATGTATTCTCTCCATTTAGGAGACTGTAAACAATCCACCTGATATATGACATCTTTAAGTTTTAGTTTTTACCTTATTATTTCAAAGTTTCAACAGGATACATTCCACTCTTGAAGTCAGAGAATTCAAATAAAAAATGTCACTCATGACTAGTTCAACAGACCCCATGGGACTTTTATTCTTACTACAGTGTGTTAATAGCTTACCTAGCTTTTAAAAAAGACTACTATTCTAGTTAAATATTTTTCCTAAAAGTGATTCTTTAAGGTAGGATAACCAGCCGATTGAGTATAGTCAATAGATAGAAAACTGAATTTTTGCTAAAAAATAATTTTCAGCTAATATAGTACATCAAAAGCCAAGCAGAGGAAAGCCACTAGATATCAAGTCAAACATATTAAAATGTTCAGCGGCCAACTCCTTTGGGGTCCCTCCTGTTTTGGGAGCTTTTCTGTCCTCTCAATAAATCCTGCTTTCTCAAACAAAAAAAAAAAAGTTCAGCAAATGAACATAAAAATATCTAATATCTTCAAGCTGACCATGGAGACTTGATTTGTGCTTCCCTGGGAAAACTCAAAAGGGAATACTTAGGTCGATTTTGGGAAAGGGGAATATCTTTGTCAAGGCATTCTTTTCTAACTGCAACAGAGATATTTCTTCTTATTTACCAGCAACAACACTACCCCATTTACTTTTAATTCCATTCATAAAAGCCAAATTTTAGAAGGTCATTCTCATGGACATCATCATCACGACATTCCAGTCACAGTTCCTGTCTCAGGAAAAGTTGACACGTATACTTGTATCTAGTATATTTTATTTCTAATACACTACACATCAGAGGCAAATGCCCAGGAAGAATGACAGAAGCTAAAATGAAACCAGGAACATATAAGGTATGCTGGTGTTTACGCATCCAAGCATAGGATACTAAGAGGCAGTGATCTATGTCATGGTGGCCAGCCACCTGGACTGTGTGTGAGGAGGCGCAGCTAAGGTTGTGCTTCAAGGGGGACTACGGGGGTCTCTGGGCAACTAGCAGCCTGCAGTCCCAAGAGCTGTGGCTGACATATGTGGAGGAAGGGATTCTGGGTATGATTTCTCAGTACAGACCTAACTAGAAAATATCAAGATGTCATTAAGCATTTGGACAATTCTGAGTGAGGTAAAATATCGTTTAGTTTGTCCCTAGAGTGAGGCAGGGGCACACTTCCAAGAGGGCATCCTGGAGGAGCTGGGTGCTCGTATTTTCAAGTGGAGAGTGATCACTCATTCTTGAAGATAATGAAAACAAGAGATGGTACCATGAAAGCAGTAGACTGAGAGCTAAGAAAAAGGGGGGGGGGTATGCTCAGTTAGAGCCATAGTCACTTGGGACTTCATATCTGGCAAGAAGTAGCCTATCTTTGTTTTTACCAATGGAAGCCCCCGGAGAATATAGCACACAAAATCCACAGGAAGAATTTGGTCATATTTTTCAAAGTAGTTTCATTTTCAAAAAAAAAAAAAAAAAAAAATCCTTCTTCCCTAAAGGGAAAAACACCTTGAGAACTAATTAGTGGCATGAAGGCTGGGAGCAAAAGCCTGTGCTCTGGTTAAAAGATTACTTTGTTGATTTCAGGTAGAAACCTATGGCCAGATGTGAAGGTGGATGTTCCCGGGCTTATCTCACCACAGCCCAAGGGACACAGTTGGCTGTTACATTTGCATCCCTTCAGGGACAGGAATAAAGTCTCGAAACAATTTTTGTAAGATGTAATCCTGAATCCTAGAACAGGTGGCAGTTTTCTGAGCAGTAACAATAGATCATTGGGACAGCGGAAGGAGAACAGAAAAATACTTTTGTTTTTTTTGGTTAATCAGATTTCTTGTGAGTGAAGCTCAGATCTCTGCCCCTCACACTACAGAATGTAACCAAGACAAGTGGGTACTAAGCATCTGCAACAAGGCTAAATTCCTGACAGAGGCCTCTCACTGCTGAAGATCAGCTATAACTGCACTGTCCGGCAATGTGAAGTGGGTGATTGTCTGACTCAGCAGAGCAGTGTCAGGAAAGAAATTTACATACACGGAAAGTGAAATCCTTCCTCAAGAAACAGGACTGTCAGAAACTGCTTAGGTAAGGAGACACTCACTTACATAAACCCCATTCACATATTAAACCTGCTTGGCAATATCTGCCGGAGCTGAAGAAACAGCCCATAAATAAGCTAAGATGCTTGTTTTTAATTTCCAAAAAGTCATCTCAGTTTCAATTTTACTTGGAATAAATTCTGCAAATAGAGCTGTCATTGGGAATGAAAAGAATAATTTCAAGTTGGTATTACAAACACGACCAGGGATTCATCCTCAAACATGGCACACATTTAGATGGCTTGGCAAAGGGTGACAGTATGGCACAAGATACCGCAAGGTCATGGGCCCTGCTGTCTAGGACCAGGAAGAGATAGCGTGAGAGAGCTTCACCTCAGTGAGGTGCAGCATGGGCTCTGGAGGCAGGTTGCCTGGATTCTAGTGATAGTTGAAGCCATTCCTGGCTATGTGACCACAAGGAGGCACTAAACACACGAGTCTTGCAAACTAGTGCAGTCTCTTTCAAAGACAATGTGGTGATTTCTGAAAGAACTAGAGATTGACCTTCCATATGACCCGCAATTCCCTTATTGGGAATATACTCAGAGGAACTCAAATCATTCTACAAAAAAGATACCAGCACACAGCATGTTTGTGGCAGCTCTATTCACGATAGCAAAAACATGGAACCAACTATGCTGCCCATCGAAGCTGGAGTGGATTTTAAAAATGTGGTACATATACACAATGGAATATTATGCAGCCATAAAGAAGGACAAACACAGGGACTTCGCAGCAACTTGGATGGATTTAGAGTCTATCATACTCAGTGATTTATCACAGAGACAAAAAACAGAGTACCATATGTTCTCAGTCATAAGTGGACCTTGAACAATTATCATACTATAGGAAAGGGATGGCAGTAGTGGGAAACTGCCAGGGGAGAGAGGAAGGGATTGGCAGTTGAGGGAAACTGCCAGAGGAGGGAGGGGTACAGCTCATCAACAAGGGTACCTGCATAATGAATATTTGTATACCTAATCCTGAATTGTACCCCACATCTTTAAAATAAAATAAAAATAAACACACAAATCTGTGCTTTCCTCTTTGATAAAATGGCATGAAAAGAATCCAGTGTGAATGTGAAGAACCCACATAAGTTGAGAATCCACATAAAACACTTATCATAATGTCCAGCATAGACTAAGTACAAGAAATGCCAATTGCTGTTATTATTGTTATTACTATTATTTCCCTTTTGCTCCTGGCTCTGTGTTTCTGAGGTGGGTTAAGGAGTTTGTAGGTTAGACAACTGGGCTTAGTCCTTCATGCTTTCTGCACCTACACGTTGCTGTAACTTCAGTGCAGGTAGACTATTTTTCTACTGCTTGACCTTGGACTCTGTAGTATGACTTGCTTTGGCCCGTGGCCTACGTGTGAAGTGACAGCGTGTCAGCTTAGATCCCAGACATGAAAAGAAGTCACCTGTAGCTATTGGCCACTGACACCTCATGGCAGGAGAGGGAAATGGGATAATGACACCAGTCTGAGTCAGAGTTGCCCCGCCCCTGCTGCCCTGTGCAGAGCCACACGAGAACTAAAGGTTTATGAATGCATCATACTGGCATTCTGTGACTATTTATTATACAACAAAAGCAAAATGAATGAATTAAAGAGTTGGCCATCCAAAATGCATTTTCTTATTCCCCAAGGAAAAGACATTAGCTCAATATCTAGGTCTGAAATAGAAGTGAAAGGGTAAGAGCAGAGGACAAAGGCTTCCATAAGGTCCAAATTCTAGGTTCAGGGGTATTCTTGTGGAGCTACCAGGCCTTCTTGGCTTTGGCTGGGGGAGCAGGCCCACATGACTAATATCAAGATTATTTAAATGACTGACGTGTCCTGGAAGTTGATAACAGGTGCCGTGCTGAGCATTTTCCATCAACTCTTTTAGTCTTAGCAGGAGCATGAGGAGGTGGCACTTACTCAGCTTCCTCATTTATTAAAATGAGGAAACTGAGGCTTATTGAATATACATAGCTTCCTATGTTCACAGAGGGAGAAAGTAGCTAAGGCAGAATTCAAACCCAAGATGTCCCTTTGTGTGTATGAGATGACAGTGACGTTGGTGACAGGAACCAGAGGGGACACACCTGCTCTGTAATCCCTTTCTGCTGTATCGTACTGTGTGAATTCATTGGTTTAGTCCTTGACACCTCTAAAGGAGTGTTATTCATTATACCCATTCTACAGATGAGGAAGTAGGAGACAGGCCATCAAATCTCATGCCCACATCTCCTTGTTGCTAGCACATGGTGAGCTGGACTTGAACACAGGCTGCCTAGCTAATAGCTGCATGGTGCTAACAGCTACTAACACATCGCCCATCCCCAGGAAAAAGGAGAGAAACACGGTCCTCCCTTTTTTTCCGGAAACATACACACTTCTCCAAGTGCTCAAAAGCAAATATGCATTCTGGGACCGTAGTTATCTTCAAGTGTATAAGCTGTGATAAATGACCTTTAATTTATAACACAACCACTCTTGGGCTCCACTGAGTTTCATTCTTGCAAGCACAGTTGTCTTATTTGCTGCCTTGATGTTTATTTGTTTTTAGTTTTGTTTTTCTGATTGTGTATTTTTAGGCTCAACTCTGTCAGGTTACAAATTCAGAGGGATCCTAATGGAATAATAAAAAAGAATGCAAGAAAAAAATGTAATCATTATGGGCTCTTAGAACTCCCTCTAAGCAGTAAAAACCACTTACCATCTGAAAACACCCAAGTGCTCCCCAGATCTGTTCCCACGCACTTCAGCATTTAGCAGGAGGGCTTTGGAGGTCTCGGTCTCCAGACACTCCCGCCACCCATCCCCTGCCCCACCATCCCATCTTACGTTCCTCCTCACTCTTGCAGAGACGTCCTTCCTACCCACCTTGAAAGCAGCACCTCCATGGATGACAGATTTGATAAAAATCCCAAGGTCTGTTCCGGTTTCTCGGGACTTGTTCCCTTTTAAGCTCACCCCAAGGCCAGCAGAACCGGAGTCATTCAAAGGGATCTCGAAGGTGAGCTGCTCGGTGGTCTCCAGGGAGAGTGCGCAGCAGTCAGGTTCTCCTTTCTGTCGGTATGCATAAGAACAGATGAGAGAAGAAAGCAGGTGAGTATTGTACACCCTTAGATGGCCACACTGTGCCACAGCTGTGACCTGGTCCTGGCAGGCCACCAACCAATCCATGAAGTGGGGAAAGCTCTTAGGTAGCAGTATCAGGCCATGGTCAACAGAGAGCTCTGGCAAGTCAGAGCTACACAACATGACGCATCCCACAAGCATTTGGAAAGTCAGCAAAACATTCTCCATAATTACAGAGGTGACCATCAGGTTTAGGGTATCAGAAGAGATCTCAGAGATAGGGCAGTCTCAGTGTCTTCCTTTCACAGATAAAGAAACAGACCTTGGTATGGAAGCATCTTAAAATTTCAAGGAAATAGGCTCATATAATTTAAAACATCATTTACTATGGTAGCAGTGCTACTGGTAAAGACTGTCAATAAGACACGGAGTACTGAAAAAATAAAATATCACCTTAGAGTTACAGAAACGTGATTTACTGGATATCATTGAATTAAACTTCACTTTGTCAAAACTCATGCTTTAAGTCTGCATCTTTAGGTTTATAACCCATTGCCATTTGATTTTTGAACCTAAACAAAAATGATTATGCATAATAAATATTCATGTCATATTTGACAAATGACGCCTAGCCACTACCACACTACTCTCCGGAAATACAGAGTATGGTGGCAAAGGCATATTTAGGGTTCAGGTGTCTGGGGAGACATTTGTGGTTAACCAAATGTGATCCCAATGTTTTCAAATACACAGCAAAAGGAACGAACCAGTGCCGTCCATGTGCTGGCCTCTGTAGGTGTGCCATCTGCATTCCTCCAGAGCTCACAGAAACATGACACTCTGCCACAGAGTTTAACTGGAAAATCTGAAAGTAAGCTGTCCCTGGAAACCATCAACTCATGCAAGGTCGGTGGTTCCTTCCTCTCTATAATTATGTCAAGAGAGACTCATCTTAAGGTCACTTTGAAGGGACTCTTATGTAAAATTACATATTTAAAAAATTACTATGACTGTCTGAATGTCAGTCACATATAACCAAAAAATCAGAAGAAGCAAAGAACCCATAAATTAAAACAGGATTAAGAGGTTTGATCATAGTCAGATCCACTGACATGGCATTTTCAACCCCTCCCAAAATAGAGAAAAGCCACATCTAACTTTTAAAAACATAACTCCTTTGTTTAATTTCATTGTAAATGAAGGTAGCTGTAAAGATTTTGACAATAGGTTGTTCAAAGAAATGAAACTTTATTGCTTAATTTCATAAGCCCGTTACAAGTTGGATCTCATATCACAAGTTAACTCATTATATTATTATCTAAGAAACAAATCCCACTATTTGATACAAACTAACTGTCTTTTTCACTGGAATGCCAGAGTTTTTAGTACTATATTTGAACTGTGAGCCTTCATCTTTGTCTTCCAAATGCCCAATTTAGAATCCTTGACATTTTACAATCATGCATGTTTCCAGGACTCTCTGGGATTTGGTTATTTTTGGTCTAACAAAGTTCCACTGAATCAAAGTGTAAATTAAAGAACAACTGTTCTGTAAGTTTGTGAATGCCATTTTTAAGAGAAAAGCTAGAAAGCTTCTCTGGGCTTTTATCTATGAGAGACAAAGAGACAAGGATTAATTTTGCTTTAGCAATAACTTTGAGTCACTCCATTCTATGACCAAATCATGTTTCTTTTGGCAACTGTGTTTAGTTCTTAGTAAGAATGACAACCACCATTTGCACTAACACCTTTCATTTATTATAGAATTGATCAGAGCAAAACAGAGATCAGATGACACCATGGTTATCTTTCCTTCTGAAACATGATTTATCTTATTTATTTTTTTAATGTCCCTGACATCTGAGAGCTAAAAATGTAACAAAAACAATTAAGTAGTGGCTAACAGTGATTGAGGGTTTCCTTCTAAGTGCTTTGTGCATATTAATGCGGTTACAATACACAACACTCTATGCAGTTTATTTTCATACTCATTTTACAGAAGAGGAAACTGAGCAGCACAGCAGGTAAGTACCACACTTATGGTCTGGAAGACTTGGCAGTGTTGAAGTTTCATGGGGCCCAGGCAATGGGGCTCCTATGTCAGACTTTTTTGTTTTTTAGTAAAGGATGTTCTGTACTATTCTAGATCCATTCTCAACAGAAGCACTGAATTTTAAGGTAGCACATCATTCATGGATAAACTATGATGTGGAGTGTGTTTATTTTATTTTATTTTTTAATTTCATTTTTAATTGATATATCAAAATGGTATATACTTATGAGGTGCAACAGACCGTTTTAAACCATGTATACATTTTGGAATAGCTGAAGGGAGCTAATTAACATATGCATTACCTTACAAACTTATCATTTTGTGTAGTATGTTTTATGAGAACACTTAAAATCTGCTCTCTTAGTGATTTTCAAGAAAACACCACAATTGTTATTAACTGACTCACCTACTGTACAATAGGTCTCTAAAACTTATTCCATTCTATTCTCTGCTTTTATGAGCTTGACTTTGTCAGACTCTGTATGGCTATTCTATACTGTGTCCCAACTTTTGGGGTCACCATGACTTGACAAATCCACAAGAAATTCCAGGACAGGTTCCCCACAGTGACCCTAAGACACCATGCAATTTACACCCTCCACCCACTACAGTTAGGTTTTATGTCTTTCCTCTGCTGTACCAGTCCCAGCCATAATTAGTGCTCTCTAATCATAGCAAGCTTCCCAACTGTAGAGGAAGGCATTAGAGTAGTTAACACAGTCATTTCCTCTGTTAGAAATAAATGTCCCTTTATCTAATGCAAAAAAAAAAAAAAAGCTCAATGCCTCCCTCCATAACCTTGGTTCAATCAGCAAATCAGTAACTCTCAAAGTTAAATTCATACCTTGTCAGGCAATATTTTGTAGCAGAATGGGAAGGGGTACAGAGTACTCGCAAGTGTCGCAAACGCAAGACCTTAGTGACAGGACAGGTCCAAAGGCAATGGCACATCCAGACCTTGGGCCCTTCCTGGCTTCTGTCTTTCTTTCAAATAAGAGCTCTTTCTGTGCTATGTTGAGGGTATTCCTTGCTTTTTCCACTCAGGGATATCAACAACAACAACATCAACAACAAACTCCAAAGTACAGCTGGTGTAGTAAGGGAAATCTTGTGAATTTCCTTTATTTATTTACATCTTGTCTTTTTCTTATTTCTTATTCCTTGCCACTAGAGGCCATGTCTCTTGACACAAAGTCCTTGAGACTCCCGAAGCCAGGCCCAGAATGGATGCTCAAAAGCCTCCACGGCCTTGGTCTGGGCCCAGTACCCACCCAGTAATAGCATACGCAACCCTCAACGCAACCGCAGCACAGCTGACATTTGGAGCCCTGTCTGATGCTTCGTAAGGTATTTGACCAAATCCCTGGCTAACCACTAGATGCCAGTGGAACCTCCCCCTACAGCTGTGACAATCAAAATGCCTCAGACACTGCGATCAAAATCCCCGCCTGCTGAGACCTGCTGCCCTCCGTCAACAACTGCCACGGGCAGAGAAACCCACAGCAAGCAGGCCCAGAGGGGAGTCTCAGCAGCTGCTGACTCCACTGCTGCCTGCGGATGTGTCCCATGTCCCAGGAGGGGTGGCAGCAAATGTCCCCTCAACTAACCAGGTGCTGGGTACACAGGTTCACAACTGACCGCTTGGTTGGTCAGAATGAACTGCCAGAAAATCATGTGATTAATTATATTTCAAGTTCTATGGCATCAAATTTTCCAGAGGCAGAAACATGATCTCTGTGGGATGAACAGAGGAGTGCAGGTGGTAGAAAATATGAAATACATTTATTGGTACATATACAAAATGCTTCCTTTTGCTTATTTAAGAATTCAGGAGAAACATACAGCCCATCAAGTGACTCCTGTTAGGCTAGCTATGCTTTTTCTGTACTCTTATTTATTAAGAATGGTAGAATTGGCCACTCACAGTGGCTCACACCTATAATCCCAGCACTTTGGGAGGCCGAGGTGAGAGAATTGCCTGAGCCAACAGGTTCAACCAACCTGGGCAACTTGGTGAGACTTGATCTCTACAATAAATCAAAAAAAATTAGCCAGGCATGGTGGCATGTGCCTGTAGTTCCAGCTACTTCGAATGCTGAGGCGGAAGGATTGCCTGAGTCCAGTAGGTTGAGGCTATGGAGGCCGTCAGCGTGCCACTACACTCCAATCTGGGTGACAGAGTGAGAATCCAACTCAAAGAAAAAAAAAAAAGAATGATAGAATTATGGCCTGGCACAGTGGCTCACACCGTAATTCCAGCACTTCAGGATGCCGAGGTAGGAGGATTGCTTGAGCCCAGAAGTTTGAGACCTGTCTAGGCAAAATAGCAAGACTTCGTCTCTACAAAAAAAATTGGAAAAAAAACTAGCCGGGCATGATGGCATCTGTAGTCTGTTACTTGGAAGGTTGAAGCGGAAGGATTGCATGAGCCCAGGAGATCGAGTCTGTGGTGAGTTGTGATCACGCCACTGTACTCCAACCTGGGTGATAGAGTGAGACCCTGACTCAAAAAAAAAAAAAGCAAAGCAAAAACAAAGAATGATAGACTTATATAGAATTGTTTGACACAAAGACTTTTTATCATGTGAAAAATGATAAAACTTTAAGCAAAAAAGCGCACATGTACAGTATATTTCAATTATGGAACATACATACTATATACTCAGACCCCCATCTATCTGTTACCTGTCTGTTCCCTGTATGTGTCCATCTGGCTGCATAGAAAAAACTTGAATATTTATTGGCACTGGGGTATAAAATGACTGTTACTGTTTTCTTCTACATACTTTTTCTGTATTTTCCAAACATTTCTCAATCATTGTAATATCATAAAATTATGCTCTGTATATGCTAGACTTTTACATAACTGGCAGCACAGTGGGTTTATTTATACCAGCATCACCACAAACACATGAGCTAAGTTTTGCACTATGGTGTTATGACACCTATGATGTTTTTTCAGGGATTTTTCAGCTCTGTTATAATGTTATGGGACCACTGTTGTATGTGTGGTCATCATTGACTGAAATGTCACTGTATGGCATGTGACAGTATAATATGAAATATGCATGCAATATTCTTAAATATGTGTGTGAGTGTATATATGGTATATTTACAATTTTTGTATCTCTTATGACTTCCCTGTTGCTAAATCCAGTGGCTGATTCTCAGCTTTAGTCATATTTGATCTGCCAATAGCATTGGACCCAACTGATGAAGTCCTACTTGAAATGCTCTCCTCGCTCGGCTCCAGAACACTACACTTTCATGGCTCACCTCTGACTTCACTGACTGTGAGTCTTCCATCCTTTGCTATCTTTCCTCCTCTCTCCAATCCCTGAACACTGGAGTATTCTAAGAATTGTAATTTCATGGTTTTAAACATCACTTACCCCCTCATGAGTCACAAATTCACATCGGCACCCCATCCCCTAAACTACAGACTCAGAGAAGCAAACTTTGACTGGCAACACCACCAGGCTGTCTAGCCAGAAATCACCATGGTTGAATGGGCATTGCCTCAACTAGCTCCCTATCTAGTCAATGGCAATCATTCCTTTCAGACACTCAAGCCAGAGCCTCAGTGTCCTCGCTGATGCTCTTTGTACCCCATACTGTACATCTAACCGCTCAGCAGCACCACACAGCCACCTTCCCCTGCTGCTCACCTGGTCCTGTGGTAACAACCTGTCCTTCCTGCCTCTACTTCCACCTCCCTCCTCCAACCATTACCAGCATAGTAACTATAGTGGCCCTATTCGATCAACTACATCTAGTGGCTTCTACTTCATTCAGAGAAAAGGCCAGAGTCCTCACCATGCCCTAAGCTGTTCCTCAAAGGAGTGCCCTCCCTCTCTTGCCCACCTTATGCCTGTCCCACTGGCCTTCGCTTTCTTTTCAACACAACCTGCACATTTCCACTCAAGTCCTGAGTATCACCTACTTCTTCTGTCCCTGGATTTCAGCAGACCTCATTCCTGCACTTCCTTCAAATCTCTGTTCAGATGCCAAGTCATCCAGAAGGTCTTCCCTGACCATCCAATTAAGGCTGCTAGTAAAGCCTCCTGAAAGTACCCTGCCCACGCCCACAGTCCAGCCTGGTTTTCGCCATAGCATTTGTCACACACTACAGACTTGCTTATTTTCTAAATAATGAGTCTTGAATGCAGGCACTTACATACTGTTTTGGTTTTCTTCTCACTCATGCATTGCTAGTATCCAAAGCAGTGTCAGACTCAAAACAGGCACTGGATAAATATCTGCTGAATGAATGCACTGATCTATATGAGTAAGTGTCCAACAGAATGTGTCTGTGTGTATACATCTAGATGCATCTATGTGCACAAATATTACTTGTGAAATTGTGTATACATATACAGCACATAGCAGATGAATAAATTGCTGGCATCACATCTGACTCCAGATTTCATTAATTAAAATGTTTATGTAAATTAATTTTTACAATAAAAGCAATTATAAAAAGCATAAGATAATCACAGAAATAAGGAATCTTAAGGTTAATAAGGCTATAAGGAACCTTAAAAGTAAACTTGTCCAATTTGCCCTTTGATACCATTCTTCCTGCTCCTAGATAGAAAATAACCCATGTAACCTTCCACATCAGATCTCCAGTGCAGGCACAAGACATGTCACAGCTCATCTGTTCATGGTTTTGAACTGCATCATATACCTCTGGTTGCAAGTGAACACTGAAGGCAGCAATATTCAGGGCATGTTTCATGAAGTGTGGCAAGCCTTGTGATCCAGTACTCAAAGCGACACTATCAATCCATCCACCCATCCATCCATCCATCCATCCATCCATTCACATGCACATACGCATGTGCACACACAAAGAGAAATTTCATGAGACATACCTACCCAAAGTGCAATTCATTCTGGTACTTTCTATGCTATTGTATTGCTTTTTTAAAAGTTGGTCAAAACCCACTAAATTGATTTCACAGCCCAATAATGGACCACCACTTTCATTTTAGAGAACACTGCTATCATGTATATGTAGACACTGTTTTTATTAAAGAAAAAAAAAACCAAGTGGTGAATAAAATGCTAGCTCCCCATAAGCCATTTGTAATGCTTCAGTCTGTCAGCTCCAGCCCGAGCCCTTTCTCCTCTTGTACACAAACTTCCTGCAAGCTCCTACAGTTGCTGTTCTGATATCATCCTAACCACGTAAATATGATGATATTTCTCCTATCCCTCCCTCCATACATTTCCCTTCTTCCTTCCATGCAGTGACTTCTCTCCCTCCTCCCCCTTCTCCCACTCTGTTCTCTGAAATGCTGTTTCTGCTCCCACATGCCATGGATGACCTGTCACCCCTGCGATTCAGAGATGAGCTTATCCATTCTGGCTTGGGTGACAAGCGTTGCTCTCAGCATGCCATAGTCATTCAATACCCTTTGGTCCAGACCCACTCTGCACTGAACACTGTCTCCCTAAAGGGTCAGTCAACATGGAACACAACTGACAGACAAGTTTACAGGGCAGCATGGGGGGGGGGCTTTCTGTTTCATCACAGTTTTATCTGGAGAGGAAGGAACAGGGGTTAAGAAGATGAAGGAGGAAACAGAGGAGTCTACCTAGTCAGGCCCTGCCAGATATACTGTTTTTTGATAAAATAAGTATCACGAGTGATTCCTTGGCAGGGTAGGGAAGAGGGGAGGGAGGAAGGTGGGTGGCCAGGGAGGCCTCTGCATTACTGGCATAAGAGGGCTCCAAATGGGCCCCCTGCAATCGCAGGTGGCTTATATTGCAATACTGAATGCAGGTGGCAAGAACCTGTGTCTTGAGGTCAGGGGAACCCAGAAGTCCCCAGGGCCCATGTGCATCTCCCAGAGGCCGGATCAGCCCCCTTGCATCCCTGCTGAGCCTCCCTGGCTTCCTGGAACACTGTGAGTCTGGCTCACACGGCTCCAGGCGTCTCTGCCTCGCCTCCCAAATGTGTAATTAGTCCGGGCTGTGTACAGCTTACTTTATGCAAGAGTTATGTTTCCCATGCAATCATTTTGTCAATTACCAAAACTAATACAAAAGGGCTTGAAGGAAAAAAAAAAAAGAATAAGATTTTTTTTTTTTTTTTAAAACACATAAAGCAAAAGCCATCCCTGGCAATTCTGCCAGGATATTTTATAATAAGCTGAACCATTGTTAACTTTTGCCTAGCAAATTCTAAGGAATTTAAGGCGACGAAACTTTTGTGATAGCTAAATAAATTTTCACAACAATGAAAGGATAAGACACCTGTGAGACACTTAATTTTCTGAAATTATTTAATCTTCTGAAATAGCACTGGGTAGCTATTGTAAGCATGAAGGGCTTTTGGCCAATTGGATTATAGGAAATTCAGAATGTGAATATCTTCCTAGAGAGGGGATCAGAGGCTACGTCCAACAGCAGGGAGGCATTTTACTTTCAACTGTACTTTTCAGAGTAAAGAAAAGAAAGGCACGAGAGACGAGTAGGCCCAGGCCCCAGTAAGAGGGGATCCAAGAATTTTCATTTTAATAAACGGTAAAGGGCTCTCACCCAGTGCCACTGATGCACACATGCACACAGCAGAACTCTCGGTGACTTGCAAGTAGGCTGATGATCTTCTAGACCATTTTGCCCCCTGGACAATATAGACAAACTTCAAAAAGAATCAGAGATCGCAGGGATAATACATTTTTAAAAAATCTGAATTATAATCTAAGTTGTTGAGAATTAACCCAACATTCAACATTAACTATCATTGAAAAGAAAAAGGTAAGCTAAGTTTGCAATAAGTAGAAGAAGAAGTTTCAGAGAACTAGATAACAGTGGCATTTATTTTAATGGAAGCAAAATTTTAAAATGTAGATTACAGTTATCACAATAATGTCAATATTTTAAATATAAGAAGTCCTCATGTAATTTCCCTAAGTACATAATCATTCATTTCAAATAATTTTTAACCATAGAGCTGAGTGAAGAAAATTCTAGAAATTATTTGTAACTGAGATACTTTTTCAAATTTTTAAAGACTTATGCCCCTGCAAGAGATGGAGAAAGAAAACTACTGACAGCAAGAGCCACTCTCTGACCAAACTTATCAAAAAATAATTTTCTTTAAGTAAAGGATTAAGCTAATACTAGAAAACAAATGTCAGAAAATGATCATTTTATCTTTCCTGTCCAATATAAAAGTACCTTAATGTAATATTAAGTCAGAGATGAAACTCAACGAAGTAAAGCTAGTCAGAGTTAAGACTTCTACAGCAACTGTTCCCTCCAAAGACAGTATATGAATTTTTAAGATAAAAAAATTCAACAGTTTTGCAGCACTGGCAATATTTGTCTTTTCAGATAAAGATTTTTAAAATGAATATCATATTTTGTGTCATGAAAAGTAATGTAAATAGATACTTTATAATTCATACAGCATGGATTTATTAAAAAAACTGGATCCTGCTTTGTTAATATTGAAAAACAATAGGCAGTTTTGCTTCATTTTTCAGTCCTTGCTGTCAAAAAGAAATTACTGAAACCTTAGTAAAAATATATCAAACATTTTACATATAATAATTTGGTGGCTAAAATACAAGAATGCACGCTTTTATGTGAACATAAGATTCAAGAACACACAAAATGACTGCAATGATTTAATGACCTAGAAAAGAAGCATAAAGGCCTGGTCCTACAAGAAGTAGCCCCTTTGGGAAGCTGGGTTCTTAGATACAATAATTCTTCCAGTGTCTTCACCATCACAGATACTTGGATGCCAGGTGACCTGTACTGCATGCCTTTAAGAGAGAGTACACCATCAAGGACAGAAGTGAAACCCAAATAATAGCACCCAGCGTCTCACTGAGGTGCCCACACCAGGGACAGGCCTTGCTTTGCCCACAGCCAGCCCTCTGCTCTAGACACGAGGCTGCACCAGCCGATGTGGAGGCATCCTCTGACTGTACCTATCAGTCCACAGACTGTGCCCAGTCAGGACTGGCCTCAGAAACCAGCTAAGTCAACCAAACTAGCTCCCTCTAAGACTTGGGTCTGTCTAGGGTCTAACGCACAAGGCTCACAGTCACTGTGGTATGGGAAAACGAGGGTTTCTAGGATGAAAAATGCTGGGGAAAGGTTTCTTTATTGTGGACTTCTCAGAGACCATTTGAGAACCACCACATATTCCGAGTCTTTGAGAGGGAGATAGAGTGTATGGACTTGCCTAACTTACCCGACCACAGAAAACGTCTTTGCATGGAGGATGTTACAGGAAGTGATCCCTATCACACACCAAAAGGAAAACTGCACTGTGGATCATGGGGGCAGATGACAGACAAGGTTACAGAGAGAAATCTTGTAGAATGCTGGCAAGGTCTGAGAGATGCCAGAGCCTTGCTGTTAAACCTTCCAGTCCCTTTATTTCTGCAGCATACTTTCACAATTAGCATCAACAACAGAGGAACACAGAGGAAATGTACAGTGTCGCACTGGCTTATAGAAGATGTACAATGGCAAGTGCTTTCACATTCTGAAGCTTCTAGAATTAAGGAATCCTTGTTCCATAAAGGGGGATAAATGATGTTTAGTTTCCTTATGAGAAATTTCTTTGATTTTTGGATTGGGATGCTTCTGCAGATAGTTACAATGAGTTACAGGTTATTTTCACTGAGCTCTTAGGAGGTACTGTAGTTACAGTATGAGATCTTGAACCAGAAGAATGGAAGTAAAAGAACGTTCTACATAGCAACCTCTACTCATGTGCCATTATTATTATTTTTTAATTTTAAATATTTGGGGTACAATTCAGGGTTAGGTATACAAATGGCATGTGCCATTATTTAGGATACAATGCCACTCTAAAAGCCCAGTTTTCTTCCCCACTCAAGGGTTTTAAAGGTGGTGAATACAGCTCAATCTCCCTCATTTTCCCTAGAGGAACCAGTAAATGTTATTTCACTGTAAGGTTCAAAGAGTAACATTCATTAAATTATGCTACAATGTAGTAACAGTACTACTGCATCCTCAAAAAATAATATTTTGTGGGGGCAGGAGTTTCTGTTTGTTGGTTAAGGATTATAAGAAAATCAAATGATAAGAACATAGCCATTCTTATCCCATCCTTCTCTCTGATGTCTGAATTGCATCTAATGTGATTCCAGCTGGAAACCAATCCGCTTTAGTATGCTTTTAATGATAAATAATTCTAAGTTCCAAATAGGGATTGAGAACTCTCAGTGGGTAACAACCATTTAAAATTCACAGTACAGTTTACTATTGTAATGAAAATGTTCTTACCATATGTATAGCATCCCATTTGTAGATAAAAACATATAATTTGCCTTTTATCTTAATAATTAAATCAATTACTCTGTTAAAATTAATTGTCAGATAAAACTGACTATAAAATAAGAAGTCATTTGGGTCTCATAGAGGATGAAAACCCATCAAAATTAAAATGTGAATGTATTTGCTTACTGTCACACTACAAACAAATTGGAGGGGAAGGAGAAATCTACCCAGAGTTAATTCATAGAGAAGTGAATGAATGTACCAGTCAGCTACTGTCACAAAAATGCTCCATAATGAACTATCCCCAAATTGTGATATGTACAATAAGCCATTTCTAACTGGCTCACATATCTGCAGGTTGTCTGAGTTTGACTGACCTAGCTGGGATCAGTAGGCTGTCTCCAAGCTATGTGGTTAGGAGTATGACTGTTCCACATAGCTCCCATCTTCCTTGGACTATGGGACACGAGAAGCATGTCTATCCACATGATAAAAGGAAGCAAAAATCAAAGTTCCTTTCAAGCATTTGCTCCATTAACACCTGCTAACACCCCATCGGCCAAATGAATTCACATGGCTAAGTCCATAGGCTATGGTTGGAAAGTACTCTCCAGACACCACGGGCCTGTGCCATGAGTCTGGCTCTATAATGCCACTATTTGGAAATGAAACGTTGAAACCAATAATTCCATCCATCAACTGGATGGCATTTTGTTTCTGGAGGGGGGGCACATGGGAGAGATATCAAGAGTCAATGATACAATGTAGAATGTATATTTCTTTGAATTATGTCTTTCCTTTTTTTAGGTATTATATTTTCTGTTTGACACATATATTGATCCTATAGTCTGAACCTTAGAGTGGCTTCTGGGTCTGAGAGGCTTTCCCAAGGTAGAAAATTATGTAGCCTAGATTTAGGAAGATTCCCCTTCCCCATCTGTGCACTGCTCCTGCCAGGTTCTTGAACAAGATTGTTCAGGTGGTTTCAGAGCTCTAAAAAATTGGCATGGGTTACTGAACACTACCTTTCACTTCACATTACTCTCTCCCAACTGTTAAATGTGCAGGGAAGCAGGACAGGGTAAGGGAGCAATTTCTATGGCCTTAATTCCTGGAAAATCAGTGTGTAATTACAAGAAGTTTAAAAGTTCAGCACACTTCCAATCAATATTTTCTAGATGCAGGTTGAGCAGGACTTCTTTTTTCCCTGAACTAATGGATCTTCATTTTCCAACAAAGTTAAGTATGCTTCAAAGACTAAACAAGAACCATCTCAGTTCACTTCCTGCCTAAGGAATTCATTTTTTTAATTAATCCATCACAGCTCCATTTTTACTTGCTGACACATGAAAAAGGAAAACTCATCTAAGCACGATGAGTGGATGAATCTTTTGAGTCAAGGATCTTCCTGATATATATAGACCAACAATTTTTACCATACTTAATGAAATCACATATAAGGAAAAAAAAATCTTCACTTCATATGTCTGTGTGTATAGATCAAGTGCAGACATTATTTCAACTCAAAAGAAATTTCACAGTGAAGGTGTAATGGATTAAAAAACCCTTTGCACAATATTTCCAAACACCTGAATTTTGTGTCTCAGCCTACAAGCTACCTCTGCTTTGAAGTAGTCCTTGATCTTCTCAGCAGAGAAAGAACATCCCCTTCTCTGAGCTCCCATTTTTTCCCCATTCTGATGATTCTCATCGTGTTCTTTCTATTCTTACAATAATTTGCCAGTTCATCTGCCTTCACTTCACTCCACCACTGTGGTCTCATCAAGGGCTGAAATTATGTTTAATTCAGCTTTGAATCCTGTTTAGCATTGGCAGAATGTGTATATCTAATAAGCACTTGTTATGGGATGACTCTAGAATTTTTTTGCTGACAATTCTCTGTCACAATGCCCTTTTGAAACAATGGCATTAAAGGGCGAAAAAAAAAGTGGCAGCTATGAGCTATGCATATCTACAGAAATAATAGTTTTTAACACTTCTAAATTTTCTAGCATGTTCGCCAACTAGAACTAAAATTAGTCAAATGTTAGATACGTCTTCTCTTACTTTTAGATGGGATTCTGTCCACCTAAAATTTACACTCTCCCCTCTCCACACTTTGCCACCACTGGCAAACCCTTACCCATCAGAGCCCAATTTAGTTGTCTCCTGTTGTCTGTAGCTGGAAGCTCACCTAGGTCTTTGTAACTCTCTACACATAATTAAAGAGTAGCACTGAGCACACTGTACTATGGTACTTATTATTATATGTCTTTAAGGACTTTAAGGACATCAGGGAGCACACCACTTTTAGATTTATGCCACTAGCCCCTATCCCAATGCATGACAAGAACACGTGCATGGTACATCCTTTGTAAAAAACAGTGTTGACAAGTGCTCCTTATGTTATTTATCCCATTGTGGCTCAGTTTGGGTCATGCTTTCATTAATATTACAAAATGGATTTAAAATTTCTAATGAGTTTCAACACTATATCATGCAGACTCTCCTACAGGCTGGTAGTATGATTTGTAGAAAAGGTACATGATCACCACGATCACCATCTTCACACGGTATTTTGGAATATTCAGTAATATACTTGGGATATTTACAAACAAAGTAGTTTCCCTTTTCTACTGCCATAAGAGTGCTAAGAGTGATCATAACCTGTTTGCACTTTGGTGCCCATGAAGAGCTGAGCCATGCAGGAAAATAGTTTGCAAATGTTCTACAATCTCACATTTACTTTGGCTCATCTAAACCCCCCATCCGCTCTTGAGTTTTGATATGGGGTGGAGTAAATCTGTCGTTCACTTCTACTTTATTATGACAGCTGGTACTATTTGGCAGCTACCCTGTTCAAATTAACCCCCCAAAAGCAATTTTTCACATTTAAAACTAAGACTATGTCCATATCAACACCTTAAACAATTGATTGCAAAGTTCAAATTTGCTCAGTGAGCAAATTCATTTGTTCTAAATAAAACTGAAAAGCAAACTAAACTAAAAGCATTCAGCATCTCCCAGGGTTTGTCCTTTCAAAACTGTTGTGCATGAGGCATAGATAAGCTAGGCTTTTTTATTCTCTATTTGACCCAAAAGAAGAATTACATTCATAAGCCAAATATGTTAATGAGTGGTAAAAGACACCTGGCCAATTATTTTCTTGTTAAGGCAGTTCTTGATCCCAGTCCTTGTCACGGTAGATGTCGAGATCATCCCATTATTTAGCTACATCAAGAGTAGGGCATTGGCTAAACAATTATGCATGATTTATAAAGGCAGCCATGATTTAGTGATACAAAATAAGTGGTCTAAAGCTTAATGAGGACCGTATGTTCAGATGCCTCTAGTAAATTTTTTTTTCTTCTAACTTGTAGAAGAAAA
This sequence comes from Cephalopachus bancanus, assembly GCA_027257055.1. NCBI lineage: Eukaryota > Metazoa > Chordata > Mammalia > Primates > Tarsiidae > Cephalopachus > Cephalopachus bancanus. Next base: position 1,869,165 of record JAPVLO010000329.1, on the reverse strand, counting down.
ATTCAAACTACCAAAAAAAAAAACAAAAAAAGATGAGACCTAACCAAAGAATAAATAAATTATAGATTCTAGATTTATGAATAAGTACAAATCACTTATGAAGATGTTATATAACTCAACATAATATGCATATATCTTTTCAAATCATTATTCAGCAAAACAGCACACTTTGTACTTTGTCTAGATCTGGAACTTCTAACAAAAATATCTGTACTAGTAAAAAATTCAGTTGGGACTTCGTAAGAAACATTCACAGAATTCTAAGAACCCCATGTATAAGCAAAACTCATTTTTTTCTAGCATCCTATTAGAATAATCTCTAATCTCCCTCACTTTTTAAAAAAGAGAAACAGATTTGGAAACTTGAAAAAAAATTGGAATAGTCTTCCTTTTATTTTCCTCACTTTCTGGACTATGGTAATTAATGTCTCCTCAATACCATGCTCAATCATCTGTCTCCCCTGGGACTGTACTTTCAATTAAACCTTTTATTTCATCCAAGAATGCCAGTTCTCATTGACCACCGTGCTTTTTATCTGTGGATTTATGATAATCTAATGCACATCTCCTCACAGGCAGAATGGGCTTCTACATCCTTATTGTTCTTACACCAGAAGAGAAGTGAAAAACAAAATTAGCTCCCGCGGAAGCAAGGAAGGAAGCTGCATTTGTTGAACACAGCGAGAGGCCTTTCACTACCTGCCCAGTGGCCTTGGCCGTGACACCGGCCGGCCTCTCAATGTGCTAGCTGCCCTGGCTGGGCTGCTTGCTCCTGATAAGAGATGCCAACTCCCCTGAGAGCTATTGAGCTCCGAGAGCAGAGGCAGCACAATCTTTGGGTTATATTTTCAAAGGTTTGTGAAGGAAGTGAGACATTTGCATGCGATCACCATTCTTTTCTGCAAGAAACCCTACAGGTTCAAGAGGAACCTCTGAACTGCTATCTGACAGCAAAAGCTTGGCTTTTTAATAAGGAAGTCACTAGCTTGTTTGTAGCTTTTTGCCTTTACTTTCTTTCCAACTAGGACACACGTGAATTGGTTTCTGTTTTAGAATTACACAAATAACAGTGACATGTTATTAACTACCATGAAAATTTAATTATTATTTTTTTTTTTACAATCATACTCAGTTATGCAACTGAAGACAAGACTCTATCTAGTGTGCTTCTCTCTTTTTATGATGTAGGGAGGAAGTCCCAAACATGAACAAATGCAGCAGCCTTCACCTTTGTTTAATTTTCCTGCATGCCTACACAGTACATAAAATTATCAAGTTAATAATTGCAATCATATTTATTTATATATTTTATTTACAACCTGTCTAGTACCAAAGAGGAATTGTGGCTGCTTGCATTAATAATTACATTGAAAAATATCTGCCAAGTTTTCAACAAGTTGCTAGTGTTGACATAGTCATATTTTTCTAACAGATGAATCCAGAACCCAGAGATATTTTTTTCATTAAAAGGGGCCAAAACATTAATGAATAATGTTTGTAACTCATTTCTTTTTCCTATGAGCAGTGGAAACAAGTTTCAAATAGATGATGACCATGGTTATAGACAAGGCAATTTCTAGTTAGGAAACAGGTTGTATGCCATAAGTTTGTCTGTAAACTTAATGTTTGCAGCTTGAACCGTTTTCTTTTCTTCAAGAAATACTGTGAATTTTGCTTAGGCCTCTATTTGCCAACAGGGTTTATTTACTCCATGGTATCTCCAAAACATAGCAGTTAAGTATGTTTACATTCTATTGGGGTTATATTGAACAATGTTCTATGGGAAAAGGCATCTAAATAGTATTTACATTTTATTGGGTGGTTATATTGAACAATGTACTATAGGAAAAGGCATCTAAACTTCTAATTCAGCCGAAGAGGCACACACTTCCTCCCGAGCCAGCTGTGGTGCGACGTCCCTAATGCTACCCACAGCAGTGGTGACATCAGCAGAGGATTGGAGGAAGGGCTCCATCTGTGCCTACTACTATGGCAACAAGCGTTGCCATGGCAGGGGTCGAAGAGGTGGTCATGAGAAAGGGATCCGTGAGCAATTTGTGAGCTCTCCATTTCTCTCCATTTACTTAGGATAGGCTACTCTTTAGGTCAAATGCTGCTTAGGCATTCTGAACTGTGGAACAAACACACACTCTGAAGAGGATTCCTGCTGCCCATTCATATATACAGATCATTCATAATTCAGGCACTTTCAGTCTTGTGTGTCATGCCGAGACTTGACGTGCAGACATTTAGAGAGTAGTATTTTGAAAAAGGAAAGGATCTTAGGAGACCATTTAGCTAAATTCCCTCCTTTTACAGATATAGAAATTCTTCTCCCCATTTGATGTCAAATTACCTTTTCATATAATTTTAGCATTTATTATTTTATTATGGATTCTACAGAATCCAATGCCTACTTCCTACTCCAATTCAAATTGTGGGCCTCTAAGAAGAGTAAACCTCTACATGGGGGTGGGAAAAGGAGGGAAAAAGCATCTCTGTTACCTAGGGAGAGAGGTACCAGCACAGGGAGAGAAATTCATCTGGACATTGAGAGTGGCATGGCTAAAAATGTTGCTAAACAACAAAGCAGAGGAAAGGAGCAAGCCTTATCTACTTCTGTATCTCTGGACCGTGTTTACATAAAGAAAGCACCCAATAAAAATTTTATGGGTAGAATTAAGATAAAAACCCACAAAATAAATGACCATTTTAAACTCAACTGTCCAGTGGCAGTCCTGGGCCAATAACTGGGATCTTCTGTCCCTGACTGACACACATTCTTCTACAGACCAGTGTACTTTCCTACTTTCTTCATAAATATGGGAGACCATCATGATATCGGCTCCCTGTGAATCATGTCGCCCTGAAGTGCGACTTTGTTGCTCTTTTCATCCAAACAGGGAATCTACTCCTTCATCCCTTGCGTCTTGACTGTGACTTGCTTTGAGCAAGAAGATGAGGCAGAAGTGACCCTGCAACTTCCAAAGTTAGGCGTTAACAGCCCCTGCATCTTCCCTACACTTTTACTGTCTTGACAATGTGAGGACACTGGACTAGCCTTTTGGAGGAAGACGCATAAAGGAGGACCAAGGTGTCCCAGCCAACAGCCCACACCAGCTGACAGACAGGCAAGGGAGGCCGCCCTGGTCCTCCAGCCCAGGAGATGTGCCTGTTCGATGCAGCTGCATGATTACGCCCAAACAAAACCAGCAGAGGAACATTCACACAACCCAGAGAACTGTGAGAAATAATACATCACCATTTTAAGCCTTAAGGTTTTGGGGTGGTTTGTTAAACTGCAACAGATAACTAAAACATGGAACAAATGAAAGAGGGCATCAATTAGATATTAAATTCACATTAAAAAAATATTATCTCTGGAAACAGTCTTGTTACAGACTTGCAAAGATAGCACAAGTAGCCAACACAATTATTACTATGACTAAAACGTTCCTTTCTACTCCTTTCCTTCCTTTTCCTCAGATTTCTTCCCCTTTTCATCAGTTTTCTTTTTTACCACTGTAAAGATATTTGTAATTCATTCATTCCCCATATCCCTGGAAGTTTTTTTTTTTTTTTTTTTTTTTTTGCCTTTCTTCTTTGAATTTATCCAGGACCCAACTAGAGTCCCACCTTATAAGAGATTCTTCCATAATTTTAAAGCCCTTTGACTTTTAAAGGATCTTGATTTCTTCCTTTTTATAACTTTTAAGTGACTAGTAGCCTCTCAGCTTCTTCCTTCAACTTGTACAACTATTTTCCTTTCATTAACTTTCCCCCTGGAAAACAGGGATGGTACCATATTCTTTCCTGTTTCTCTACTAGCACTTAGCATTGTCTAGAGGCTCATAGAGTCAAAGGATCATGTTTTAGGACATTTTAGAGTATTCCATGCATGCACAGCAGTAACAGAAATGAATATTCAATGAATATTTGATCAACTAAAGTGGGAATGGGGGTGTTCAGTAAATATTTGTTGAACAATTCAGTTCCGATATCTTCAATGTAGACCCAGAAAAGGAGGGAAATGGGGAGCCCAGAAGACAATTCTGAACAGCGAGCTCTCTTTGAGTATCATGGAGGAGAAGCACTGGGTTTCAGGAGGACAGCGTGAACATAATTCATGGATTAGATGCTTTGGTTGGGTATTTGTATGTTTTGCTGTTTCGGGTTTCTTTGCCTTCTTGGTCATTTGTTTCTGTTAATTTTTCTCCTCCAGTGAGAAGTCCAGGATCTAAAGATGAAATCTAAAGCTGCTGGAAGGGAGGGAGCAGGCCAGCCCCTCAAGTCCAGTGGAAAGTAACTCACCAGCAGGCTGTGAGGGCAGAGAGGTCATGCTCAGGAACTGCAGACCCCAATACTTATGGAGTGAAAGCACAGCAGAGGGGGTTTGCTGTTCCAGAGCCGATGTTCTTCCCTGTTCTGCCACCATCACTTCTAGTTTCTTTACTACCTAGCACTTAATGTCATTTAGTATAATGTGCTATTACGTTCATTACCACCTGGCATTTAATGCAACATGGAAATAAATAGGTTATGTATTTGAGGAGTAACATACAGAGTATTATTTACTTTCAAGAAGGTAGGATGAAAGGTCAAAATCAAGAAAGGGAAAAAAAGGAAAGAGGAAGAAAAAGGAAGGAAAGAGGAAATATAAGAAAATTAAAATAACATTTCAAGCTGTTAAGCAACCCTAAACCTCTAAGAAATGCAAAGAATTAATTGCAGAAAGACTAGGTGATAAAAGTCCCTCCTATAACTCAATAAGTGGTCAGGAAACATAATGGAACTCGTTTATAATTGAATATCCTGCCATCCAGGGCAGATTTAAAGAAGGGTAAACTTAAAGAGACATAATAATATTAAATGTTCTTTTGTCTTTTTAACATTCGTGATAAAAGATTCTTCTTTCAGAGAGGACTGGGACCATGGTAGGGCTTCATTTAGGCAGCCACCAGAACTGAATAGCCTGTGATCTGTACTTGGGCATCTTAATTTAAATAATGCTAATATCTTAAAGAAAAATGCATCCAAACCCCTGCAATGTTTTATTATACCTGACAGGTTCAGTGAAAGGGCACCTATCTACTGGTGCATTATGCGTCATGTGCTCCGCACACTCATTAAAAATAATGAGAACATATTTAAAAGTCATTGCCCAGAGAATCTTCAGGGACGGAACATGGGAAGAAGTGGCAACAGATTGTTATTTAAGTGTCTATCTGTTTTATCAGCCCTTAGGAAAAAATAAAAATAGTGATCTTAAGTTGATATCCTTTAATGATAAAGATCACACAATTTTCCTGGAAAAACAGTCAGATGAATCGTGACCATCTCTAAGGAGACTCAAAATGAAATGGGCAGCAGTGGCAGTATCACATGTGTGGTATTTACTTTGATAACAGCTGGAAAAGTCAACCACAATCAATTAAGGTGGTGTTTTCTTTCCCTAATCTTTAAATATCCTTTACAAAATGAACACATTTCCTTATCTTACACCAAGTGTACCTTAACAAATGTACTGATCACAGGCACAGAGGCAATTAAGCAAATCAAGGTCATCCCTGGAGTTTTGTGACCAACTTCTTATCCAGCATGCTCCATGTCAACAGCCGGCATACATGACTTGGTAACATGTGGCTGACTGGATAACAGGAGGAATGCAGTCAGAGACTGGTCACAATATTACTTTTTCTGAGCTGTTTAAACATGCACATTTAGAAAGGTCTTCTTTTTTTCTCCAGCCTCCAGAAGCCTAATCTTGGCCACAGAGGCCACTAATAAGACATATATGTCTTGCACCATGAAAATAGGGCCAAATCTTCATCATTAACTTACCCAAAGAATGCAATTAGTCTCCAATCTCTAAACCGTTGGGAGAACTTCTTTACAGCCCAGAACATACCTCCTTCCACTGCCTCCCCATCTCCAACAAAACCAGTCTTGTGATAAAAGCCACTAAGTATTTACATTCTGACACCTGGAAGCCATCCGACCTGGCAAAATGGCCTGCGCTTCCTCCATCTGTTTTAATAATGCTGAGCCAGAACATTTATCACCATCTATTTTATCGAGACTAGATTTTGCTGACAAGGGTTCAGTAGAATTCTTTCAGGTATAAGTACTTCTCAGGGAGTAGCAAACGACTATTAATCCCCAGACTTGTGGGTTATTGAACATACTCAAAAAGCTGGCAAAGATTAAGGACTCAGTCTCTGAACACACAGCACAAGTGAGAGAGGGACAGTGTTTTCCTCAGCGAGATGGAAGTCTTTCTTTAAAGATATTTCTGATTTTGACAAACGATGTCTCTGTGCCTCGTCTTTCTCATCCTGGAAACTAAGCCTAGTTGCTATGGGACAGTAAGAAAGAATTGTTTTCTTAGGATCTGTGTAATCTCTGGCATGGGTTCAACTCTAGTAGAATGGTGCATGGCGGAATATCGTTCACATAACGGGCCACTGGGATGAGCCTCACCCTGCAGCCTCCAGTGGTGGTGACAAGGGGAAAGGAAGATGGGAAATGGGTACAGCTGCAAACAAATACCAATAACTCATTCTTCTAAGACTCCCTGAAGGACCTCCCTTTTGGTATATGTCTGAATCTACAAGTTACAAGGTGGCACATAACACATTTTGAGCACAATCAAATTGAGCGTGGAAATTTTAAAGCACAATCAAGTTGAGCCTGAAGAAAGTCAAGTACAATTGAGTTTGCCTAAATGAATCAGGTGTAATTGAGTTGGGTAACCACATGGCAGTCAGCACTGGCCCGGCGCCAACACAAGGGCACGTGGCCAAGAAGGTACAACTCAATTGGCCTTGAAATTTTCACAGAATATTCTTCACAGAACAAGAAATTGTTCACAGAATTGGAGAAATAAAATTGGAAACCTGATCACTGAAGCTAGTCAGTAATGGCAGTGAAGTGACCCTACAGGCCTTTTGTTCCTTACAATAAAACCACTATTCCAAAGGTTCTCAAACTTGAGGGAGCACCAGAATCACCCAGAAGACATGTTAGCACGCACATCTCCAAGTCCTGCCTCCAGAGCTTCTGACTCAGTAGGTCTGGAGGGAGCCTAAGAATCTGCATGTCTGACAAGTCCCTGAGTGATGCTGAAAGTGCTGGTCTGAGATCATTGTTCTAACACATTATTGAAGCCAAAATGGAAGAATTTAAGAATACTTTTAATACTGTGAAATACCTCTAACATTTCAAAATATAGGGTAATGACACTTATGGCTTTTCTATGTCTTTATGAGCAAACTGTACAACTAGATTGTGCAACTGTCTTTATGGTAACTTAAACCACCTAGGTTGTTATTTACATTGGAAACTAACTATCCAAACTCTCACTGTCTTGTGCAGCTGTAATTAGAAATTGCTGCTGCTCAGGAATCTGAAAAAATCCCTGTGTATGTTTTTATGTGGTTTAAAATCATTATATAGGGTAATAATACACTGAACACAGATTAGATACAGATTAGCAGTAAAAGCTGCTTTAGCAATGCTGTTTCTAGCCTTCTATATCATCAGTTTACCAATGTGTAGCTTTCATTCAGTCAGCAAACACCTACTGAACCTGTGCTGTGCTCTAGAAACAGGAACACCAGGAGTTCACATTATTTGGCACTTGTCGTGTCAGCCTCTGTGCTTAGTTAATTCTCACACAACCCTACAAGGTAGGTGTTGTTCATATCCTCATTTAACAAATGAGAAGACTGAGGCACTGAAAGGTTGAGTGAGACTGCAAAGCAGGTACTGACATCCAGGCTATGAGATTCCCAAATGGCTGTTTCTCTATGGTTCTTAAGGTCTGCTGGAGACTGTGACATCCTGTGTGATTCAGGGACATGCTAAGGGGCCCTGAATATGGATAGAAAACTAAGCGGGGAAATCGCTCAAGGAGCCGTTGCCCAAGGAAGCCACCCATAGGTAGGTTTCTTAGGGACCTGCCAGATGAAAGGGAGGAAAGGGACATCTCAGGCAAAGGCAGAGGTGGGTCTCATTGCAAACGTTTGCCAAAGAGAGAGCTCTAGTGATGGTTCAACAGGTGAAAAGAGTTTGGAAAGGCCAGAGAACAGGAGGAAGACAAAAGGCTGGCACCACTGGCCCCTAGGCCTGCTTGGTATCCATGGAATAAAACTCTAAGATAAAAATAGTCTTCTCCTTCCAATCAGCTTGTACTTCTCTTAACGATATCGCAACGTATCTCAACACTCCGAATTTATCAGTGTTTCTCACCCCATTACTCCCACACCTATCAGCGCCAAAACAAAGGTGTTCCAGCTACATGTCTCTCCCCATTCTCAGCAGGTGGGAAACCCTGACCTGTGCACTTAATGCTGCTCCTTCAGATGAGCAATCGTGATAACAACAAGAAACAGTTGTGGAATCCCATGCCATGTGCCCTACTCTAAGCATTTCACAAGTATCTCATTCGCTCACCGCAGCTAGTCTCCCAGTTGGACATTAACCCAACCCCTTAGTTAGGGATGAGGCATGGAGGTTCAGGGAAGTAACTGCACCCAGGCAGTCCCATCAACCAGTGGTAGACTCAGGACTCACCCCAGGTCTGGCAGATTCCTACTCCAGGGTCCTCACCATCCCCCTCTAGTGGATGTCGAAGAACTCTTAGTAGGCGTCACAATGTCTCTTCACTCCTCCAAATTTAATCTAGATACCATGACTTCTCATGTTTGTCCTTTACTCAGCAATCTGTCAATTCAGACTGCTTACTGTCTTTTGATATATTTTGTACTTTCTAATCTCTGAATAATTGACAATGGTATTGCCCTCCCCCATCTAGCTCTGCATTCTGAAATCCTGTTTAATCATTAAGTCCCTTCTCAAATGCTGTCATGTTCTTGAAGGTTTTCTTGTTTCTAATATATTCTGAAACCCTATAGCAATTTATTTACAGAATTTGATCCACTCATCACTCTTCTTCTCTGTGTGGCCTAGAAGCTCCTTGAGGACAGGGACACATCTTATTTCCTCATGTTGCATAGCCTTGACTAAGAATCAATCCATGTTGGTTGAATGAAAATGCGAGAAGAAAATGGAAATTATTACAATGAAAAACCAAAATGGACTCTCTGAGCAAGGACTCCATCTTCAGCCACTAAAATTGTGTTACTTGAAGAATACATACAATAGAGAAATGTATTTTGATTTTTGCATGATTATTTAAATTCCAAAAAATATCTCTGGTAGAAAAATACCTTTAGTTTAGGTAAGAAAAATCAATCTGAAAATATCCTTCAATTTCTGCTACTTATCCACAAATAACCACTATAATATTCATTTTTCCTTAAGTATCTTAGTTAATTAAGCATGGAATCATTTGAATCAAATAGCCAAAGGGAATAAAGTAATCTATCAGTTAAATGAGGTTCATCTAAGATTTCAAACCAAAATTCTTCTATAATTGATGACGTTAAATAATTTGACATTTGGAGGTATAGATTTTTTACTTAATAATGAGACAGAGTAAACCATGAAGGAGTGGGGACATGTGTCATTTGCTAAGGCAGTCACAGGGACATGGAACTATGGTTGTGCTGGAATCCACTAAGCTCAGCAACTATTAAGGAAGGACTTACACATGTGGGCATCATTTTTTTCTCAGCAAAAGCAATATTTCTAAGTGAAGGTCAAATCAGCATGACAAACACAGCTAACTTTTGGTTTTCAATCATTGCCAGGCAGGAGAAACTTGCTTGCTTGAAGTATAGTTAATCTCACTTGCAGAGGCCAGCATCTAATAGCAGGCAAACTTGGCAGGTAGAAATTATAAATGCATTTGAAATTTTCTCAGCTCGTTTTACCCACCAGGAGTTGCTGTGATTTGGGGATAATTTAAAGACAAGGTAGCAGGTCAGAAAATAAAACATTAAGGAAGTTAACAAAGAAAGAGCAGAATATTCCTTTTTCCCAAAAATGCAAGAAGACACACATACATAGCAAATAGCTCAGTCTCTCTCTGCCTTTATCTCTCTGTCTCTCTCTAGCTCTAAAGAACTGAAGGCATGATATTAGTAGAAAACCTTTCATTTTTCAGGATCTTACTTAAGTGGAAAGATAGCTATATCTGAAGCTTTGTGTTAGAAAAGAAAAAAAAAGTTCACATATCAGGGATATAAAAGAACTTGTAGACCACATCTCTTACAGAATAGACCAAACAAATCACTGATTAAGTAGCATAGTTTTCATTTCAAGAGGAGGCACAGACACAGCAGTTTCACCTTCCGATTCTATTGCCAACACTAATCTCAAAGTACCTTCTGCAAAAATGTTCCTTATGTGAACACCTCTTTAATAAACTCTCACCCAGTCAGAGGGTGAGGACATCAAAGGATTTTTCCGACTGGGATTCTGGAAAGAGTACCTTTGAAGCACAGGTCTTTTGGTAATGATACTAGAAATAGCTAAATAGTTGTGATGATGATATATAAATTCCTCTCATTTGATTTTCAACCCAGCCTGCCACGGATGGAAGGAAGGTTGGTTGAGAGTGCTGCTCAACCTGAGATGCTGACACTGCTCAGGAGGAAGGACAGGGACCAGCAAACATGAGTTCAGCACAGTTCTTCCAGGTGGCAGGTCAGGCGAGATGACCAGGAAACGAACACTGTGGCCTTTGGCATAACAGAGGGTCACCTCCGAGAGACGGTTCTATATTGGGACTTCCTATGCAACTGCTGACTGCATGCTCGCTTGCTGTAGAGTGTTCATCTTTACAAGAAGCTAACGATAGCAAGGAAGGAAGGAAGATTTAACTGTCAGAGCCTAGGCCGTGCAGTGCTGTGAAGAAGCGATAGAGCTCACGAAATAGTAAGGCTTCACAGAAGAGAGAGGACAGCTTCTCAGAGCAGGAACACAATAAACACAGTTTGTTTTCTTCAAAGCAGATAGAACAAGACAAAAGCAGGAAGTGCTGTCCTTCCTTCATCCTGCCAGATTTTCAACGGACAGTCAAGTGTGCACATCAATCGTGATAAAGGAGAAGAGGTCCGAGTGATACCACCTTCAATCTTCTGAAAGGAAAACACAGAGATGTATCACATAACACACGGACCTTCATTCTGCCCTTGCAAACAGTCCAGTGCATGCCACACTACAAAGAAATTCCCACTGAAACAGCTCCGCGTATGCCAAACATGACCTGTCTTTTAATGTCCTATATGGCCTTCTTCCTTAGTGCTCAAGGCAGATATCTGGACTGGAGACAGAACATCATTCCTTATTTCTCCAAAGCAAGATGCTGGGTCCACTTGACTTAGGTGCTTATAGTCTCAAAGGCCCTTGCTTTGCTGTGGTGACAAGGAATAGCCTACATATTTATATAGTGACTGTCAGCTATTTTTGAGAATCTAGACATTGGCTGGAAAGTTCTAAGAGAATGAATACTAGCCACATGTTCTTCAACTTTTGTATAAAGCTAGAAATAATTAAAACAAATAATTGTACTCATAATTTCATAGTTGTAAAATTAATTTATTGTGCTCCCTGGTGGGGTTTGGGCTATGATGACATTCTAGGATAGAATCAAATTTCAAAATCGCATTAAATGAGAGTAAAATAATATACATACAGGCTGCCTTACTTATAAATTTGGTTGGTTATAAAATTTTTGTTTATAATGCAGTATTTTGGATCCCAGAATAAACTGTAAAATAATACAAAATAAAACAATCATTGTTCAAAAAAGTGGTTAGTCCCAGGCAAGCCTGCATAAATCTGTTAATCCCATGATATATCTGAAGTGTAGTATTGTATTTATACTACTACAGAAGAGGCAATGTACTAGAAGAAAACATTATAGCTAGTATATTTTGAGAACTTACATTTGGACAGAAGTGATGCTAAGAGCTTTGCATGTTTTATCCCTTTTAATCTTCACAATAATCCTTATGATACAGATGAAGAAACCAAGCCTCAGAATGGTACTGTGACCTTCTGTAGATCACACAGCTGGTAGCAGTGAACACAGAGATTGAGTTCTGGGTGTTGAACTCCAGAGACGATGTTAAGTGTTATTCCATTTGTTAAGTTTCAGGTGTAAGTGTCTTTGATGGGGAATGCAGCCAGAGTTTCACACTGGGATTAGAGCTGCTCCCCTTCCCTGGGGAATGGGCAAAGCTTCTAGGTGAATGAGTTAACTGTGGAGTTGGGTATTCTAGAGGACATCTGGAGGTATATACTAGGACAAAGAAAAAAATGGATGAGATGATGGGAAAGAGAAGGAAGGACAGAAAGGCAATTCCACACCAAGGAACCTGGTGGAAAAGGAGCCTTCAGTACTTTCAGCCAGTACTAAAGACATGACTGCATCAAAGAAGTGATTCCGCAAGTATCTATACTCTAACAGAAATACAAGTATGTGCAAGGAATAGCGGGATCAGAGTAAGAGAGATACCTCAGAGCTTGCCTGATCTTACCTAACCTTCTCAATGGAAAACTTTTTTCTAGAGCATCTTGGACAGATGGCGAGGCAAGTCTGCTTGAAAATTCTAACTAACCCATTTTCTTCTTAGACAGCTCTAACACAGTTCTTACAACATTATCCTCTTCCAACCATTTGTTTGGTTCAAGCTCAGTGAGGCCAGGGGATGAGTCTTTGTTATTTTTGCATGTCCAGGATCTCCAACTTTGTACACAGAAGATACTCAATAAATTGTTGAATTAATCATAAGTGGATTCATGAATATAAACTGTCTGAAGAAACAGATTAAGTCTACATTCCAACCCATACAATAACCTGGTCTCTTAAATGTTCTCTTCTTCTGGCTAAATATGCTCAGTTCTCTCAAGTAACCCTCACTGTTCTGGTCGCATTACCCTGAAAACTGACCACAGAACCTACATGTGCCTCTATCATTTTCCATACAAATTCAAAGGAATAACAAACAAAGAGTAGTGAAAAGTCCTTTTATCACATTTGTTTTCCTTTTTTATTAGCCATAAAAGTCCTTTTGGAATCTTATGGCTTTCTTAAAAGTACAGTATTTTAAGAAATAAATAATATGTATTTGTTGTTTTTAAAAGGAGAAAATGAAAATCTCTCATAACTCCAACATTCCAGTCATATCTTCTTCCAGTTTTTAAGAAGTTTTAAAATGCAATTTGGTTATACTGCATAAATAATTTCATACCCTACTTTTTAACTTAATGTTATATTAGGAACATTTTCTCACACTTAATAAATTCTTCACAGAGACCATTTTAAGTACTTATTATATTTCACCAGAGCCGTATCTAGTTATTTATCTAACCAATACCTTATAGTTGTATAGCACCCAATATATCACTACAATAGATAGGACACTTTAGGGGAAAAAAAAAATCAATGTACATGAATTTTTTCAACATCTTTGATTATCGGTTTAGGACAGATTACTAGAAGTTAAGTTACTAGATCAAAGTGTATACATTTTTAATGAGACTTTTGAAATTATCTTTAACAAGATTCCTATCCCAGCCCTCAGGAACAGGTTAAAAGCCCTTGTTCTATGTTATGATCACACTCTGCAATCCCCCTTCATAATCTGAATCACAATTATGAATACTTGGTTCATTTTTATTTCCTTTTAGACAGTAAACTTCATTAAAGGGTCCATGAACTATTCAGCTGACTGTGTTTTGTGTAGGGCTTAGCACATAGCAATCCTCGATGCATATTTTATTGAATGAGCTGAATACTGTTGACTAGTTGCTTACTGCTAAGGGGCATTTAAATTTGTGCCCCAGAAGCACTGTTTGCACACACCCAAGTCAGTGCGTCAAGGCCCTGAAAGTGTGACAACCAAATGAGGTAAAATACTCCCAGTGTGATTCAACTTCAGTTGTAAATGAGGACTGTGATTTAGAACTCATTTCTCAGCTATTATGAATGTACTGAGTGTGCTAAGCTTGCATTGAAAATTCAGCTAGACTGGGATCCCAACATTACCAGCTCTCGGGGCAGAAAATGTCCTTCCTGGCGGGCAATGAGCAGGGATGCTGTCTCCCCCTGCCTGGTGCTCCTGAGCATGGCCACCAGCTCCTCCTGAGTCCGTCCGGTGACATCTCTCCCGTTTACCTGGTGAATGAAATCACAAGAACAGCCATAGTCACAACTGTCTCTTTCTACTCTAGGGAGTTTGGGAAAGCAAACGGTGACCACGCTCCCAGGATCAACAAAATTTTGAAAAGGCGAAAGCTAAACGGGGGGAGTCCCACCATGTTTGCAGTCACACAGTGACCATCATTTTGATGCTGGACAAACTCAGACAGTCAGTCATTAGCATCAGTTTTTCCTAAGACTTCACATTCATATGGTGGAAAATGATCCTTCAAATAGACAGGAAGCGGATTTCAAATGCTTATCTGGCACCGTGTTCTGCCCAATACAACAAGCAGAGTGAAGATTTTAAATATGCTTCTGTTATTCTGGTTTCAAATACAGATTATAGTTCCTGATAGGCCATGATGGTATCAAAATGAAATTAGAGCCTGATACACATAGCAAACTCTTCTGGAAATATGAATCTTTTGATATCATTCTATAGTATTATTCATGTTTAGAAAAATTATTATTATATTATCACAGATTATCAGAGACTATTAAGAATTCTAATTTGGAGCTATATTAGTCATTTGGTATATCTTCTTACAAAATGAAAAGCAATAGTGCTGCTTTCAATGAAGATGATCTCTACAAAGGCAAATTGACAATATTTAACTATCAAGAAGATGATGCTCTCAAACAAAAATTAATGGAAAGCCGGGCTCGGTGGTTCAGCCTGTAATCCTGCGCCTTTGGGAGGCTGAGGTGAGTGGATTGACTGAGCCCGCGGGTTCAAGACCTGCCTGGGCAGAGAGACCTCATCTCTACAATAAATCAAAAAATCAGCCGGCCGTGGTAGCACATGCCTGTAATTCCGGCTACTCGGAAGCCTGAGGCGGAAGGATCGCCGGAGCCCAGCAGGTTGAGGCTGCGGTGGCCGAGAGCGGCCACTGCACTCTCGTCTGGGCAACAGAGTGAGACTCCAACAAAAAAAAAAAAAAAAGGAAAAATAATATCCCACTTGCTTTGGGTATCCCAAATACTTCTCTACGTAAATCCTTCACGGTGGTTTCCATTTCTAGCCTGGCACAAATGATGCAGACCTGGTCAAGGCAAAGATCAACCTAAGACACTTTGGCCCAATCTGGTAATAGTCTAGAGAAACTGTTACATGAGCTGAGTGCAGTGCCTCATGCCTGCAGTCCCAGCTACTCAGAGACTGAGATGGGAGTACTGCTTAAACCCGGGAGTTCCAGGCTGTAGTGAGCTATAATGGCACCATGCACTCCAGCCTGGGCAACAGAGCCAGACCCTGTCCTCTAAAACAATAAGAACAATAAAACTATTACAAAGGCTTGGGTGGGACTTTGAAATTCTTAGCCCTAACTAAGTATATGATGAACTCCTAGATTCAATCCAAATTCCCCAAGAATCCTAAAAGGGGGAAGTAAAAAAGAGAAGATACGGAAAAGTTTTCATTATTATTTGACCCCATATCACAAACCTCATTGGGGATTTATATAGTTAGGCTGCTCATTAACCAGCTCTATTCTTCAAAGTCCTTACCTTAACAAGTAATAATTTTCAACATATATTATGTTCAAAATATAAATATTACTATATGTTCATATATTTATTTAAATGCCACCAATATTTTATTAATGATATGAATTCCAATTCTTACCTCCAAAATTCTGTCTCCTGATTGCAGGCGGCCATCTTTTATTGCAGCTCCCTTCGGTAAAATGTTTTTTACAAATATGGGACCAGGACCATGTATGGAAGAGTCTCTAGTAACCACAGTGAAACCAAGTCCTTCAGGGCCTAGTGAATAAGAACAGAAAAACGCGTAGTTGTTTTGAGTGTAGTACTATACTAAATCTTATAGTAAGAGCTACCTAATTTAGGCTAAAACAGAATAAATGAAATATTTGCATTCCAGGAGATTTCAAATATGTTTCTGCTATTCTGGCTTCAAATATGGATTATAGTTCCTGAAAGGCCATGATGGCACCAAAGTGAATTTAGGACCCAATAGCAATGTATAACACTTTGGCTTATTCAGGTTCTAGAAGAAATGCACATGTCATCCATAAGGGAGATTGATTTATCAGTATGTCATTACCTGATTTTGTACTTTCCTGAGAGGTAAAAGGCCATTTTCAGCCTCTCCATCAGCTGGCTAACCTGTGACTGAGCTTCTGCTTTGGTATCCACTCCTTATATATACGACAGCATCCTAATGCCCGGTTAACAAGAGTCCTGCTGTTTCTGTCCTGTTCTCTTGCATCTCCAATTTCTCCCTTCAGGATTTGTCACTCTGTCTAAAGATATGCTCAAATATCTCCACCCAAAAGAATCCTTACTTCAATCTTACTGCTTCTTCAAGCTTCCATCACCAAGTGACCTACTCATGATGGTCTCCTTCCATGTTCTTGAACCTTTCCATTGTCTAGCTTTGACACTTCCCACCAATCATTTTCTCAAAGTTAATTCTCTCCTTGGTCTTGTT
This sequence comes from Cephalopachus bancanus, assembly GCA_027257055.1. Classification (NCBI taxonomy): domain Eukaryota; kingdom Metazoa; phylum Chordata; class Mammalia; order Primates; family Tarsiidae; genus Cephalopachus; species Cephalopachus bancanus. The sequence goes on along the minus strand of JAPVLO010000329.1, from coordinate 1,852,597 downwards.
TTGTTTTGTCTGAGACAAGGTCTTGCTCTGTCACCCAGGCTGGAGTGCAGTGGTGTGATCATAGCTCACTGTAAATTTGAACTGCTGGACTCAAACAACTCTCCCATTCAGCCTCCTGAGTAGCTAAGGCTACAGGTGCACACCAACAAGTCCAGCTATTTTAAACAATTTTTTTGTAGAGATGAGGTCTTGCTGTGTTGTCTAAGCTGGTCACACACCTGGTCTCAAGGGATCCTTCTACCTTCGCCTCTCAAAGTACTGGGGTTACAGCATGAATCACTGTGCCTGGCCCCTTTTTGGTTTTCATGTCTTTATTTTCTGATTATTTTCCCACCTCTCTGATCATATCATGTGTGTCCTTCTCTCTTACTTTTGCCCATTGTCCTCCATGTGACCACAGTTGTTCCCCAAGGATCTGACTTGGACCCATTTGTCCTCTAGACTCCCTGTCTTGGACATCCATAGATCCAACTATCATCTCCCTATGGAAAAGACCTACTTCTCTTTATTTGGCCCTAATCTTTCTTTCTGATGTCAGTTTCTTAGATATCACCATGCATATTTCAGACTCTATGATGTACCCCCTTTCTCTGATCCAGATCCTGACCTTTTCAAATATCCTCATCTACTTAAAATTCTAATTTCTAGCAATGACACTTCCATTATACAAGTCACTCTGGCTGAAAACCTCAAGAATAGCTGTGATTCTTCTCGTCCTTCTTCCTACAGCCTCTAATCAACTGAAGCATGCACACTGTTTCCACATTTAGTCAGACGCAATGTACCCTTTATTGATCCTTTCCTGTTTGGTCTCTTCTTCTGCATATCTTTTTGCTGTCAGATTCATAATCCCAAATTATAGTTGTGATGTCATAGTCTTCATTTTTGCGTTCAAGACTTTATGGTGGATTTCTGAGTTGATTCTGTGTCTGACTCTTCCTATATTCAAAGCACTCAGATCTGTGTCTTATACATAGCTGGATCATTTGTATAAAAATACAACTGATACATTTAAATAAAAACCTAACTGCTAAGCATAAGCATACTAAAGTATGTGTGCCTTCTAGTCAATATGTTTGCTTCCCAGTATAGAATTCTTAAAGGTGAATAAAAATTTTGATCAGAGAATCTCTCTATAGCCTAATAAAAATACACATTATTTGTTTTTTAAATATATATGTAGGTCTTCCAAAACTACTCTGTGACCTTAATTTCTCTATAAATTCATACAAGAATCTGTAAGATCAGGGTTTCTTTTGAATGGTCTTCCAGAACACAGAATTTCAGAAGGTTGCAATGGGGGATTGGAACATCAGGCAGAGGCTACAAAATAACAAGTACACAGCACATGACTATGTGTGTATGCTCTCCTGTGTATGTGTGTGTAATATTGTATAAATATGCAGGAACACACATGATCTGCTCTCATTGATCTGTGCTTGAAATGGATAGAAAAGTTGAAAAGAAATGAAGAAGATTATACATGCTTTTGAAATTAGATAGCTTTTAAATAAATGTTTGCAATGTTGAATCTGTGAAATTAGTAATCATTACATATTTGCTTTCCGAGGAATAAAGTTTTTGCTATATAAAAGCTGTCTAAGGCCGGGCTTGGTGGCTCAGCCTGTAATCCCAGCGCTTTGTGAGGCCGAGGGTGGACTGCCTGAGCCTGTGGATTCGAGACCCGCCTGGGCAACTTGGCAAGACCTCATCTCTACAATAAATCAAAAAAAAAAAAAAAATTAGCTGGACGTGGTAGTGCGGGCCTGTAGTTCCAGGTACTCGGAAGGCTGAGGCAGAAGGATTGCCGGAGCCCAGCAGGTGAGGCTGCGGTGGCCGGGAGCGGCCACTGCACTCTAGTCTGAGCGACAGAGTGAGACTCCAACTCAAATAAATAAATAAATAAATAAATAAATAAAATAAAATAAAAGCTGTTTTAGAAAAACAATGGGCTTTTTGGACTTGGGCCTAAAGATGCTTCACAAAATCACCAGTCATGCTCAAAACAGGAACAACTGAATTTGAGGGCCCACTTAGTATTAAGTTGTAACACAACATTGCCCTGCTATTGCCAAGCTTGCAATGATTCTTTCCATTCCCTTGATGTCTTTACTATTTTCTTGTTTCAAATAATCTACGTTTTCCAGAAGAAAAGAATAAAAAGAACCACAATTTCAAGAATGTAAGTTACCTAAGTACACACTTAAATCTATTCTTTGATACAATTAAATGAAGGAAGAATTAACTAAATTAGCCTTAATGCATTGCTCTTAACCAATTTTGCATGCTACAATAATAGAATGCTATTAAGCATAATTTAATAATTACCTTTCTTTAGGTCAATCTTAATCTTCTTTGCATTTTTCTTGCTGCCAAATCCCATGAGAGGAGAGAGTGAGGGTGAGGGTGGCTTTCTTTCCAGTCTCAGTGCCCGGGGGCTCTTGCTGTGCTGCAGGAAAGTCAACGCATCTGCTTCAGGACTGTTTGCCCCTGTAAAATTTGCTGTCTTTAGTCCCGATTTCCCAAGAATGGGGGGCGGCGCCTTTGTTTTTAGACCTCCATCACTGTTACCAAAAATGCTTAGCGGTCCGATAACAGACTTTTCGTACTGCTCACGATTCTGAGGTGGGAGCACGTGGAGGAGCACAGCTGGGGACCTCATGGCCTGGCGGAAGACATCCTGAGCCCTGGAAAGAGAGGAGGCATGTGGAGCATGACACCGTACTTCAGCACCATCTACTAAGGTGCCAGCATGGTGGCAACCATCAGCATACCCGCCACTATGACTTCACCACCCACACACTGGTGGCCTCTCATTACCTGTCCACCAGGTGCCACGTGCTGGTTACAGGCGTGTTGTTACCATGCACAATTCTCTCACTGAATATCAACAAGTATACTAGGTGAGTTTAATTAGCCCTCATATCACAAATGGGGAAGCTGAGGCTCAGAGAGACCAAATCACTTGTCTAGCAACCCACAGCTTATATGCACTTCTCAATCTGAACATCTAACCAGAAGTGATTACTGAGGTAAACATAAAAAGTCAACTTTAACTTTAGAAGGAAAAAAAAAATCACATCTCTCATCAGATTACTAGTTAGATTTCTTTCAGGACGTCCTTCTGAAGCCCAGCTCTTCTCTAAAATGCGTTGTTTTTCTCAAGTTCAATGTTGACACAAACGTCTCTTCATGAAGACATTGTGGCAGGTCATTTGGCTGGGCCTAAATGTCCCAGTGGGTTCCCAGCCCAGCACACACCCTTCTTGTTACTAGAGTATCTGCATTTTTTCCTTTTCTGTCCCAGCACTTTGTGTTCTTCCCCAAATTTCCTACTATGTCCCCCACCTCCGCCATCTCCTTCATGCCTCCATATGCCCCATGCCTAGATAAAAATACCACCTTCTCCAACCTTCATTGTCAGTGAGGTGTAAGTGAAGGGGCTGGGGAGACTCTGGGGAGGTTGGCTAGGCAGGGGGGCAGAGATTTCTGTTGTCCTGTTTTTCTTCCCCACTTCTTAAGACTCAAGTGATGGAGGGACTTCAGCAGCGCCCTGTGATCATAACTCAACTGGATGACAGTATTCACATGGCAGGGATACAGAACAGAAAGTCAGAGGACGCCAGACCTACAATGGCCGACAAGCTGCCACCCTGCCCATGCACTGCCCGCTTCCATGCTGACTTGTCTTTAGAAAAAATAAAGTCAGTCTTTTAAAAACTGTCTTTATTTCAGGTCTCTGTTACTTGCAGCCATGCCAAATAATAGCTCATCATAATCCTAACTGCTATCTGCTCTCACCCCCACTTCCTGAAGGGCTTAATTCCCGACATTATTTGGGAGATTCCACACAGGCTGCCAGCTCCTTGGTCAGTTCCCCTGTGTCATTTCTGCTTGACTAGGAATCCGTTTCTACTCCATACTAACTCTATACTAAATATTTACGAGCTTCAGTTTCTTGTCCTTGTCAGAAGCACAGTGGTATATAAAAACAATTTCATTACTACTACTAATTATAATTGCATCTATCATTATTTCAACAAAATAGACTCTTTTAAGGGGTTATTTCTTCCCACATTGAAGCTGCCAGTACCCACTTTTCCTCTACCCATAACCACTTGCCCCCTTTCACACCTATGTGTGTACACAATATTGACAACTAATGACCAGAGATAACATATATTATGAGCTGCTTGGAGCAGAAACAGGAGAAGGTGGTGATGATTACCAAAGAGTATTAGGACTTATTCCCTCATCTGACAATCCCACTGCAATGGCAACATACATTTTAAAAATATGCTTCAGACTACTGTATACTTGAATTCTTGGGTATGGGAAGCTATTCCCATAATATTTTCACATGCAGAGAAATGATTTCTTAAGGGAGAGTATTTTAATTTTATTTTTTTCTATTTGTTTCCATTATTCAGCGATTCCTCACAGACATTTCTCACAGATTTTTTTCATTTAAGGAAGATTGCTGACATTGAGTAAGTTAATTAATAAGCTGAACTAACAGTCTGTGAAAAGAGCCATTAACTAGCAGCCCAACTGACCCATAACCCAAGAAAAACAATCCCATTCACCAATGCCCAGGCAAGACAAGCAGGCAGGGAGGCTGGTTGTATTCTGTGTGCTAACATTCTCAAGCTGGCCAAGGACATGTGCAGGCCACCTTTAAGTATACTAAAACATCAGATGCATTTGAAAATGGATGTCCTGGGGTCATTCCAAGGCAACTGACCAGAAATTCTACCTACAGTTTTGGTCATAATGAGTTCAGTAATGATTATAACCATTCTAGGAATCAATAAAGTAAATAAAACAATGAAAAAAATGCTTACTGAGCAAAGGTTTTGTCGACGAGATCCACATTGTTGATTTTTACAATACATTCATTTTCCTGAAATAGGCCCTCCTGCTTGGACCTGCTGTTCTCTTCAATGCCTCGGATGAAGAGTCCCAGAATCCTAAATACAAAATTTAGGTTGAAAGAGAGTTACTGAATAATAATATGCTAATTATTTCTTCACTTACAACTATTCAGAAATAAGTATTGATTTCTACTTACAAAAGAATTCTCATGCTTCAAATTCAGGCAACTGTTTGCTATTTAAATCCTTAGTCCAAAAAAAAAAAAAAAAAAAAACTCACTACAGGAGAAGAAACCCTCCAAGACAAATATGCACAAATACCCACCCAGAGAACAGGGATCTGCGACTCTGTTCCTCATGCGTGCAGTGACTTAGAAAAGGCTAGTATTGTTGAGTAGTGTGGGCACAAAGCCGTATGTCAGAGGACAGTACATTTGACCATCATCATGAGGAGGTTTCAATGCCGATGTGGCAACTCGATGTTTAGCAATGCGAGAGGACTAGGCATTCATAGTTATTTTTTACAGTCCTACTACCTATTCCAACAATTTGCATTTTAAGAAGTAAAAAAACACTTAAGCTCTGATCATATTACTCAGTTTAGAAGGAAGTTCCATCCCATTTCTTAGAGCCTCTGAATCAAGTAGGCATTGGGCATTTTCTCTGTGCTCAGGATGGAGAAGTGGGAGATGAGGTCATAGGACCAGAACCAGGGAAGTTGGGTATTATAGGTTTGGGATATAGTTGAGGTTCAAAAACTGGGACATCACCAAGCCTGGAGGCTTCACAGATTTGAGAGCCAGCACTGGGTGGAAGACCTGGCCACACAGGGGGTTTCAAACTCCAGCCAGTGGACTGGATCTGCAGGTTGCTGGAGGGGAGCAGCCACTGCCCACTAGCTCCAAGCAGGGCACGAGGGGGCAGGGCTTTGGGAAGAGCTTTCTGCAGTTTCCACCAAGACAGTGCTGGATTCAGAGGGGATGTCGAGAGGTGCCTGCATCTTGTGGCTGTGGTTTAGAGGCAGAAGGGTTGGAAAAGAAGGAAAGAAGAAAGAAAACTACAGCCACAGGAATTAAGTTATATATATACATGCATATGCATGTATGTATATGTATGCATACCACTCTGCTACGCATATAAACCAAAACCTAAAAGAAGTAAAACTTACATCTTACATCTGTTACAGCTACTCTCACGTGAGGGATACCCCCTCTCTGTGTGACATCTTAGCCGTGTGGGTCCTAGCCATGTTCCAGCATGAGAAAGATAGACATGTACTCCCTAGGTGTGACCTCCACTTTCCCAATCCCCTTGTCTTTCTAACTTTGTCCCTCTCTTTTATGTCTAAGCCTTGTATGCTGTGACATAGAACCTTTGCGTTAAATTCCAAATGTCAGTAAAAGATAAGCCCATTTTAGGTGTGAGTCACAGGGCCAGCTGTGGAAAAGCAGTCATTTAGGCCAGCCACAATGGCTCACACGTGTGATCCCAGCTCTTTGGGAGGCTAAGGTGAGAGGATTGCCTGAGACCAGGAGTTCGAGACTAGCCTGGGTAACATAGTGAAATCTCGTCTCTACAAAAAGACAAAAAATTAGCAGGATGTGGCCTATGCCTGCAGTCCCAGCTACTCGAGATGCTGAGGCAGGAGGATTGCATGAGCCCAGGAGTTGGAGGCTGTGTTGAGCCATGATCATGGCACTGCACTCCAGCTTTGGTGACAGAGTTATATTATGACTCAAAAAGGAAGCGGGGGTGCTAAATAGATTGAGAGTCTCAGGGAACATGGGCCTCCTGTGTGGAGGTCCGCAGGGTTGAGCCTCTGCCTCCAGGGCCTCGGTTCGTGGACTGAGCTCACATCACCTCCAGATCTCCACAGACCTGGTACATGCAGGGATGTTTAGGTCTTTATTTCAAAAACATTAAATGCACACAGGAGAGGGAACAGCAGACAGTCGTGCCATGTGCCACAGGAAGGCTCAAGGTCACAGGCATGAGGTCTTGTGTTTCTTCTCCCACTTCCTGCAGGTTAGAAAGTTCATCCAACCTACTCTGAGTGACCTTACTCACGTAACAAAATATTAAAAGGTGAACTATTTGACACGTAAAAAAATATATGAAAATTGAGTCTTTTCTGAAGTGAAACAGCATTATTCTGAGTGCGCACATCTTGGCTCAGTTACGGTGGGTTCACAATGGCACGATTGGTTAGGAAGCTCACATGTGGTTATAAACTAGTTTATGTAAGTGATTTTTTTTTTTAACAGGCATTCAAGTCTTCCTTTAATTTAATTCAGTACATCATCAGTCATGTAATGTTACTCCCTAGGATTTAATTTCATATTTTGGGAGATGAGTTAATTCTTTCAGGCCACTGGGTTGCAATTTAGCTGGCATATTACAGCTGGGGTATGCTATGTGAACCTCGCTGATCTAAATAGTCTAACTTTCCATGAAAAATTTATTGACAGAATAAGCCCAACTGTAAAACCCATGTGTCAGAGGTAATTTTGGTAAAATGTAAAGCTGCCTGATTTTATTAGTTTGGTCCCTGGCAACAAACCACTCCTGCTCTCTCTATTCCATGGAAGAGAGATCTGCCTTCCAGTTTGATTTCATCCAGACCACTCTGAGGAGACTCAGAAAACAATATCTCATCATCCTCTTTGCCCTGAGCCGGTTGCCTCGTTTGGGATCAAGACACACAGAATTTAAGGACGAATGCTGCTGAGGAGTGGTAGGCCGAGGCATTATGAGCAGTGATAAAGGGTGCTGGCCACGCAGCGTCAGAGAATACTTCCTGCTCTCCTGACAATCTTTTTTTTTTTTTTTTGAGTTGGAGTCTCACTCTGTCGCCCAGACTGGAGTGCAGTGGCCGCTCCCGGCCACCACAGCCTCGCCTGTTGGGCTCCGGAAATCCTTCCGCCTCAGCCTTCTGAGTAGCTGGAATTACAGGCATGCGCTACCACGCCCGGCTGATTTTTTGATTTATTGTAGAGATGAGGTCTCGCTACCCAGGCGGGTCTCAAACCCGCGGGCTCAGGCAATCCACTCACCTCAGCCTCCCAAAGGCGCGGGATTACAGGCTGAGCCACCGAGACCGGCTTCTCCTGACAATCTTTTAGGCACCAATACCTTCTCCTCGACTCCTTCCTTTCCTCCCCATGCTTTCCTGTGGCCTCAGCGAACTCTGTCCTCAGTCTGTGTCGGTCTCCACCCATCCCTCCTTCCTCCTATGTTCTACTGCCTTTACTATGAAACTGAGGGATATCACGCTCGCTTTTTTGAAAAAAAAAAACAAAAAACAAAACTAGATCTCATGTTTTCCATTCAAAAAAATACATCGATTTTATAAACATGTAATAAAATACAGTTGCTTTTTACTTGTAAGAACTTAGGTTTTGTATGTCTGTTTCATTGTGTTTTTACTGGGAAAGTCAATGGCCCTCATCACAAGAACAGTCAGCACCCCGTGCTATGGTATCTGATGAATTTGTTCAGCACAGCAACCACGATATTCTACCTGGGCTGTTCTAACTTAGGTTTCTTATTCAACAACAGGTGTGGCAACATTTTTCTAAAAGAAAAAAAAATACATTGGAGGCAAAACCAATTACAGTAATCTTAGTAAAGAATTAAATGTAAATTCTAATTTAAAATAATGACACAAACCAATAAATGGAAGGAAATTAAGAGCAAAGTAGACCACTCTGACCTTCGCTGAGCCCCCACACTCACACGGTGAAACCATATGGCATTGTGGAGTGAGACACTTGTCTGATATGCTCTATACACAGAGGCATCTAGACACATGGGTTGAGTTAAGTGTGCTGTTTCAGCCTGTACTCATTACCCCTTAACTTTTATTGGCTCATGTCTCCACTTCCATATTATTTTTAATGTTTTTTAATTAAATTTCCTTTCTATAATACTAGTGGATAGCCAAAAAGTAATAGAACTATTTCATCAAGTTACTGAACAGTTGACCATAAACTTCTAATAAAACTTCATTTCTGAATCAGGCTTTTTTTGTTTTAGCCAAAATAATCATCATACTGATGATTTACACGGTTATGCATTGTGTGTTTTACAAGGAGCTTTCACATTTTTAATGTCACTTAATCTCCATAACCTTGATGCAAAGTAGGTATTCACAAGAGGAAAGTTTAGGGGACTTGCTAGAGGTTATAAAAAAGAATTCTGGGATTCAAATCAATTTGTTCTGAATCCAAGTCCAATATTCTTTCTATCATACTACGAGGCTTATGCTAGGTAGGAATCAGAATCAGAAAAGAGAAGGGAGAAAAATCAACAAAGTGTAGTGTTTTTCTTTCATTTGAAGTGAGAGAAGGTGATTTCTGACCTATGGGGTCTGCTTGGTTTTTGAACCATTGAAAATAAAGTATGATGACTGTCACATTGTATATTTCCTCATTTTTGGAGATTGAGAAGATCTTGTGTTGTATTCCAGCTTCATTAAACTAAAGAGCCTGGCAATTTAACAGCTGTTATTTCACAAAGCTCTATCGGAACCTTTAAAGTCATTAGAATTTATCCTGACAACTGAGTAAATATTCACCCTGTCTATCAAAAACAACCTCAGCTTGTCCTGTGCCATAACCCATAACATTTATAAACATACTTATTAACACGCACAGGAAATGAGACAGTAGGAGCCACTAGCTTTTTGGTTCATTTCTTTTTGGCGAACATTTATTCCAAAAGAGCTTGGCATCAGATGTTATTTGAAAAAAAAAGAAAAGAAAAGGTGATGACTTCGCAATTACAGGTAGCAGATGGCTACCTGCTGAGTATGATGCCAACCAAAATACCATGACTAAATATGTTCTTCCTGCTATAGGGCAGACTGAACTGAATAAATATTCAGAACCAGTAAATTAATACTATATAACCTTTGGGAAAATGTTAGTTCGAGAAAGAGCAATGGAAGGAGAAAAAGTCATGAGATCTGGATTTTGTGTGACCTTGGGAAAATCAAAAGACTCTTCTGGTCTTTGAGATCCTCAACTACCATAAAGCATTCTGCCTTTTCAATGATGCATTTAAGAAAATAAATTTAGTAAATTAATTAAAGGCATGTCATGTGAGTAAAAAAACAGACTTTCTTTTAAGTTTGACAACACTTGTCAATATCAAGGAAGTGCTAAATGTGATCATCGAATTGAAAAGTGACATAACATTTAAACTAGTACTAAAGGTTGTTATAATAGTGTTGACATTAACACCTTAATTTCCATCAAGGAAACAAGTTTTAAATTCAGTTAGATAAATGTGAATGTCAAAAAATGCTGACACAATCTACCATTTTTACCATTGTGGATTTAGCAATATGATGTCTTTAAAACTTCCAGAAGGACATGGTAAATTATTTTAATTGTCCAAATTTTATTCTAGAAAAAAAAAAATCACGATGACATTTTGCTCCTATAATTAAAAACCTCATACACATGCAGTTTGTGATATAGCTACTTAAAATGTTAGAATATTTGTCATTCTAAATTCTATATACTTGAGGGATATCAGGATATATACATTTGGAATTATTATGTACATTTATTGATGTGTATTCTGGAATATTAAAAAATTCAGTTGAAAGATTTGTCTAAAAGTATGTTCAAACCTTTGCCAAGAGTTCTGTTTACTATGTGTTACTGACAAGGATACTTTAAGAAAGTATTTCATAATTAATTGTAAATGGAGAAACTGTGATTAATTTTTTCTTTTTCATTACATCCTAGAGTAAATGATTTTATTTTGTTTCCAACACATAAGTGGCCAACAAAAGTATATCTTGAAGTATTCATCTGAATAATAGAATTTACACTTAATGCTCTTCTGAGAAATATTTAGGAAAAGAATCTTGAATCAGGGTTTTCATTAGCTTGGGCTTTAGAAATGAGGAAAACATCTTACCTTCCACTCAGAGATGAAAAGAAGGGCACTACATGTATTCCTAATGGGCCTCCTTCCCCAGAAATCTCCACTGTTCTTGTCATATCACTGGGGCAGAAAAAAACAAGGGCCCAGATGAGTGTCTGCTGAAAACCAGATGAAGTACATTAAACACACACACAGCCCTCAGGATTTTTCAACTAATGGAACTTCTACAACAGAGAGGAAGTCAAAGGGGATACATGATTTGCTGGTATGTTTACAAGATCCACAAAATTAAATGTTTAGAAGACTATCTGATTTCTTATTTTTACTCCTAGAAGAGGAACAAATGGAAATGACTATCTACAAAAATAACTTCCTATTTAACTTAATCTGCATAAATCAACATATTTAAAAAGAAGTACACAAAAATTAAATTTCTCCCCATTGAAACATGCTTGAAAATTACTGTACAGATCATAAAAAGCACAGAAGTAAGCACATTGACGCTTAAATATAAAATAGCCTTCTTTCCTGGATTAGAAGAAAAATGAAATAAAACATTAGGAAAAAAGCACAGAATTACATTTTATACTGATTGTGAAGCCACAGTTGGTAACACATACAGGCATGTTCAATGCAATATAAATCATAACTTAAACTAGCTTTTCAATAAGGCTTCAACTATATTCAATGGAACAATTCCAAATTTTTCACCTCCCATCTTTTTTAAAGGCAGAAAAAGAAGTTGCAAAGCTTGAAGAAAATGTATTATAGAAAGAAATGGAAAGCCTGACCTGCCTAACCTACCACCAGATTAAGGAAAGAATGAGCTAGAAAGATTAATGAGTAATGTGTATGACTGAAATATAGAAGGCACCTAGAGCGTTTGGGTAATAAAGAGTGGAACTAACAAGTTTTCATAAAGATGAAAAATAATAACCGTGAACAATTATTGGCTCCTTTAATCCCAGAGAGAGAAAAATAATTGCCAGAAGAAAATGATAAAGTTGAAGCAAACATCCCTGTTATGGAAATTGTAAGCAGGTTTCTATTGTTTCCTATTTACATGAAAATGACCTGAAACTAGATGTCAAATTAACAGCTACAGCTGCTACAAATGCTTTTCTGCTCCATGTTGAAAATTGTAAAATTTTGGCATCTTGCTGGAAAGTTGAGAACAGCATTAAGAAAACAAAATGCATGATGAATTCACTCTGCATGAAGTGTTCTCTAAATTATCAGCAATCTAAAATAAATACATCAAATATATTCTCATCAGTGGGTTAGGTTTATTTTTAATGTGTTTTCTTTACAAACCTATTATCATTAAGAACTGCAAAAAAGGAGCTTGCTAGTTTCCAACATTTGTGGAATATGATGGAATTTTAAATCTGATAATAAATTTCAAATGCATTTTGCCCAGATATTGCTGATATATGTAAAGCTTGTTTAGTCAAGCAGGTTATATCAGAAGCCTGAAATAAAAGCTAAAATCAAGACAAATCTTAGAGTGATATTATAGTATAAAATGATTTTTCTCTATATGTGTGAGGATATGGACATTTATATGAATATATGTAAAAATATGTATATATGCTATCATATATAGGTATGTGTTGTAAGTCCTGAATGCAAAATGCATGGTGGGCAGAGAAAGCTGTATGTCTTTTAATGGACCAAGAAGAAATAATTTTTATGTATAACAGATTTGTAGTGCATTTTTAGGATTTGAGGAAAACTAAACCCAATACATTTGCATTCTAGGTTTATAATACTGTTTTTAAAACTTTAAAAAAACAGATTTGAATCTTGTTTAACCACAGAAACATTATCTTTACCTTTATAATGTATTTTTATAGTTTTGCACTGAAAGTATATCACAAATCTTTCCTAACAAATGTATCAAGTATCACATGCTGATAGCACCCACAGATAATATATATATAGGCTTTTGAAATATTAAGTGTTTAGTCTAGTATAGGCTTCATGATTTCAGCTTAAGAATTTTTAAGATCACTTTTATGGATTCTCATTTTTTTCTGTTTTATAAACCTTCTTTATCCCTACTCTAAACTCTTCCTATAAAACATTATAGATTATATATGTCATACTGACACCTATTCTTTAGTAATCATCAATTCTATATTTTATTTTCACTTAATAAAGCAAATCTTATCATTTGTTAAACTAATGAATCTTGTTTAAAATACTAAAAAATGTTAAGGGAATGCAGTTTTAAAAGTTTATTTCTACTTTTTAAGATTCCTCTTTTCAATATTTCAGACTAAATTTTTATTCTAGCATTTCACACAATAGTCACAATTTCTTGGTTGAAGGATATTTGATAACTGTTAGAATAGTATCACAAAAATATTACTATCTCAGAAAAAAAGCATAAAATACTTTCAATTTTACTGACTGTAAAATACAAGCACTTACAGAAAACAGGATCTATTTAATGCAAACAAGCATTATCATTTTTATATAGACCATGTCTTCTCATGTTCTCTATAAAATGTTATTCATTATTTGTTTCAAGACAGAAAGAGGAGCATCTGAAAAAGGATGCTTCATAGACCAGTTTACATATACTTATTTTAAAAGAAAAAAAAAAAAATCCCTCAGCATTATAAATACTACATGGAGCTCTGTAAGATCTACATGGAGCTCTGTAAGATCTCTGCAGGCATACCCTTCATGGCATAGCAACATAGATTTGAATACATATCTCATAAGCGAGATTTTACAAAGATGTGAAAACGGGTTATTATTGCTATTTGTGTAGACAAACTCCAGAGTGCAGTTCAGGGACCAGTGAGCGGACATGAGCACATTTACTTATGTTTTGGAGGACAGTGCAGTAGCCAGATTAGCTGGAAGGTGGATTGAAAATAGAAAATGTAGAAATGGCATGGAAAGGACATTCTAGCAATAGAAAGGACAACAGACTGACAGCTACTTATGAAAAACAGACAAGCGAGGAACTGTGTGGGACAAGGGAAAAATATTTCAGTTAAACTAAGAAGAAAAGTGAAAAGATGTAGCTAAGATCAAAAGTCATCTTTTTACAACTTTCTAAAACATACTGAAACAAGCAGATAGATACAGAGCACCAGGTCAACTAATATTAAGCAAGTTAAATTCTCTAAGTTTCAACTGACAAAACTGATTCAAACAATCATGGGAATAGCTGCTACTGATCTATGAGTTTTGAACAAAACTATGGGTGTAGCTACAGAATCAGTGGTTAAAAACAAGACTGTTATTACAAAGGGTGACTCAGCTAGAGCTACATGTTAAATGCTTCATTTGGTTTTCATCCAGAAGAAAGGCTTCAAGCTTGGGGGAGAAAATACAGCAGAAGCTGCATGTGTTTGTAGGTCACATTTCTCCAAAGAAGGCAAATTACAGTATTTTTAACATAAGGATTATTCAACACTCATTGAGGTATGGGAAAGACAGGACAGAGGACAGGGAGGGAGAGATATTTTAAATCAGAAGGAAATAATAACTCACAGACGTAATTAGAGAGAAAAGTGTATCCCAGGGGTGACTTTGAGTCAGATATCTGAGGTAAATCATTTAAACTAAGACCCAAGGCCTCAGTCTCCTCATTTGTACAAAGAGGACAATAAGGATTAGGGATTTCCCTAATACAGTTGTTAGCTTTAATGAGAAAAATAAAGATTATAACACATATACTTTATACATCCCATATCTGGCATATATAAAGAGTTCAATAACCATCAGTTACTAGTATGATTATTAGATCTTTCTAAGGAAACAAATAATCTTATGGACTAAAAGTGAAAAATCTGTCTCAGGTTTTCCCATTTTTTTCTACTAATTTCCTCAGCAGGACTTAAAAAAAAAAATTCTTAAATGCTGCAGGATTGAGGAACACATTTTCTTCATGATTGGATTGCTGACCTGTGGAGAGAAGACAAAAAAATGTAGCAACAAACAGATAGAAGGTGGTCACTGATGTTCTTCAAGGATGAATTCACAGGCCTGGGTATGAGAGGCAGACTACAGAGGAGACCCTCCAGGAGGAGTTTGCTGAGGACCCCAAACTCTAGCTGTCAGTGAGCTGCCTTGTGGACATGAATGTACTAAGAAAAAATCTAAAGAAGAATTTGTTGTTAGTGAGATTAATTTACATCACTTGGGTGAAACAAATATTAATTGAGTCATTTCAATGGGAAAGTTCTTTAAGGAAAAGGGGGGGGGCGAAAAACAAAAACACAGAGACCAATACTCAGTACACTAGAGGAAGGATTGAGTCAGGTAGTAAAAAATAACACAAAGCAACAGAAGAATAGAAGTAGTAAGAGGAGAATATTTTCAGTTAACGCAAGCTGTTATTTGGGAGGCAGTGTGCTCATGGTCTTCTGGGCATTAATACTATGTACTCATATCAAATCTATAAAGTAGCAGTGATGCCACTTGCATCTTAGAAGAAATTTATGCTTAGAGAGCTTAATAGGTGGTCTGAAATAATACTATTTATAAGAGGCAGAGTCAAGACTCAAAGTGGGGTGTGTTGCACTCCAGAGCTGAGTGCTTTATCACTTTTAACTTTACAAGTTCAAAGCAGAAGCACTTTCTGATGTGGTTCAGAGGAAGAGGGTATAGGATCAGGGAGGGAAGCTGGGTTCGGGTACCTCTTCCTGAAGAACAAATGGATTTTTCATCAGAAAAGGTGGGTGAGGGGAAGAAGACAGTGTGCACAGAAGAGCAAGATATTGGCATGTGGTGTGGACAAAAGATGAGTGCAATATTAGCAAGAGACGGAGGGAAGAAGAGAGGAAATAGAAGGAGAGAATCGGGGGGGGGGGAAGGGAGGAAGGGAGAAAACGATGCTGTTTGTAGGACATAGATCAATCATTAGCTTGAGATCAAATCTCAGAGTGGTGTACCAAATTCCAGGCTGGAAAATTTACACTTAATTTGTAAGAAATGAAGTCGCAAAATTTTTGAAACTAGGGGACAGTGTGACAAATATTATAGTTTAGAAATACTTTTGCAGCAATATATGGGATTAGCTAGAAAAGAAAAATACAAGGGAGAGATCTGCACTTGAGGTAGGAATTAGCAAGGTATTACAATAAACTAGCTGGGATTAACAAAGTCATAGAGGATTGAGCAATGATGATGGGAATAAAGCATGACAGCATGGAGAAATGTCTAATATTTTTAAAAAATGGACTCTGTAATGGTTTGCCCAATAACAGACATCACAGGCAAAGAAGACAGGACGAAACATGGTGGCAGCTTTAAGCCGGGAACAAAAGGCAAATCTGAAGGAGGCTTTCTGGGGAAGTAGGAGTGGAGAGAGAAGGCGGGTCAGGGGTGAGTCTGGAATGAGGGACATGGGGAAGGTCTTCTGCACATATTGTTTGCTATTTGAAGAGAAGCTCAAAGTGTAGTTCTCTCAAAAAACCGCCCAAGAGAAACCTTGTGCTTCCCTGTCTTTTTGAAGTCAAAGGCAGTTGAGTGGCAGTTCATAAGAGATGCCTCTGGAAGGCAGTTCATAAGAGATGCCTCTGGAAGACTATTTGGATAAAGCCCTCAGCATGTTGTTTCTCCTTAAATGAAGATGTCTGTGTTACTAATAACAGTGAATAGTTATGCTTCTGATTTGTGGAGCAATGTGCCCCACCCATTCAGTCATTCACTCAACAAATATGCCCCTATCATATTCCAAGACCTGTATCAGATGTCAAGAATCCTGTGGAGGACGCACAGTCTTGTTTTGGAGGATGATAAATAGTTACAATAAACTGTAACACGTGGAATAATGACTATGATTATTGCAATAGCAATTAACTACCCAGTCTTTCATTTAGCCCTGTGCTAAGTCACTTGCCTGCAATATATCTCATTTAGTCTTCAAAATAACATATTGACCGTGACACTCATTTTCTTACGAAGAAACCATTTTAAAGAGGTTATATAATTAATCCAAGACTGCATAGGCAGTGAGTAGCAGAGCCAGTGTTCTAAGTCAGGACTTATTCAGATTCAAAGGGTTGGAACAAAGGAATGGTTTGATGAATGCTGTGGTTTGAGAACTTTTATACAACAGTGATATGTGAGACCAATTAGAACAGAGAGTGGTATTTGACAGAGGAGTCAGGTTATTGCAATAGTGTAGCTTCAAGGTAACAAAGGTTTGAGCAATAATTATGGGAAAGAAATAGGTTCAACACATTTTGAGACAGACTCTGCGAATCAGCATGCTCAAAGTCCCACGGGGTGGATGCCAGAGTCTCCCTGCCCACAAGATCCTGACCATGTACCCAGCTGAGAGTGGCTTCCTAACTCCTCCTCAAGTACTTTTTCTTAATCCCACACCAGCTAGAATCAATGTCCTCACATAGCACCGTAACCTCCAAGCTCTCCTCCATTAACAGTAGCTTCATGCTGCTAAGATTGTTCCCATCCTCCTCTACTCTGGAGTCTGCAGGTGCTAGGAGTGTGCCCTCAGTCTACTTTCTGAAATGACATCAGACTGATTACAGCTGTGCTTCTCTTATCCTGGGGCTCACTACATGAAGTTTCCTAGCCTTGGTCAGGTAGCATAAAATTAAACACCGAGGAGTCAGAGAAGATGCAAACCACAGAAAATATTTTTGTGTTTTGTTTTGGTTTTGAGTTGGGATCTCACGCTCTTGTCCAGGCTGAAATGTAGTGTCATGGTCATGACTCACTGTTGTCTCAAGCTCCTGGGCTCAGGCAATCCTTCCACCTCAGCCTCCTGAGTAGCTGGGGCTCCAGGTGCATGCCACCTGCCTGGCTAATTTTTTTACTTTTGTAGAGACAAGGTCTCATTATGTTGTCTAGGCTGAACTTGACCTCCTGGGCTCAAGCATTCCTCCTGCCTCGGCCTCCCAAAGTGCTGGGATTACAGGTGTGAGCCACTGTGCCTGATCAACAGGAAATGTCTGAATCAGTGACTTTGTAGACAAGAGTGGAAGGTGTAGATTGAATCTATAGCTGTTACTTAATTGCTCTAAATTGCAGTTCTTTAGCCTATTAAAGGTGAAAAAACTCATTCAAAAAGGCATAACAAATTGTAAAGGCATAGTAAAATTATACAGATGTGCATGTACATATTTTAAATAATGTGTTTTAAAAAATTCCTATACTCCTATTTCTCTCAATTCCCTATACCTGGAGGAAAATTAGCTAATTTGTTTATGCAGTCATAAAGCAAACAATTGTTCACTCTCTCAGGTTATCCACAGGGCATTTGGCCAAGCTGTTAACAAACTTAAAAAAAAAAAACTGACATTGAAAAAATTAAATTAGAACCAAATAGAATAAGCATATTACATTCTATTCCCTTCTCCAAAAATAATCTTCTCAAGCTTCTGAAAAGACAATGCTCTGAAAGTTTTCTGTATCCACTTTTTTTTTTTTTTTTTTAAGAGAGTGGGATCTTACTATGTTGTCCAGGCTGGATACAAGCTCCTGGACTCAAGTGATCCTCCCGCCTCAGCCTCCCAAGTAGCTGGGAGTAAAGGCATGAGCCACCAAGCCTGGTTTGCACTAAATTTTTAATATTAAGCAGCTCATTTATCAAGGAAACAATTTTACTAAAGAGTAACTCTGGCCACATGGCTGTAAATAAGTCTGAGGAGAAGCTGTACAGTAAAAGCAATGTGATAAGGGATGATCAGCTAACTTCATGTAAATTGGTTGGCACCTATTTATAACTTAACTAAAGAAAGAACAGATGAATGTCAACCTCAGAAGCTTCTCCTGATGCTGATGCCAACATCTATGAAATATGAAAATATTTTATTTATGCCAAATTGGAAGCCACTTAAACACAATGACAGCATCATTGTTTAAACACAATGATAATGATGATGATAACGATAGCAGGTAGCACAGGAGCAGACACTCACAGGATGTACTCTGGCCCAAATACTGGTTGAAGCATTTAATGTACATTAACTTATTTAGTCCTCACACTAACCCTCTGAAGAAGGTTTTATTAGTATTTCTGTTTTACAGACCACAAACTAAGGCAAAGAGAGGTGAGCAGTTTGTAGAAGGTTAGAGAAAAGCAGAAAATGGCAGACCTAGGATTTGATCCCAGGCAGTGCTGAGAGCTGAGCTGGAAATCAGTACAAAGAAGGCACTGGTGAACACGGGAGCACCTGACTTCAAAGGAACCACTTTCATTAAAAACAAGAAAAAATCCTGGCTGATGGACAGGATTCATTTTAGTCACATCAAGTAAAATATTGCAAGGTTGTTAAAACACAACACAAAGCAGTACTCAGCTGAAGTCAAAGTCAAACGCTCAGCCACAATGACCTCTGAAGTGTTGGCTTTAAACTGCTGTTCAAAGGGAAGAAAAAGTAATTAAGAGCTCCTGCTTGCAGAAGATCACTGGCAGAACCAAGGATCATTTGTATATATGTCTGTCAGTAAGTTCTCATATTTTATGAAGAAAACTGGAGAAAAGAACAATTAAGCAATTAACGTTAGAATATGGACACATTTCACTCCACAATTCTACTTATCATGTTCTTTCTTGTAAAATAAGAACAGTTATAAGCTATTAAAAATATATAAAATAGAAACAAATAAAATGTTCTTGTTTGCATAATGGAAATACCTCAGCACATCCTTAGTTTTTGGCGACGTTGGTAGTTCTGTCTGTCTACCATTCATACCTTCTCCGTTCTCCAAGTTCTGTGTGGAATCCTGTAGTGAAAGAAACTCGTAAGCATGAGGATGCTGGGCATATTGAACTGAAAATTTGAATGAAACGTCTCAACACAGGAGGCTAAATGGTTTTACTCTGGATATATACAGAGTGCTCCAATTCCTATGAGGATGGAAACAGGTGTTAATCTTTTCAGGGTTTTCCATGTTCTTTTCTCTCCCGCTTGATTTCTTAAATACTCAAATGGGCCATTCACACAAGCAATATGTTAAGAGCATTCTGCTACTCAACACAGACTTTTGGGACTGAGTGTTTAAACAAGCAAGGAAAAGGAATACTAAAGGGGGGCTCTGGTGACAGATGGTGATATTTGAGCTTTAATGTACTGTTCTTGCTTATACCCCCCACAATACTGAAACATAAAGCAAACAAAATCCATTAAAAATGTTGCCTGTCAACTGAGGACCAACGGGAGGCCCAAACTTTTCCTGTACAATGTCCACTTATATACCTAACCCCAAATTGTATCCCGCATCTTAAAAAAAAAATGTTGCCTGGCAAAGTCACTTCCAACAAAAGTGCAGCACAAACAGTGTAGGAAGAAGAAATCCAGAGTTTTTATTTTGTCATGAAACTCAATGTTGAGGAAGGCCCTCCCAGAGAGAAACTAAAATTGACCTTTTAATTTCTAAGATGGTAAAAATGCATCCACCACAGAGAGGTAAGAGGGTCAGAGGGGTCCTGCACTCTAAGACACTGGCAAAGTTGAGCTGGATGCTACCCAGAGAAGTAGAGGCGAGGAGGGATCTAGAAAGCAAGCCTGCTGTCGACTCTTCAGAAGATCTGAGTTATCTGTTAGGCCTCAGAGCCTCAGAGCTGTTCTTTACCAGGTAATTCTGTGGCTACCCCACTCTTCAGAAGCAAAGTCACAAGAAAATATTGTGAGTTTTGGACTCTAGTTTCATTGAAGCAACAAACCACATGGAGGAAGATCCACTATCAAAAGCCACACCTATACACAGAGCATTCATGGATCTGAATGCATTATTTCAACAAAGAAAGTAAAACAGTCTGTGAGCATAAGAGATTAGGCATAGGAAATTAAGTTAATATCATGAAGAAATTAAGACAGAGAGCTGTAACTGACGCACTCTGTTGTTAGTGAATTGAGTAAAACAATGTCTCTCACTTTTAGACTGAATGATATCATTTCATGTAGGGTTTGTGGTTTTGTGAAAGACTTGGTCTACACTAGATTTTCTTGTAAATTTATTTTTCTCTTCTACATGGATAAAGAAAGAGAAGCAAGTCCATAAGGTTAAAGAACACTTCACAGTTTAAGGGATAAAATCTTAAAAGATGAATGTTTTTGAAGGCTTTTGGACCTTCATATTATCATGAACCACTCGACATATGCCAACAGATAAAAGGAGACAGCGTTGGGCAGGTTACAAAAATACTTAAGTAGAAACATTTAACAAAACATTTAACCTGTGATTATCATGTATGTCAGGATATGTGATGGCTTCATCTATGCTAAAATCATTGACTTTCTTATCTGTCGCCCTTACATGGGAGTGAACTTGTATCTAGTTCTCTATACATCAAGCATATAACACAGAGTTCATTGTGTTAGTTTTCTAAGGTCATATAATAAATTATCCCAAAACTTAAAGGATCGCCGGAGCCCAGCAGGTCGAGGCTGCGGTGGCCGGGAGCGGCCACTGCACTCCAGTCTGGGCGACAGAGTGAGACTCCAACTCCAAAAAAATAAAATAAATAAATAAATAAATAAATATTTATAATCTTTCATAGTTCTGTGAGTCAAAGATGTAGCAGTGGCAGAGCAGGGCAGTTCTAGCACTAGAACTCTCAGGCGGCTACAGTCAAGATGTCAGCGGGCTATATATCATTTCAAGAATTGATTGGGCTTAGAAATGTTTTTTTTTTTTCTTGAAACAGCTTTGTTGAGATATAATTCACATGAGACTCACCCTTTTGAAGGGACATGTGATTTGTCCATTCATCATTTAGCTGGTGAGCATTTGGGTTGTTTCTACTTTTGTCTATTATGAATAATGTTGCTTTGAACATTTGTGTTCAAGTTCTTGCGTGAACATGTTTTCAGTCATCTTAGGCATACACTGAGGAGTGGAATTGCTGGTCATGTGGTAACTACATGTTCAACAATTTGAGGACCTGCTACACTATTTCCAAAGTGTCTGCATAATTTAGCATTCCTATGAACAATATACAAGGGTTGCAATTTCTCCACATTCTTGCCAACACTTGTTATTTTTCTTTTTTTTATTTTAACTATAAAATGGTTTCTTATTGTCATTTTGATTTGCATTTCTGTAATGACTAGCGATGTTAAACATATTTTCATGTGACTATTGGTCATTTGCATATCTTCTTTGAAGAAATGTCTAATTATTTGTCTTTTTATTATTGACTGGTAAAAAGTTCTTGAAATAGCCTATAGTTTTAAAAAGCTATTCACCAAATATATAATTTGCAAATGTTATTTCCCATTCTGTGGGTTTTCACTTTCTTGATGTGTCCTTCAAAGCACAAAGTTTTTAATTTTAATGAAGTCCGGTTTATTTATTTTTTCTTGATATGTCCTTCAAAGCACAAAGTTTTTAATTTTAATGAAGTCCAGTTCATTTATTTTTTCTTTTTTGTTTGTGGTTTTGGTGTTGCATCTAAGAACCAAACATTGCCTATTGAAAGGTCATAAAGCTTTACACCTATATATTCTTTTAAGAGTTTTATAGTGTTAGCTCTTACATGGAGGCCTTTACATGAATAAGGTTGGAAAAATTATATTAAGTGAGAGAAGCCACATAACATTATTCTATCATTTTAAGTTAATTTCTGCATATGGTGTGAAGTAGGGGCTCAGTTTCATTCTCTGAATGTGGATACCTAGTTGTGCCAACATCATTTGTTGAAAAGACTATTCTTTCCTCATTGAATTGTCTTGACACCCTTATTAAAAAAAAATAGACCAAAAGTAAAAGGGTTTATTTCCAAACTCAATTCTATTTCACTGATCTATACTTAACCAGTACTACACAGTGAGTATTATATATTATTGTACAGTAGCATTGTTCTAAGTCTTAAAATCATGATGTGTTAATCCTCCAAATTTATTCTTCTTTTTACAGATTGTTTTGGTTATTCTGTATCTCTTACATGTCAATAGTAATTTTAAAATCAGCTTGCCAAGATCTGCAAAAAAGCCAGCTGGATTTTTGATAGGGATCATATTGAATCTAGAAATCAATTTGGAGTTTTCTCTTCTTAGGAATATAAAGTCTTTCAATTCATCAACAGCTGACAGTGGCAGTTAACTAAAATAAATATTCTTTTTAGTTTTGTAATTCTGCATGAGTACATACCCTCAGGATATCAAAGAAAAAACTAGATTATTTGCTATAAAGTTTTAACTATTGTTGTCTCTTTTCTTCCTATGCTAAGTGGAACTTTCTTGTTCATTCCTAACCAAGATAGAAAAATAGCATACTTTCTGGTTCGAGTCAACATGATACAATGTTAAAAGGAGTTTTTCTTCTAGTTCTAGTTAGAAAGCATGCAAAGTTTCTATTTATGTCAACATCATACTTAAAGCTTGAGTATATGCAAATGCCAATTACAATTTGTAAGCAATATTGGGCCACTTGTAATGTGATAACCTGCTCAAGGGTAATTCTGAACTGATGTTTGGGGAAATCATGTCAATAACTACAGACTTAAAAAAGAAGCAGGAGGTCTCCTATTTTTAAGGTAATGTCAAAAGCTCTCTGCCTTACCACAGCTGTCAGAAAGGGGTAGTAACTAAAGTTTATCATCTCAGCTAAATGTTTGTCACTTTCCAAAATAGTTTCCATATAATGCAGTCACAGAATTCGTTGGTATTCTCTAGAAATGAGGCAGAAGACAAATGCTTCGTGCATCCTACAAGGACATAAAGCCAATTTCAAAAATTGACTTCACCAACACTCAATGCTATAGTGTTGCAATGCTTCAACACATATGGAAAAAGGTAGCTTATTTCTTATCAGGGTATATAAATCACCTTTTCCAAAAATTACAAAATAATTGACAAGCAATAATTTAAGAGTACTTAAGCTTTTTCTTCACTAAATTACATGGCAAAATGAAGAGTCACAAAGCCACACATGTCTAAAAATGAAAACATTTCTCTCCTTATAACTCAAGTAACTTTGAGAAAAATCTGTAAAATTATGATTCTTAAATTCAGAAGGAAAGAAGCAAAAATAACTTTTATAATGAGGAATTAGAAGTATAAACAACTGGTACTGAACAGTGACCATATTTCTTTATCTTTAGGTTTGAGAAATACTAACCAGGTGATTTCAAACTTGCCTCTAAAAACACAATGGTTTTAGAAGCCCTATATTTAACTTAATTGATAAAATTATTTTGATTTCTATTTTTAATGCTACTTTAGAGGAACAGGATCAGCTAATTGGCAAACAAGGCATCAAGTTATTCAGCCTTGAACTGTCTCCTCTTTTGTCCCTGTTACAACCCTTTGCCCTCTCATAAAGTCCAGCAGGATCTCATGTCACACCAACTGTGCAGAACCTTTAAGAAGCTGGGCTGTTATCTGCCTTTATCAGAGCAGAGAGTATAGCATGCATGACTCTCACAACAGACAAGTTTAATTACTACAATTTTTTAAAAGTGAACATTTTTAGCAACACTTTCAGGATCACGGGAGCATTCTGACAGCCAGAGTGAGTTGGATTTAAACATCACAGCACTATTTTTAGCTTTAAAATCAACACTTACATAAATATTCCCAAACCAATTAGAGCAGCTGGAAAGTAAAGGTGTTTACATTTAGTTAGCACTAGAGTGAACAACTGCCAGTGCTCACAGGCCGGATGGAAGGGCCGGCACCAGGAGGGTCCACTGCTCTCCAGGGGTGATCGTGGCATTGGCACCAGGCTACCATTTCAGAGTTCACAGCTGGCATGAGTTACTGATCTCAGATATTAACATGCACTTATTATGAGGCATCATTATGCTATACATCTCCAAGAAGCTTCATAGTCTTGATAACATTTTTTGGAAAAAAAAATACTCATTGCTTTTCTAAATTCTCATTGCATTTCCCTGGTCGACCACAGCTACAAAACAAAATTAAAAAGAGTTTTACAGCTCGGTTTTTCATCTCTCAGATGAGAACCAAAATAGATGCCCCATCCATCAATAGATATCCCCCTTGACTTATCGGTGACCATATATGGCTGTAATTTCTGCCACCCCCAGTGCATTTTAGCCACATTTGAGACCACTGCCCACAGAATTTTAACTGTAGTTATGTTTCAAAAGCTCAGGTGCATTTTAGAACAAGATGTGCATTCTGAAAAGTCAACTACAAGTTTCTTTTGAAATTACACATGAATTTTAGAATGAGTGTAATAGAAAAATTACATAGAGAAGATTTGAACATCAGGTTATGTACCTGATACTCATACATAAACATAATGTAAATCTTTAAATTAAAATTCTGGGCATCGTTTCAGAATATTTGTTTTTACTTTTTAGAACAAAAATATCTGTGCTAAAGTAAAAACAAACTCCACTTGATGAGCACACATGAAATTAACATGCATTTTCATTGTCAAGCTCTGCTATTCAAATTTGACCTTATATATATTTTTCATGCCTTGGACAGGGTAACGCCTTGCCATGGGAATTCTCTCAGCTGATTTCATGGATCCCATCCCTAAATGTTTCCAACTTTTTATTACCAACTTTTCATTACTATATGCATACACATACGTCATTAGATTTCATATGTATATATCAAGAAATTGGCAAGACATTTAGAGATTTGTAGAGTACAAATTACAAGATGCTTAACAGTAAGGACTGTTTTTTATCCATTGTTATTTGTCACATTGGCTTTCAGATTTTCACGTGGATCAGAAGCATAACCTGGAGTCTTGTGAAAACCCAGATTTCTGACCCCACCCTTGAAGTCCTGATGCTGTGGGCCTAGGTTGAGGCCTGAGAGTCTGTACTGCCATCAAGCTGCTGATGCTGCTACTCCTGGAACTGCACTTTGAAAACCACTTCCTTAGAATGACTGGTATAGATCTGAGACTCAGGCAAAAATCAACCCTGGAAAAAAAATGGGGCTGATGAGCTCACTCATTTTACAGCTGAGGAAACATAGATACAGGAGGTGAACTGACTGTGACAGGCCAGAATCTGGGTTCCTAATTCTCAATTTCTGTGCAATAAACACGTGCTGCCTTCATGAATGCTGACTGGACCTTTTCATGGATCCTCTTTTTATTTCAATGACAGTAACAAAAACTAAAATAATATCTGAGATATACTGTACCTTTCAAAGATTGCAAACTATTTCACATATAACCAGATGAATATTGAAGACAATCCTAGGGGATTCTTGGCATTCTCTTCCCAATGCTATGCATGGACATAGGCGGGAATGAAAAGATTAACATTTTGTCCAAGGAGAAACGGAGGATCCAAGAAAGAACCAAGATGACTTGGGACCCTGGTCTCCTATGGTTTAGTTTTGAATGCAAGCTCATTAACCATATTTATGTTGTCATGTATCTTAGTTAATGATTTTAAGCAAACAGGTTGAGGAAAAGATACCCTACTATGAACATTAATAGAAATTATTTACATGAAAAACTATCCAACGTCTCATTATTCTAGAGATTGTGCTCTAACAATTGCATTTACAAAGCAAAACATTATTTTCTTGGAACACAAGTTAATTAGACCAAAAATACTCTACTAACCAGTCCCTTGCTAATCTTGGAAGCAGGTAAAATCAGGAGCATAAGATGGCTAGCTCAAAACCTTGGCTTATGGGAAGCACACACACACAAGCACACATGCAAGCATGCACACCCTCACACGTGCCCACGCACACACAACACTAAGCTGCGGGAATAAGTTATCTTAATGCATATGGGACAAAACAGGACTGAGTTTAAATGGCTCTGAACTTTGTAAAATCTACTCTAAGTACACAGCTTCCAGATGGCTGTCCTCACAGAGACTTGCAGTCATAGACATGTGCTGCAGAGGCTACCTCCCACCATCACTGCCACAGCCAGGGTGGCCACACCTTCTTTCATCTGGCATGTGCTCAAAAGATGCTGAATGGCTGGGCATGGTGTCTCATGCCTGTAATCCCAGCACTTTGGGAGGCCAAGGTGAGAAGACAGCCTGAGCCTAGAAGCTCAAGACCAGCCTAGCCAACATGGTAAGATCTTGTCTCTACATAGATTAAAAAAATTAGCTGGGTGTGGAGGAGTGCACCTGAACTCTCAGTTACTTGGAAGGCTGAAGAGGAAGGATTGCCTGAACCCAGCAGGTCAAGGTTGTGGTGGCCAAGATTGTGCTACTGTACTTCAGTCCAGTCAGAGCAACAGAGTAAGATTCTGACTCCAAAAACAACAAACAAACAGAAAGGGGGGAGGGGAAAGAGATGCTGAATGGTTTCATAGGTTTAAAAAATACATTTTTAAAGAATGAAGACCAACATTTAGTCACAGAATGAAGTTATGATCTAAGGCAAAAGAGACACAGGTTCAAAATAGAAGTTCTGTCATTGCTTTGCCTGGGGACCCGATGCATATCTCCTGATCCCCCCGCCTTTCGATATCTGTAAAATGGGGACAAGAAGATTCTGAAGGTCTGTTCCAGGTAGAAAACATCATAGTACACCAAAGAGTAAAGGAAGGAAACTCCAGCTGAAGGAACATGCATGTATAAATTCTCTAACAGACAAGCTAAGGAGCATTCATTTGAACAAATATTTTCTTGGAAACCTTCCCTTGAGAAGCAAGTTCTCACAGCAGATATACTTTGATGCTTTATTTTTTTACATTTTATTTTTTTTTTATTATTTTACATTTTATTTTATTTTATTATTTTGAGATGAGGTCTTGCTATATTGCCAAGACTGGTCTTGAACTCCTGGGCTCAAGCAATTCTCTTGCCTCAGCCTTCCAAAGTGCTGGGATTCTAGGTGTGAGCCACTATGCCTGGTAGCTTTTACATTTTCTTAATATACTTATTTCCCATATAACTTTTGAGGAATAAATCTGTGGCATAAAGTATACTTGAGATAAAATTTAGACCCTGTATCTGTATACTTATTTCTTTTTCCTCTTTCTCTGATCTTTTCTTGTCAATTCCTCTCTTTCTCATGATAATAATCTGCACAGTTCAAGTTCATTGTTAAGGTTTCCCAGTACTGTCATTTAGATTTTAAAAGACAAATGCAATAATTTTTAAATAAAATTCTTAAAAATGCATAACCATTCACATTTTACCTGCTGGGATTTTTTGATTGTTTATTTGCTTGTGTTTGGTTTTATTATTTGCTTTTAGTAGAAATTTACAAAAAGTAGCCTTTATTAAACTTGGTATCAAGTGTCAAAACACAGCAGTAATTTAAAAATTTTTTAAAAGGCAAGGATGGGGTGGGGTGAGGCATTGTTTTCTTTATGAACTCTGAATAGACTAAACACATTAATCAACCTCATCTAGGTATCAAAAATGAGCCCCAGTATTGACGTCATGATCGGCGTTCCATTTGGCATGGAAACCAGTTCTGATGGGTGCCACTTTCTACACAAACATGTTCAAGCAGAGGCTGCCTTAAAATCTCTAGAACTGGTCAGGCTCAGTGGATCAGTTTGTAATCCCAGCACTTTGGGAGGTTGAGGCAAGTGGATTGCCTGAGCCCGCCAGTTCGAGACCCACCTGGGCAACTTGGCGAGACCTCATCTCTACAATAAATCCGAAATTAGCTGGGCGTGATAGTGTTCACCTGTAGTTCCGGCTCTTTGGAAGACTGAGGCAGAAGGATCACCAGAGCCCAGCAGGTCGAGGCTGCAGTGGCCTGGAGCGTGCCACTGCACTCCAGTCTGGGCGACAGAGTGAGACTCCAAGTCAAAAAAAAAAAAACTCTAGAATTGTAGAAATCAGATGTTCTACAAGGCAATTCTGCAACTCCTCTTAATGTTCGCTGTTTCTCATACTAAAATAACACATTTCAAAAATGCTGAAAAGTGAGTGGAAAACCATATATTTTTTTCAAATACAAGACTGACACAAACATGTTTATGGTCACTATTTTTATTTATAACTGGATTATTTTCCCCATCCAGTTACAGACAATTTCCCCCTGATTTTTCTATATAATTAAATATATCAAAACTGTTTAAGCCCAAGGCACCAAGTACACCAAAACAATGTTGTTTATTACAGGAAGGGTGAAGATATTGAACAACACAACAGTCTCCACAAGGATCTGCTTCAGATCCTACTGCCATCATAAAATATATGACCACATCTGCTTCTTTTATTTATTCTTTCCATGTAAACTACAACATCTTCTCAAATATTTAGAATCCAGATTTGTCAAAATGGACCATCTGAGAAAGGACTTTATCTGTAACTACAAACCATCACCTAAATCTGGTAAATAGTATTTTAAAACTTGAGGAAGTAGAGATAATTCAGCAAATACAAAACATTTCTAGTTTAACTACTTTCACTTTGCTGACTGACCTACATTTCAGTCAAGATCGACTCTAGTAAAAATGTCCCGGATATATCGAAGCAAAGCTGTGCACATGCCAGGTCTGGCTAGGAGGGAATGGCCATCAAAAGTCACATGATTAAATCAATCACTTCTATTTGCACATACATTTCATACATGCCAGACAAGCATACTTCCCCACTGGTATTCCATATGAAAATTGTCACTATAAAATTGTGCTGCAGAAAAGTTTGAACCCACAGACCAATTCCATAGATGTTTCATGAAGAGAGAAAAAAAATGCACATTGATTTATACATGTGCTTAATTTAAGTAGTACATTAAAAAAAAATTCTCAAAGTGTAGGAAGCTGAAAGTCTATACTCAACAATTTTTTTAGAATTATCAGATGGCGAACCAAATGCACAGCCCATCTGAGTTCATGAAAAGGGCATGTTCAAGGTCTCCTGGCAACATCTTTTTCACTGACCACACTCTGTAAGCCTTTTACTCCCTTCTCACCAGCCCCCAACCTCCACGGTCACTTGTTCCTCTCCTGTGACCTCCATCTATCTTTCCACACAATCATCTTGCCATCCACTTTATCACTCTTGCATTTCACTCCATGACACCTTTATTGGAAGCCTCTGGTTTCCAAAACTATTTCACCAGCTCATAAGACCAGCTGAAAATAAATAATGCGGGGATTTTCTCAGACAACCTGATGCATGAGGAGCCATCCTCCCTGTGACTTATGCCAAGGGTGAGGAACAGCAGTAAAGGCAAAAACAACTGGCTGGAGAGAAGTGGCAGGGAGGCCCAGGGCCGGCCACCCCACCCGGGGTTCCCACAGTGTGTGGAAACAGCTGGAGTGACAAGCAGAATCTGAGCTGCTGGGGCACCTGCGGTCATGAGCAGCAGTCAGTAAAGAGTGCATGTGTGTTTTGAGCAAAGGTATGAAAACACAACAAAGAGTGAAACAAGAGATTCGACAGAAGCAGCAACAGCCGGACCCAAACATATTTTGACCACATGTACTTTATCGAAATACTAACGTCTTCTACTTAAAACTTTAAGGTGCTTGAAGGAGGGGCATGCACTGCCCATTAAAATAATCTAATCAGTTGTTTTCAATAGCTAACATGAAATCTCCAAGAAGGCACTTGTTTTTGTCTGTTGCATTCACTGATATACCCCAAAAGCCTAGCACAGTGCCTGGCATCGAGTAGATGCTCTGTCCGTTTCTAGAGCACCCCGCTTGCCTGGCAAATCTTCATTCTTCTTGCACACCTGCTTGGCATGAATCTCTCTCTCCCTGAGACTCTGCACAGGCTGATCCCCCTCTTCAGGGCCACTTCCATGCCACAAGCAGGCTCTGTCACGACACTGATCTGGGAGTGGGTAAGAATTTTTTTTTACAGGTCTGACTGCCTTGCTTGGTGCTCAGGTCTCTGAGGTGGAGAATGAATCCCAACCGTCTCCATGTCTTCCATTACTTAGCACAGGCCTGAAATACAACAGATATTCTACTTGTGAGGTGTTCATAGGTAAATAAATTTTTTTCCTTTTCCTTAAAGGTTTTTGGTTAACTTTCAGTAGAGAAACATTGAGGATATCCAGAGGATGACGCTAGACTTAATATGCAGAAGGTGACACTAGACTCAATGTGCAGAGGGTGACACAAGACTCAATGTGCAGAGGGTAACACTAGATTCAATGTTAAGAGGGTGATGCTAGACTCAATGTGCAGAGGGTGACACTAGATTCAGTGTGCAGAGGGTGATGCTAAACTCAATGTGCAGAGGGTGACGCAAACTCAATGTGGAGAAGGTGATACCAGATTCAATGTGGAGAGGATGACACTTGGCCCAACATGCATAGGAGGTTGCCAGACTCAATGTGCAGAGGGTGACAGAGACTTAAAGTGTAGAGAGTGCTGCTAGATTCAATGTGCATAAGACAACAGTAGATGCAATGTGCAGAGGATGACGCTAAAAGGATGACACTAGACTCAATGTGCCAGGGATGATGCTATACTCAATGTGCAGAGGGTGACACTAGACTCAATGTACAGAGGATGATGCTAGACTCAATACAAAGAGGGTGACACTAGACTCAATGTGCTGGAGTCGACACTAGACTGAATGTGCAGAGGGTGACAACTCAATGTGCAGAGGATGATGCTAGACTCAATATGCAGAGGAGGATGCTGGAATCAAGTGCAGAGGGTAATGCTAGACAGTGTGCAGAAGATGACAGTAGAGTGAATGTGCAGAGGACAACACTAAACTCAATATGCAGAGGGTGATGCTAGACTCAATGTGAAGACGACACTAGAGTAAGTATGTAGAAGATAATGCTAGACTCAATGAGCAGAGGTTGACAGTAGAGTCAATGAGCAGAGGGTGACGCTAGACTAAATGTACAGAGGATGATGCTGGATTCAGGACATTCACAGGTGAATATGACACTGTCTTTGCATTCACAGCTGCGTGATAGCTGGAACCATTGCCGGAGGCAGCCCTGGCAAGAGAATTTAAAGTACAATTGAGTGCTAATCTTTATTTATGGATTGAAATAATTGAAGCAAAAGAGAATGCACTGATTTGTACCTGGCTCATTATGTCTTTTTATATATGCCCTTATATTTTATTTATTATAATGTAATTTATACATTTTATTATTTATAAAATATATTGAAACCAATATTTAAAACCATCCAAGTCCCACAGTCACTGGGAGCTTGAGTTAATCAGGCTCTTATCAACTGAGCAAGAAGCCTCCCATGCTGAACTTGGAGATCCTGCACAGACAGGAGCTTATTGATCCCAGGGGACCTTCCACGCGAGGCAAGACTGGCCAGGCCCACCATTATGGCAAGGCCCATTCCGAGCCTTCTGTTCAACCTTCTTCTCTTCCAGCAGTCATTTCTCGGGACTCAGTCATGGGTCAAGGTGGACACAACTCTCGGGCCAAGTGTCCTCTCTTTGTTCCCCTTTCAACACCTCCTTAGTCCTCAGGGATGCGTCACCTCTCAAATGTAGGCATACCTCCTCCTCTATGTTCTCAGAATCCCTGAACCTCTTTTACTAGCTTAAGAGTTTCTCCAAGTTGTCTATCACCTTGACATAAGTGAAACCGACTCTCCCCAAAAAAGCCACGTCCTCAGCAGCCCTGTTAAGTAAGACGTGAGCACTTGCTCCAAGACTGGGGTTGCTTCTAGACTAGGACTGCCTGTTTCCCTCTTTGGAACTGTGCTGTCCTGGCCTACAATTCCCTCTCCTTGTCTACACATGTCATCCTGCCTTACCATTCCCTCTCCTTGTCTACATATGTTATCCTGTCTTACCATTCCCTCTCCTTTTCCACACGTCATCTTGCCTTACCATTCCCTTTCCTTGTCTACACCTATCAGTCCCCAAGTTGGTCCTCCTGCTCTATCATGTCAAGTCACTTATCCTCCTCATTACCTCTTCTACCATCCTTCTACCCCCACCTCTTCAAGGACTTCACACCTTGGTCCTCTCAGTTCTGTCCTCCTCTAGTAGCTTTCTGCTTCTGAAACTCTGTAACCAAAGCAAAATCAGACACAGGACACCAAGGCAGGGGAACTCTTGAGTAACTCTTCATGAGGAACTCATCATGATCCAACAAGGCAATATTTATGAGAAACAAAATATATATCATTAAATGAGAAATAACAGGACTAGAAAACCCATGAGCAAAATAAGAATCACTTGGTTCACAAGCCCCTGTTGAGGGTCTCCCTTATGCCAGGTACTGTGCTAAGCATGCCAGATCCCAAACACACGCCATTTTCCCTCCATCCTCATGTCTTGACTGCTGGCAACCGCAGGTATGAGCAACCAGCCTATCAGAAACTAACCCTTCTCTATCTAAGGTGGTTTGCAAAACTCATTATAGTAATGATTCCTCTCCCAATAAAGATGCACGTATGCACACACATGTACAATTCTGCACGCAATTTCAGAGATTTTAAAACTCAGAAGTCCCTTCTAGGGCTGAGAATTGATGCTGCACTGCTAATCCAAGCCCATATCTTTGAAGGATCATGAGAGATTTGTAGCACTGAAATGATGACAAATG
Organism: Cephalopachus bancanus; assembly: GCA_027257055.1. NCBI lineage: Eukaryota > Metazoa > Chordata > Mammalia > Primates > Tarsiidae > Cephalopachus > Cephalopachus bancanus. The sequence continues at coordinate 1,819,455 of JAPVLO010000329.1, read as the reverse complement.
TTTTCACAGACATATCCTTAAATAGTCATTGCTACATGGGACAGGATCTGAACCAGATGGGTGTTGGCTGCTGAAGATAAAAGCTCAAGTGGATGTGGGGAGCATATCCCATCGGCCACCCTGCCCATCTCCTGAACCTGAGACAGGGGAGAGGTCTGTATTCACAAGCACCCCTTCAAAACCTGCCAGCCACCTTTTCCATTGACTCTTTGACATCACCCCACACACCAACCTCCCAGTGGAAAGAATTCACACTGCGTCATGGAAAAATTACAAATTATTCCATGCTCTGGACCCTTGGCTGACATGAGTAGACATAAGATTCCAAATGCTGAATTTGTGAGTTCTAGAGGTCATACATTCTTAATGTCTATTCCATCTGTTGGCTATGTTGGCATTGATGATTTCAGTTAGCCTCTAATGCTTATATCTCCTCCTCCACCCACGCCCAGGCAATCATTAGAATTAGTAGAAGTAGCAAAGGTGTGCTGTAATCAGATTTCTTAATTCACATTTTGGAATTGCTTCTATTAGATAGTGATGACTTACCCCAAGTGTCATCACTCGATTCATCTTTGAATCCCAACCACATCCACCTAATGGGCATAGTCAAGTGAGCAATTCTGTAAGCAGTGAAAACTGGTAGAGAATGACATGGGCACACTGCTCATAAGTTCCTTTTGCTTTTATATAAAAGCCATGAACTAGCTTCATCAAGAACTTCCCAGATCATTGGACTAATCTTGTCCCTTAGGATGTGTCCCAATGCCACCTGTCACCTCTACTCCCAGCAGGAATCAAGGACACAGTAGTCACACTCAGTAGATCCTCATGAAGAGTGATGTGACTTCCAGTTTACAACGTTGGAAGAAAAAAAGCCATGTCAGAACCCCTCAGACTGTCTGCTTGACTTTTATCTGTTTAGTTTATAGCGGACACTGTATATCTTGGACAAATGAGTGAACCAACCCACACACCCAAACTGCCAACTGATTGTGAAGCTGACTGTAGCTCCATACACCTACCTGAGCAACCTGGATCAGCACTCACTTTCATAACTGCAAGCAGAAATGCCAAATGAAAGGAAACCAGAGTAAATCCTTGAATGTTTCCTGAACTATGTTTTCAATACATGATGAGAATAATAGAATGGTTAAAAAAATATATGAAGCAGCTATTTTTCAGATCTGTAACAGATCACTTCCTTAATGTTACATGACACTACAAAACAGTGTCTCAGATGGAAAAAAAGAAAGAAATCTTTCCAATCAAACCTTCCTTGGTCTGAACAAAATCGAGATTTTCATTTCATTCCTGTCTGGGAAGGTTTCTATCACGGCACCAGTCTTCAGCCCCCGGCCATGTATAATCAGGGATGCGACCTCACACTTCTAATGAACTCCCAGAACTGCATGCTTCCGGACAGATTCAGGTTTTTAAATGGCATGGTGATAGAAAGCCCTCTTTCCTCTTCTTATGACAAGGGAAATACTTCCACCATAGCCAAGGGCACTCAGGTGATGTGCCTCTACAAAATACAGCAAACGACCTCTTCACTCACGAGGCAATCATAGCAGATTAGAGTTACAGCATTTAAAGGCTCTTCTGAGGAAATGGTGACAGGAAGCGAAAATGGTAGTTCTGTATAATCAAATATATCAGGTACTTTTCTGTGGGTGACCTTCTTCTAAAGAATGAGTCCATTACGGATGTGGTGATAAAGAAGCTCGGTTCTTATTCTTTCTTAAAGACTATGCATGCAGAAAGGGTAATGGTCAGGACAGATGCTGGATGCAAAGGAGTATGTACAAAATACTGGAGACAGGGTGAGGTGGCTCACACCTGTAATCCCAGCACTTAGGGAAGCCAAGGTGAGAGGATTGCCTGAGCCCAGGAGTTTGAGACCACTCTGGAAAACACGGCAAGATCTCATCTCTAAAATAAAGCAAAAAATTAGCCAGGCATGGTGGTGTGCACCTATAGTTCAAGCCACTTGGGAGGCTGAGATGAGAGGATTGCCTGAGCCCAGTAGGTCGAGACTGCAGTAGCTCTGATTGTGACACTGGGTGACAGAGTGAGAGCCCATTTCAAAAAATAAAAATAAATAAAGAACTCAGTCTCACTCTGGACTCTAGGACACAGAGAACTGAGGAGACTTTAGGCTCCTCTGTGCTGTCTCACTGGCCAGTGCAAAAGCCAGGATGTGACATGTATGTGTGGCCTCCCCGGGTGGCAGTAGTTGTGTCCATCAAAGTGGCATGTGTTTTATGGCTAGGCACAAGGATTCAGCGCTTGTAGAAAAGGGAGGTCACCAATTGTGCACCATTCGACACACTTTGCATCAAGTCAGCAGTCATTCATATAAATCTACATTATTGACATAACAAGCTTGAGACCAAGAGGCAGAAAGACATAAAGAGGATGAGAAAGGGGAGACTGAGTCGGGAACCCTTTTTATGAATATGACATGAATTTGTCTCACTCTGTTCCCAGACTTTTGGCCCAAAAACAATAGTGAAATTTGTGGGTTAAGTTTTCATTATCAGTGTTTTCTTTTCCTCTTCATGTGGTTGTGGTCCAAACAGTGTGAAAATGAGCAAAATTGGATGGTTTTCTTTCCCATTACTTTTCAAGGCAAGTCAGTCATTCCCCAAACCCAGCCTATCATATTTTACCCTATTATCTTATAAAGCAGTGTAGTAATCTATTTATTTTCTTCCTGTCCACCTGAATAATTCAATCCTCAACGCTCATGCATCTAGACGTCTTGTCTTATCTTAATTGATTTCCTCATTTAAGCTCAAACTCTGTTAAATTTTCTTCTTTCCCTCTGAAGGAACTTACTCTGCTCGGCTGTCAAATGCATCGCTGGGTGTGCATCTATCACGATCCTGTCCTCAGTTTCCAGGAGGGTGCTCATGATGATATCTCCGTGTGTGGTCAGTCACTGGAAAGGCTGGTGAGTGCCCAGGAGTTATGGTCTCATTGCGCAAGCTCAGTAGTCATCTGGTTTGCAGCAGCAAACACCTTAGAGCGGGCTGCCATTTATCTGTCTCTTAGACTCACATTCATCTGGATGCCTTTGCATAAAAATAGCTCTCAATTCAAATAGCTGTAGACTAGAACAATTAATTGGCTTAGTCCTGGTGTCCTTGTGATGCCAGTCACATTTGAAGATGCACTTTAAGAATTTCTTTGGTATGACTTCTAGTCAACACAGAACAGCCATATGGAATGATTCATGATATCCATTCTGTCTGAGCAGCTATGGCAGACAGTGTCACTCCAAACCTGGTAGAGCTAGGTTTCTTTTTTTTTTTTTGAGTTGGAGTCTCACTCTGTCGCCCAGACTGGAGTGCAGTGGCCGCTTCCGGCCACCGCAGCCTCGACCTGCTGGGCTCCGGCGATCCTTCCGCCTCAGCCTTCCAAGTAGCCGGAATTACAGGCATGCACTACCATGCCCGGCTGATTTTTTTTTGATTTATTGTAGAGATGAGGTCTCGCTGCCCAGGCGGGTCTCGAACCCGCGGGCTCAGGCAATTCACTCACCTCAGCCTCCCAAAGGCGCGGGATTACAGGCTGAGCCACCGAGCCCGGCTGAGCTAGGTTTCTTGATGACATTATTATTGATGTTATTTTGCCATGTGAAATGTGTAATACTAACACTGATGAAATAACATTCATTCCAGCTTGACTGCCCCATTCAAACTACCACTCTTCACAGCCTTTTTTACTTTTCCTCTCTCTAATTTGAATAAAGCAATATCATTTCAACAAACTCTTAATTGTACCTCCTTCATTACTCTCATTTGAGATAATCCCACTATAAAAAGAGGTTTTACAAAATGTAGAGAACCTGCATTTTGCAATAGTACCATTTTTGTCCATAATACTGAAGAGCAAGGAAAAGAAAATTTACAGAACAAATGTCATGCTCGATGGCTTTTATAAGAAGCTAAGGGGTTGCAAGGGTGATAAAAAGTCAAGTCCCATGTCTCATTGAATGAAACCTGAGGACCACTGCAACTTGAATGGTATAAAAAGTAGAAATGGAGTAGCTAATTTATGGAAATAACATAACATGATAGACAAAGAAAGATGGTTTTAAAAGGCAGTTTTAATCAATGGAGGAACAATAAATTTTTTTGAGCTGAAACTTGGGGGGAAAAAAGAAGAGGGAGCTTAAAACTTTATTTTCCAAATATAGAATATTTCCATCTTCAGTTTGGATGCACTTTTAAGTTCAGACATTTTTCCTTGTTTTTATTATTAATGCTGTTCTCATCAAAGAAGAGTTTTTAAAAAACATGAGAAAAAGAAAAAAATGCTTAATTAATTTTGACAGCAACTGTACCAATAGAAACTGTTAAATACACTTCTCAGGCTCTCAGCAACGAGAGCCAGAGGAGGGCTGCAAACAATGCCAGTATCTAAAATCTAAATTTCAATTATCTGCTGCATTTACAACATCATGCTTCACAAGGCGCCAGAAGGGATGGCACAGTGCTCTAAGCATCTGGCCTGAGTTGCTATATTCCCTGAATTCTACAATCTGACTCATCCCCAGTTCTTGCAGGGGCTGGCTGAGAGGACAAGTCACACCTGCACTCCTGAGCTTATTCCTTCAGGCCTTTACTGTGGTGGTGGAGCAACAGGCTGGCCCAAAATCTTTCCTTCCCTGTTATCAGACCCTTGCCTTCCCTTGCATCAGACTCCACATTGAGAGGATACTATTCTCTCTCCACACTTTAGGGGTGTCTCCAAAGAGCCACCCCTGTCATGAAATATATGGAGTGGCAAGGAATTAATTACTTTTAAAACAGGATAAAAATACCTAATAATCAATGTATGGTCACAGTAACTAAGGTTTCGAACTGTATTCACTGGAACAAAACTGAATGATGGAGAAGCAACTCAAATCTTACAGACCTAGATGCAACTGGATGCCTTCAGTTTCTGAGATCTCTGTGACCGTGCCCAAGTAGGTCACATTTATTTTCTGTAACATTTTATGTTCATCTTCATGGAACGTAGAGTAGCCACACTTAGAGAATCCACTTAGAATGTTCCTGCCATGTAAATACAAGGGGGGAACCCCAAAATACAGGAATGTATTTATAAAAAATTGTGTATTTATTCTCACATGTTTAAACTACAGACACCTTCAAAGTACTCTCCGTTTGATGCAATACATCTATCGACATGCTTTTTCCACTGCCCAAAACAGTTTTGAACTCATGGATTTTGATGCCTTTTAGTGCTTCTGCCGTTTTTTGTTTCACCTCTTCTATATTGTCCTTTGAGGACTTTTTTCATCCAGGGAAGCAAACAAACAAAAAAAATTACTCAGGGTGAGAATGGGTGAAAAGGGAGGGTGGGGCACAGGAGTCATGCTGTTGTTGATCAAAAACTGCTAAACAATCAGCACTGTGTGGGCAGGTGCACTCATAAATCACCCATCATAAAATGGGCAAACACACTTGAAAGAATCTCCAAAAAACAATTCACTGAAGCCAAACACAGCCTCTCACAACAATGCTAGCTGGTACACTGATGCTGATGGGTTCCTAGAACACTAATGTGGTTGGGAAAGCGTATACTACAAGGGCCCTTCCTCTAAAAGATAATTCCAGTGTTTTGGGTTGCCCCTCGTATGTCTGTACTATATGACTTTCTGAAGAGCTGTACTTCAATACCTATTCTGTAAAGTATATTATTTCTGTAATGTTTACTGTCACCTGGGAGAAAAACCAACAGGACTTGTTGACATCTTCACTAAAATAACAAATTAATTGAGATGAGAAATGCCATAATTAATTAGACCAGCTCTCCTTCACTTGAAGGACTGGAAACTATACTGAGTGATATTAATCTGCACCTACCAATAAAGCAATATGACCAACAAAGCAATATGTTCTGTTAATAGCAGCATCACCACAAGTTCTAGAAGGCAATTGATCTTGATCTTTCACTGTTTTCCAGCACTCCTTCCAGGTTCTTTTCAGTAATCAACAATTCTGAACACATTTTTTTTTTTAGTTGGAGTTTCACTCTGTTGCCTAGACTGGAGTGCATTGGCATGCTCCCAGTCACTGCAGTCTCGACCTGCTGGGCTCCTGTGATCCTTCCACCTGAGCCTTCCAAGTAGTCAGAACTACAGTCACGTGCTACCATGCCCAGCTAATTTTTGATTTATTGTAGAGAGCTGCCTGGGTGGGTCTCAAGCCTACAGCCTCAGGCAATCCACTCACCTTGGCCTCCCAAAGTGCTGGGATTACAGGCTGAGCCACTGAGCCTGGCCAGAACACATTTTAAAGCTTCCTTAAGAGTATGATGTCTTACATAAATAATAGGAAAATAATTTGCATCAGTTCAACCCAATTTGTAAATATGAGAAAATAATGAAAAAAATGTATTGTTATGTTTCATTTCTGGGATGAATATAAAAAATAAAACATAATTAAAATGTAAATATATACTGAATATAAAGTTGTAGCAAAGCTTTTAGGGTCAACAATTTGATAGAGGCCAAGCACATAGATAATGAGACCTTATCTCTAAAAAAAAAAAAAAATCAAACAATTAGCCAGGTGTGTTGGCCCATACCTGTAAGTCCCAGCTACCTGGGAAGGTGAGGCAGAAGGTTCCAGGAAGTTGAGGCTATAGCGAGCTATGATCATGCCACTGCACTCCAGCCTGGACAACAAAGTGAGAACTTGACTCAAAAAAAAAAAAAAAAAATTTTTGATAAATACCTAAAAGAATTTAATAAATGCTAACTTGAAGACAAGAAGTACAAAAATGTAAAAACAAAAATAGCTATTGTTAAAACATGTAAATGTCAAGGGAAAGAAAGAAATTATAATATTGATACTTATTTAAAGCAAGAAAATCATAGTATGAATTATATTTATAATATAGAACAATACTTTGTAATGGCAACCATTTTTATACGAAAATAACCTTACTTGATTTGTGGTTAAAAGTATTTTGTTTGAATAAGGGTATATTCTGTTTTAGAAAACAATCTCTAAGATTTTCACTTTTTTACATGATAGAATACTTAAAAGCAGAGGATTTCAGTTTAAAAATATAAAACCCAATGATAGTGAATGTCTTTATCTAGATAAATCTTTAGATAAGAGACATATCTAAACATGACAATACTGAAAGGTTATATTAGTAGATACTAACTAAAAAAAAATCTTGTACACAGCAAGCTATGTTAATATCAGATACAATAGACTAAATAAAAAAATATTCTTAGTGAATTAAAAGGCCATTAACTAAATAATGACAAAAAGAACAATCCAGGGAAAGATATAACAATTATGAACCTATGTATCTCACAATACAGCTTTTGAATATAAAAGATATATACAATTACAAAGAGATTGACAAATCTGCCATCATAATGGAGAATTTAATGTGTTTCTCTTAATAACTGACAGCTATTACAGACTAAAAGATACAAGATATTTTAAACAGAACTGGAAAGTTTGGCATAATGTTCAAAAGTTCATAGTGCCACCTACGAAAGATTCTTGCCAGTGGAACTTATCATGGATTTAATCAAGCCTCTAGATCTATCTACAGAAAATCCAGGCACTGAAGAAACAACTTACATTATACCACAAGGCAGCAATTTACTAATTCCAGAATGCAGGATTATGTCCAAAAAAATAAAAAAGATTTGATTTATTCCAAAATTCAAAGCAATTAAAATTTTTTTAAAATGAGAGGAAGGACAATTAGAAGAATCCTGAGAGTCATAATAGACAAATGCAACATGTGGGCACATTTTGATTCTACTGAAAATAAACTAACTCTTAAAAAATTTTGTTGAAGCCGGGCTCAGTGGCTCAGCCTGTAATCCCGTGCCTTTGGGAGGCTGAGGTGAGTGGATTGCCTGAGCCCGCGGGTTCGAGACCCTCCTGGGAAGGGAGACCTCATCTTTACAATAAATTAAAAAATCAGCCGGGCGTGGTAGCGCACGCCTGTAATTCCAGCTACTCGGAAGGCTGAGGTGGAAGGATCGCCGGAGCCCAGCAGGTCGAGGCTGCGGTGGCTGGGGGCAGCCACTGCACTCCAGTCTGGGCGACAGAGTGAGATTCCAACTCAAAAAATATATATATATATATTTTGTTGAGACATTTGAAGAAGTTGCAACATGGACAGGGTGAAATTTAAAAATCAGGTGATATTTAAAGAATTATTTATTAATTGTTTAGGTGTAATGATGGCATCGTGATTATATTTAACAGTTTCTAGGTTGGCTTCGGTAGCTCAGCCTATAATCCCAGCACTTTGGGAGGCAGAGGTGAGTGGATTGCCTGAGTCTGCAGGTTTGAGACCAGCCCGGGCAACTTGGTGAGACCTCGTCTCTAGAATAAATCAAAAAATTAGTTGGGCATAGTACAGCACGCCTGTAGTTCCAGCTACTTGGAAGGCTGAGGCCAAAGGATCACTGGAGCCCAGCAGGTTGATGCTGGTGTGGCTGTGAGAGTGCGTGCCACTGCACTATAGCCTGGGCAACAGAGTGAGACTCCAACTCAAAAAAAAAGAAAAAGAGTTTCTGTTATAGATACGTACTGAAGTATTTACACATAAATGTCATGATTCTGAAAGTTGCTTTGCAATATTAAATTAAAATTATAAAGAGGAAGAATCGACAATACAAGATGGCAATATGTGGCTGGTTTATGGAAACCAGCTGATGAATACTTGAGAGTTCATTATTCTAACCTATTTTTGTGTATGTTTAAAATTTTCAATAATAAAGACATTAAAATGTATTTAAGCAGTAAAAAAGAGGTGAAAAATGTAAAAAAATACGCCTAAAGAAATAAAAGAAAAAACATAAATATATAAACATTGAATAGAAAATACAGCTACACTTGAAATCATCAATTTTGTGGCCAAAAATTGGTCCCTCAAAAAAGAATAAAACAGAAAAGCCCATGGCAAGACTGAGCAAAAGAGACAAAAGAGGAGTCCCGGATAGCACTGAGAATTCACAAGGGGCGTGGCCAGAAGTGTGCTCAGGTGCTTAGAGCCATTATGTTCTCTGAATATCATGTTCTCTTACAATACTACTGATTGTTAAAAGTGAAATTAGCCTATAATTCACCCTTTCTTATCTAGTTGTGATATTAAGGCTCTCTGAATACCAAGAGAAGTTGGAGAGTATTTTCTTTTCTTTTTTCTATTCTTTGGAACCATTTTTATGCCACTGAGGCTGTGTGCCCTTTGAGGATCTGGGAGAATATTACTACATGACAGTCTGGCACCTTCTCTTCCTCTTTTTTAGAAAAATGGGTCTATTTTAACTTAGGTTCAATCTCTCTTATGGTTATAATTCTAATTTAAATCTTTAACTTTTCCTGAAAGAGATTAATTATAATATATTGTCCATGAAAGCAAAGGGTTCAAGTTTATTGGTCTGAAGACATTTATAGTAATCTCTTCTGCAATAAATTATTGGAAAGAGAGCAGGGAGCATTTACTACAGTACATTGCTATAATTGTTCTATTTTATTATTAGTATTGTTAATCTTACTGTGCCTAATTCATAAACTAAACTTCATCATAGGTATGTATGAGTAGGAAAAAACAATATGTATAGGGTTTGGTACTAGCCACAGTTTTGAATATCCACTGAGGGTCTTGGAATGTATCCCCTGTGGATAAAGGGAGCCACTATGTCAATATCAGGAATGAAGGAAAGAACACCACTACAGATTCCACAGACAGTAAAAGAAAATAAAGGGACAATATTTTGTGCCAATATAGTTGACAATCTATATGAAATTAACATATTCCTTGAATGACACTAATTACCAACAGGAATCTGATGAGAAAGAAAGAATTTAAAGGGCTCTACTTCATATGAGAAATTTAATCTATAACTATAAATTTTCCCACAAAAACAACTCCAGGCCCAGATGACTATATCTCAAACATTTGAGAAAGACATACTACCAATCCTACAAAAACCCTTTCAGTCATTGTGAAGAAGAGAACACTTCCCAACTCATTTTATAAGAGCATACCCATGAAGTCAAGCCCATGTAAGATATCCAAAAAAAGAAAACCAGAGACCAATATTCCTCATAAACACAGATGTAAAAATATTTTTAAAGTATTAGTAAATTAAATCTAGCAACATAAAAAAGGTTAATATATCTTAATTAAATGGGCTTATACCAGGAATGCAAACTTGATTTAACATTCAAAAATCCATCAATGCAATTTACTATGTTAACAGAACAAGAGAAATAGAAATAGAAAAAGCATTTGACAACACTTACCTCCTTTTTTTGATTAAGAACTCAGAATATTAGAAATAGAAGGAGACTTCTTCAATCTAACAGTGGAATTCTATGAGAAAATTTAGAGCTAACATCACATTTAATGGCGAAAACCCGAATGTATTCTACAAAGATTGGGAAGGAGGGAATATCTGTTCTCACCATTTCTATTTAACCCTGTACTATAGTCCTTAGCCAGTGTAGTAAAATAAGAAAAGGAAAGAAAGGGATAGAGATTGGAAAGGAATAAGTAAACCTATCATTTTTCTTTAATGGTGCTGGGTTAATTATATATAAATAAATGAAAAAAGTGAAAATAGACCTCTAGTTTATACCACAAAAAAAATAAATTTCAGGTAGATTATAGATTTATAAACGAATGGCAAAAAATATAATGCCTCTCAAAAATAACAAAAAAGAATATATTCACGACTTGGTGTTAGGGAAAGACATATTAAATAGGACACAAAAGCATGGCCCATAAAGACTGAGAAATTGGACTATATTAAAAATAACTGTCCACCCAAAGACACCACAGAGAGAGAAAAAGAGCAAGGCACAAACAGATGTCCATAACTCATGCTTTCAATAAAAGGGTTCTGATAGTGAATATATAAAGAAAATCTACAGAGCAATGAGAGAGAGGAGGGAGACAGACAAAACTCAACAGAAATGTGGGCAAGAGACTTCTCTAGATAAGTGCTTCATAAAAGAAGGTAAACACATGGCCAAGAAACATACGAAAAGGTGCTCAGCCTCATTCATCATCAAGGAAATACATGTTAGTCCTAACCTGATACCATGACATACCCATCAGAATGGCAAAAATGTAAAGACAACAATATCAACTATGGTAAGGATACGGAACTCCTATGGCCTCATGCCACTGGCACCAGTATAGGCTAGTTTTAAGCCACTAGAAAACTGTGTAAAGATTTAACATGTGTGCATCTGTGCACCAAAGACACGTGCAAGATGCTCACAGCAGGACTGTGGATCATCCCAAAGTGGGAATAATTCAAATAGCCATCAACAGTAGAATGGATAAGTATTTTTAGATAAAAAGAATAATGGGAGCCGGGCTCGGTGGCTCAGCCTGTAATCCCACGCCTTTGGGAGGCTGAGGTGAGTGGATTGCCTGAGCCCGCGGGTTCGAGACCCGCCTGGGCAGGCGAGACCTCATCTCTACAATAAATCAAAAAATCAGCCGGGCGTGGTAGCGCCGCGTGCCTGTAATTCCGGCTACTCGGAAGGCTGAGGCGGAAGGATCACTGGAGCCCAGCAGGTCAAGGCTGTGGTGGCCGGGAGCGGCCACTGCACTCCAGTCTGGGCGACCAAATGAGATTCCAACTCAAAAAAAAAAAAATAATAATAATAATAATGAACTCATAACAATAGAATGATGAACCAAGGACATGTTCATGAAAAAAAAAGTATTCTAAGTCCTTTCTTTTCATATCAAAAAATAGGAAATATTGGCTAGGGTAGGTATATCAAGAAATAGATGTTTAGGTATATTATTTAAAGCCATAAAGGCAACTAGTCATCGGAAGATAACCATTAGTCTGGAAATGATATGCAACAGTCAGGAAGTAGAGAAGGAGGTGGGAGGGATGTAAGTGGGTGAAATTCCTCATCTATGAGCAGGTGTTATGTAAAGTTGACAAATCAAGAGAGAGGGGAGCATATACGAAATTTATTTTGAAGTAATATTATAGCTGCCTTATAAAATGTAAAACTCAGCTGTTAGCAATTATTGCCTACGGGTCTGAATAGGAGGAAGGGAGGTTTTTTTTTGTTTGTTTTGTTTTAAGTTGTCTTTTCTCTCTCCAAGGCTGGAATGCAGTAGCACAATAACAGCTCACTGCAGGTTCAACCTCCTGGGCTCAGGCAATCCTTCCACTTCAGCCTCCCGAGTAGCTGGAACTACAAGTATACACCACCAGGCCAAGCTAATGTTTTGATTTTTTTGTAGAGATGACGTCTCAATATGTTGCCTGTGTTGTTCTTGAATTTCTTGGCTCAAACAATCCTCTCGCCTCAGCCTCTCAAATTGCTGGGATTATTGACATGATCCACTGTGCCTGACCTCAGGGAGGCTGATTTTTTATTTTTTAATTTTGCTTTTGTTTGTGTGTGTGCCATTTGAGTTTTAAGCATATGTATATATTACTTCTATGATAGAAATACTAGTTAAAATGTAAAAGATTCTGAGTAAGGGCTTGAAGAGTTCTAATTGTACACCACAGCTCACCAAATTGAACTTATTGGCAAATGGATGATTTCTGGATATAAGTATGAGCACAAAATCTCTTAGAATTTTCTAACATAAACTAATCCAATGGCCTGTGATTTTATAATTCAAGGAGAAATAAACTCATTCATTTTCCTGTTAGCAAAATTTTATTATTTTTTTAATTTGAAATACAAATTTTATGAATATTATCAGCACATGCTGACTTACATATAGTTAGAAGAATACATTACGAATTTCTAAAGATTGTTCTCAGAAGGTGCTACAACCTCTTTGAATGCTTGTGTCCCCTCCAAAATTCATGTAGAAACCGAATCCACAATGCAACAATATTAAGAAGTTCGACCTTTGGGAGGTGACCAAGTCTTAAGAGCTCCACCCTCATGAATGCATTAACATCTTAGAAAAGGGCTGCAGGGAACTTACTAAGCCTTTTTTGCCCTTTTTCTCTTTTTGCCCTTCTGCCGTCTACCAGGTGAGGACATCACAGCATGGAGCTATAGTGGAAGCAGAGAGCGGCCCTCACCAGACACGAGATCTGTTGGCACCTTCATCTCAGACTCCCCACTTCCAGCACTGTGAGGAACAAATTTCTGTTCTTTGTAGATTACCCAGTCTCAGGTATTTTCCTAAATGTAGTGCACAAACAGACTAAGACACAAGGTAATAATAAAATCGGTTTAGCTCTTTGAGATAAAATAATTTTTAAAAATCATAGTTATCTTTTAAACATATTATGTAGGAACAATATTTGCAATGTATTGAACCTACTTTTTTGGGGGTTATTATTACTGCATAGCAAATGGTCCCAGAACCAAGTGGCATAAGACACCATGTATACTTGTTTACATATTTACATCTCACAAGTTCTGTGGGTCGGAGGTTCCAGAAAGCCTGAGCTGAGTCTCTGACTTGGGGTCTTTTGGAAGGCTGCAGGCTGGAGGCTGGAGTTGCTGTCAAGATTGCACAGGTCAGGGCCTTGTGATGGGTCTCACATGGCTGGCAGTTGATGCCAGCCATGAGTTAGGAGTTTGAGAGCTCTCTATGGTGGTCCACTAGATCATCTATCTACACATGGGCTTTCCAGCTAGCTGGACTCAGAGTAATGGAATTCTCATGGATCAGCTGGCTTCCCCAGGGTGAGTGCCTGATGGAATCAGGTGAAAGTTCTGTGTGACCTTTCCTGACTGGGTTTCAGAAGTCACACAATGTCTGCTACATGCTGTTAGATCTCAGTGAGTCATTAACACCAGTCCAGATTCAAGGAGGGAGGACACAAACCTCAGCTCTTGATGGAAATGCTGCCAAAGACTTCACAGACATGTTTTACATCACACACTTACTATATGGATTTTTAAAAACCCACTAATTCAAGCAAAATACTACGTTTAAATTAATAAAGCCACATTTGCTTTAAATTTCTACTTTGACAGAATACTTAAGTGAACCATAATGGATAAAATAACATTCATTTGGGTGGAAGGGGAGAGAATTACTAAGAAAAAAAAAGTGACTCTCTGGCCCCATCTTTAGAAAAAAATACTGTCATCTGAAAACATAAGAGGAAAAGTGTACAATTAATAAAAATTATAAAGAATGATGCTGCCATAGCCACTGAGTGAACCTAACATACTAAATTGCTCTGTCACATCTCATAAAGGGAACAAAGCTAAATTATAAACACTCATTCAGAGTTTCCAATGCCTTAACTTGTTAACTAAAATTCTCAAGGCTCCTAATTAGTTCAGGGTAAACATTTAACCACGGGAAAGCACCTTTTCATAAATAAACTATACTTCACTCTTAATTACAGACGTGCTTTTTTGCAAAGCCATGCATGTTACACTTTCATAAACTGATTCTCTGGGATTAAAAACACAATGGAGTCATCCCTAATGATTAAGGCAAGAATCAAAGGGTAAAATTTTAGTGATTAGGTAAGTTTAATTTGTGACAGATGTAAATAACTACTTTCCATTAAAAGAGACATTAATGTTATGAAGTGTCCCATTGCTTTTTGTACTTCCCACCCCAACACTAAAATGCCTGCGGCCAACTGCCTCTTATTGTTTAAGTAGGAAAACAAGGCCTATGAAGGAGATTAGTAACAACGTGGGTATTCAACTGAACAGTCTCTTTTAAATATGCATTGTTTTTTAATGTTCCTGTTCTCTATCAAAGAATCCCCAAGAGTTTGCTCATCCCGCACTTTTCCATTACTATTATCTCTCAGTCATCTCTCTCACCCATTCTCTAAGAGATCTTTGAACTGGTGGAAATTTACTTGGAAATCACATAACATTTCATTAAGAGCAAGATATAGTGAGTGGAGCAGATGGCTCTGCAATTTTGGCTTCTTCCAGTAAGAGCGATCACTCACAGAGTGAGAGAATGGTGATGAATGAAGCTCACAGACTGCCGCTAAAGACAAGCATGCATTCATTAAACCAAGCATCAGTAAAATAATAAGACAGTATCATGCGTGAGGGTATTGACTGAATCGTTGTTACCCATCTTTTACTATAGACCCTGGTTCATAAAAATGGGAAAAAATAGATAAAAAGAAACTCAGCCTTGAGAAACAGAACTTGAGAACTTAAAGGGAGGTTGCCTGACAACCTCAACTGGTGAACAAAACAAGACCAAAGTTCTTTAATTTGTTCAAGGCCCAAATGAAGCCATCTCTGGTTTCCTAGGTTTTTTTCAAACACAACGATTGTAGACATTTCTCAGAAATGGCAATACTCTTCCTTCCTACTTACCTATCAATCTAAATTAATTAACCAAACCATGAGATCAGTGAACTAGATTTAGGGTTGATTTTTGTTGCTTTTTATGAGATATGACACAGTATTTCTCACAATGTCTTCTATGACATATTAGCAGATGATGCTTACAAAAAGGATCCTGTGGTCAAATAAATTTAAACAAAATTCTTTGTTTCTTTTTTTTTTTTCTACTGAGTTGGAGTTTCACTCTGTCACCCAGACTGGAGTGCAGTGGCTGCTCCCAGCCACCGCGGCCTCGACCTGCTGGGCTCCGGCGATCCTTCCACCTCGGCCTTCCAAGTAGCTGAAACTACAGGCGCATGCTACCACGCCCGGCTAATTTTTTGATTTATTGTAGAGATGAGGTCTCGCCAAGTGGCCCAGGCGGGCCTCGAACCTGCGGGCTCAGGCAATCCACTCACCTTAGCTTCCCAAAGCGGGAGATTACAGGCTGAGCCACTGAGCCCGGCTAAACAAAATTCTTTATGATTTCTTTCTTTTGATTCTTTATGCTTATATTCTAAATACTTCCTAGAATTTTTGTTTTGCTACATTGTAAACCCCATCAAGGGACTATATTGTGCAGCATTTCCTAATTTTAGTTTGACCTGAGGTCTTCTAGAGGACTAGAAATCTGTGCAACACACTTTGGGAAGTCCTAAACTATCTATACTAAATCTGAAGTGTGCTAACATTTATAATAGCATTCATTGAACTGAAATTGACATGGAACTCAATCTACACACTCTTAGGATATGGTCATAAACATGGGAATGATAATTAACATAACAAGATACAATTTATAAACCAAAAGTTTTAGATGTTCTTGAAGTCAATCACCAATGAAAGGGATTATTTTGTTCATTGATAACCAATACTTTTGACTGACTTCAGTTATTAATAGCATGACTCTTGTTATATATTATAAAAATTAACCTACTGAAATTAGAGTTAGCCAGACAACTTTAAAACATGCACTGTAGTTCAGAGTATTCAAGATCTCAAGTAATTTATGCTCTTTATCTTACAGTTACATTTTTAATTTTTAACTTTCTCATTCCCCATTTTTTAGATTTTTACAAAGCAATTACAAACAGATCCATTCAGCATCGTGGAGCTACCAAAATTGAAAATTTAAAGAAAAAAAGTTTCTCATAAGGCATAGGACACTGTACAAATTTAATTACTGTGATATATACTGTTAATTATACAAATAATTGAAATTTTCACATAATGAAATACTCTTACATAGCTTCATATCTCTAAAAAATTACAAGTAGTGCCTCACTGTTGTCATGGGATATTTTATAAATATTTATATTAGATAAATATTAGTTTTTATTTTTTTAAGTATAAAGATTACAATCATGATTAAAATTTGACCCATAATTTGAATGACTCATGAAAAGCAAAAGTATGTGTTTATAAAAAAACATTTAACTGTAGAGATCAAGAAAAATGTTACTTTTGGAGTATCCTGGGAATTTTTTTCACCATTATATCATAAAAATTGTCTATCAGGAATTCTCATAAAAGTAAGACAGCTGGGGGGGGTCAACATCTTTAATTTATTTCTTATAAAGAAATAGTAACTATAAAAATAGTTTTGCAGTCTAAAACAGAGGTAAGGTTTCTCATTTTCTTAGATACAGGTTAAACATTAAACTCCCATAGGCATACAAATGTTTCTTAATGTACACTTTGGGATTGTCCTTTCCTTTTTAAGAGTGAATTACGATGTTATTGAGCTAACATGTACTTTCTGTACATTAATTGTAAACATTCTTTTTTCATACAGAAGCATTCAGTTATTGCATTCAATAATTCATCTGTCCATCATGAGCAATGAGGGGAAATCTATAAAAATACGTAACCAATGTTTACTAGCATAGAACTTCTAAATGTAACGAAAAAAAAGCAGTATAAGATAATATTTGGTCGACGTGGTGGCTCAAACCTGTAATCCCGGCACTTTGGAAGGCCGAGGTGAGAAGACTGACTGAGCCCACAGGTTCAAGAACAGCCTGGGCAACTTGGTGAGCCCTCATCTTTACAATAAATCAAAAAGTTATCTAGGCGTGGTAGCACACACATGTAGTTCTGGCTACTTGGAAGGCTGAAGTGGAAGGATTGCCTGAGCCCTGCAGGTCGATGCTGGGGTGGCTGTGAGCATGCCACAGCACTCCAGCCTGGGCAACAGAGTGAGACTCTGACTCAAAAGAAAAAAAAAAAAGATAAAATTTATTGCCTGACTTTGTAGAAGTTCCTGAACATTCCTTCACCCTGAAATCTGGTATAAAATACCTATAGGGTTAAAGAGGCGGTCTCATTACAATACATTATGTGTAATGTTCCATTTAAAGTCACATCAAATTATAAGTGGTAGTGTTTTAAAAAGACCATCCGATATGGTTCTCTTTATTCCAGAGTCATAATGAAAAAATTATTTATTAATGAGTTTGATTTATAAAATTGTACCCATTGCAATTTTTGCCTTTGGGCACTAGAGCAAAGTTAAAACATTCAGTGAGCTGCAGCACATTTAACAATTATAAAGGCAGTCAGCAGCACCATAAATCACAATTATTCTGAAACAATACACCAAAAAATGCAATTTAAACTGATAATGTATCATTTAATTATATTTTGATGTAGAGTAACATTTGTCTAAATGACCTAGGAAAATATGGCGTCTTGGAAGATTGTTATTATTAAGGATTAGATTGAAAAGCTGGCGACTTACAGCTTAAAGAAAAGCCACACTCTGAACATTTGTAGACTCTGTGATGTACGATGATTGAGAGGACTCTACTATGCCGCAGCTGCAGTTCTGTTTTAATAAACCTCTTTAACACATCAGACAGCCATGATTACTAAGAGCTTACCTGATCACAGCATTTTTCCCAGGAATAATACAGAGGGCAGAGCCATTTCCCATGATGATAAGTTGCAGTTCATCCTGAACGCAATAGACAGTAGATGACATCTGATGGTTTTTCTTAAGTAGCTATATAAGCCAATATTAAGTTCTGCTTCCAAGTCCACCAGGATAGAACTAGATAACACGCTCACCAGTTAGTAACTTTTAGGAGTTCAAATTAGTAGAAGACCCTTGATATAAGCAAATACGTTAGAATATGTTATACACATATAATTCTTCGCATGAAAATCAATGAAATAATATTCTTTTCAGAAATCATTTTTGTAATGAATAAGTCTTTGTTTTTCTTCAAATAGATAATTTGAAGATTAGCAAAATTATTTCAGAAAGTGCTATATGAATCAAGCATTTTTATACAAATATTCCAAATAGCATCTAAGCTTAGAAATGAAAAACTCCATGAATAAATGAATCCAACCAAGAAATAAGAGTATATTTAAATAAAAGAAACAATAGGTGTTTAAAATAAATAAGCTCCTAAAACGTCCACTAAGATTAGTCACGCAGCAGCCTTACTGTTCGTCTAATGGGATTGAAGTGCATTTTCTACAGATCCTGTTAATAAAATAAGGAGGAATCTCAGCAGGCCAGGCCACTCACATGTGTGTTTATCATGAGGATCCTCCCTAGCTTCAATTTGTTTTTTATAACCAATGAAACTAAAATCATTAGGGATCATTGTTTCTATCCTTACTTGGAAATGTTTCAGGTTTTGCATTCAACATATCTTTCCAATATAAGTTACAGATGCCATACGTGTGCCTAGGGCTTTTTAATGACATCCTGTTCTAATTCTTGGTGTGAATCAAACACAGTATGAACAATCCTTGCACTTTTAAGTGAGGAGGTAAAAAGCAACAAAGAAACCTAATCAGGTCTAAAAACCAGTTTATCCTACTTTATACAAAGAAAACAGAAAGAGTCTGGAGAAGATAAACTAATTTCTACCAGTTTCTGCCTACCACATATACCCTAACTCAATTTAGATTGATTTGATAATGTCTACAGACTTACTACCAAGACACAAGGTTAACTATATACATTTGGACTTTTCCTTTCCAAAGTAGCATGAGATGAAATGTTGTCGAAGCTCCTTTTAATTTTATTTAGTTTTATCTTGGTTTCTTTCTTTAAAGCTAATAAGACAAGTTTTTTGACATCTTTTCAAAATTTACCACAGCA